>WFKR01000005.1:60722764-61035264 GCA_025331145.1 Rosa persica
CGTGCACTCTTTGCTAATTGGTGCTTGTTAGAATACATAGATTTTATGGAGAATCTTGGTATTATTTCATGATATTATCTTTATGTTTATTGTAATCTGGGGTTCAGGCTCTACGTCCCCCCATGTATTCTGCAATTTCATTAATCAAGGCTTGAGGGCAGCCGCACCAGCCTCATTTCAAAAAAAATATATGTAGGGATAATATAGTCAAATTACAAAAGAAATAGGAAAATAAGAAAACAAAAGATTCGTGAAACAGGCAAGTACATGCGAAAAACTACCCATTAAAATTGTTTTCTCTACATATAGTCACCCACTATCTTTTTTTTTTCCTTTATTTTTTTTTTAAGAAATTACAATAGAAAAATTTTCTTATGTGCATGTGGTTGCAGGCTAGTTTAATTCTAACAGGGTAGGATGGGGAGTTCGAGTTATTTTAGCTCCGCATTTTTCGGATAAGAGAATAACAATTGCATTTTCGAAGAAGAGAAGAACCGTTTGTGTTCCCATGTTCCGCCCGGCGGCACGTCTTCGAGACGTCGTTGTCGGACTTGTAGGTCTGGATTCTCAGTCCATCGATGAAGGTATGAGGCACAGTAGAGGCAGGAACGGGGAGGACGATGGAAGTCTTATGGTATTCTGCGGGGAAGTCTACAACTTCCAATTCGGGCCAATGAAGATTGGATGCTTTGGCCACAGTCGTGAAGCCCGATGGAGGACAAAGGTGATCTGGGATGCACTCCAGATATAGCTAGAATCTATGGACAACGGAGATCCGGTCAGTGTTTTTTCCGGCTGTTTCCGTAATGGGATGCTTCAATGGGCTTGGCTCAACGTTGATGCGGTTCGATGGCAGAAAGGTTCAACGCTGGTGTGGTCCGGCCACTGGTGCCGGCAAAGTTGTTCAACGGTAGTGGTGGTACATGCCCGACAACACGCGGTGGAGGCTAAAGGGATAGTTAGGTCATGCACCTGTGCTATTTTGATGGGCCTTTGCTAGTGGGCTTGTGATCTAGTTTTTTAAGTTTCAGTAGTTTATTTAAAGGGAAATGATCATTTACCCAATTTCAGCTTAAAAATTGCCCACTTGCTCTACTAACAGTTTTTTAACCTCATTTACCCAAAACACTCCAAGAGATTATTTCTCTAATACCAAATTAATTCTTTTTTTATTCTTTTTATTTGTTTTTGGGACTTTTTTACCCTCTCCTTCTTTCTCACTTAGAGAGAGAAGTCATCCTCCACCTTGATGTGCTCCGGTGACCAATGGCTGACAGCAGAATCCGGCGATCGGTGACTGGAGTCTGGCTACCGGTGACTGGAGTCCTGTGTCTAGTGATAGGAATCTGACTGCCGGATTGGTGACCGGATTCCGGCGTCTGATTTTATTGCCCCCCCCCCCAATAAACATATTATTGCCCCCAGTAACAAGTTTATTAGGGATCAATAATTAATAAACAATGAAGATGTTTATAATTTTGAAGGTTTTGTAGGTTTATTCAAATAAATAATCTTATTATTATCTCCTAATAATCATATTATTGCCTCCCAATAATCATATTATTACCTCCCAATAACCATATTATTGCTCCCAATAATCATATCAATTTATATGTTCAATTGTACATGTTCCTTCCCCACTCTCGGAGCTTAAAGTATACCACCAAAAAAAAAGTGCTCTGGGCACCAGATCAGATCGACCGGAGCCGCTTCACCTATACTCTTCCAGAGCTGAGCAATTTTCCAGCACGACATTCATTCCCTTGGCTCCGAAGGTGCACAATCCAGAGGATAGCTTCTCCAAACCTTGGAGTTCTTTGTGGCTGCCAGCATGCCTGCGTCAGTCAAATCACGGCCCGTGCGGAGCTTCAGGTTGGTGAGGTTCCGGCACTGCAGCAGGATAGGAGATTCAGATCGGTGATCAGTGATTGAGATTGGTTGGCACCAGATCAGTGATAGGCACTAGATCAGTGATAGGCACTAGATCTGTGATCGGCACCAGATCAGTGATTGGCACCAGAACTGTGATTTGTGATTGACGGTGGGCTCGAGGTCGACGAAGAAGGTGTTGAAGGCGTGGTCGCCACTGCCAGCTAGAGAGAGAGAGAGTCCGAGAGGAGAGAGAGTCTAAGAGGAGAGAGATTTGTGAGTTTCAATTTGATTAATAGGGGCAAAAATGTCAGTAGATGTTGAATTGGGTAAATGGGGTTAGAAAACTATTAGTGAAGCAAGTTGGCAATTTTTAAGCTAAAATTGGGTAAGTGGTCACGACCCCTTTTTAAAGCTTAGGGTATTTTATGTACAATAAATCTCTACCGGATCTTGGTAAGGACATGTGGGCTCTGTCCATGTCTACATCCTCATAATATTTTGTTTGCAGCGGCGGATCATAAATTGATTGCAATCTCTTGGTGGCAGGATGAAACGATGTGTCATTAGAATTTTTTTTTCAGTCGTCAGCACATTGAGAAAGCTACTTTATTGGTTCTATGACATTGTTTTTAACTTTTCGATATACCACCATTATTGTAAACCAAATGGAATAGTCGGTATGACACTTTTTACTATTTGGTGCATGTTTGAATACATTGTAGTTGTAAAGACTCCTATTATCATTCGAAAGGTCATCTTGAGGTGTATGTCCTCCCTATGTATTCATCAGTTTCACTAATCAAGGATTAAGAGCAACCACAACTAATCAAGGATTAAGGGCAACCACAAATTTTTTTGCGTTTCTGAAAAACCGAGAGAGATCCGTAACAAGAACCGTAAAATCCCAAATCATCGAGAAGAAAGATGTCTGCAGCAGTAGTACTGTGTGGAAGCAAAAGGTCCTTCTTTGAAGATCTTCCTCCATCTCCATCGCCGCCTTATCTCTCCAAGAGACTTCGCTGCTCTTCTTCTTTTACTTCTTCTGCTGACGAGTCAACCATTCAACACTTCTGGGTTCCATATGTACTCTCTCAACTTCGTTCGCTCTTCCCCAACATGGACCCCTAGGTTCTCCAGAGATCACTTCAAGAATCCGGCTACGATTTGGATGCCACGATCAAGAACCTCAACGATCTTGCCGAAAAACAGAAAGATTTTTCAAGTTTTGCTGAAAAAGTAGAACAGCTTCCTGTTGATGGCCCGGGATGGATCGACTTGGCTATCGGAGAGATGGCGAGTGCTACTAGTGTCGATGATGCTAGGGCACAAGCGGCGAAAGTGCTAGAGGGTTTCGAGAAATCGACCTGTGCACGTGTTTCTGCCCTGATTGCTCAAACTAAATGTCAAAAGAAGGAGGAGAATATGATGCTGAAAAAGCAAAAGGAAGCACTGCTAGAAGAGAACGTCTTTCTCAAACGTTTTGTTCATGTGCAGAATGAGCGGTATAAAGAGCATGAGGGGAGAGATCAGGAATTGAAGAACCTGAATGACTTGGTGGATCAACGAAAGGAGCGGTTGCGGAAGCTTGAAATTTACAAGTATGGCTTGCAGTTGCAGTTGAATGAGGCTTTGAAGAACAACTACTCCAGTGTCCCAGCTGGACGTTTCAACCCTGATGTCTTTTAAGGGTTTTGGTAGCGAATCAATTAAATAGCCTGATTTCCTTGCCTACGTGCTAAATGTGCAATGTCTTAGAAGAATGGATCTTCCATTAATTAAGTAACTGAATTAGGTGCAATTATGTAATGTATTTTCTCATACTGGTTACTGTGTAGTACTTGGTGTATAGTAAGTCCCAATTCTTCAATTTACAAACGTTACCTATTGATGCCCCGCTTTGACTTGCAACTTTATATATCGATGGATACAGTTAGCTCTTTCATATAGTACCTTCCAGTGTCAGTACAGGGCAAAGTACAGGGCAGTGTCTGTACCTTCCAGTGTCAGTACAGGGCAAAGTACGTAAACTACAATTTATAAGTGGGTAATTTCAAAAAGTCTACAGAGTTTTAATGTATTGGTACTTCATGTTATATTACATCATCTTAGTTATTAGTATCATTCTAAGTTTTTTTTTTTCCCTTAAATCGAAAATAGGAGAGCTCTACTAGAATTTCATCTTATTTTCTCAAAATCGTTGTCATCGTCACAACATGATTGATGAGGTATACGCCCATTGAATGACGTTGCTCAGCATTTCTGAGAAGAAGACGGTCACCTTTGGCGGCAACTAGCGCTGTCCCAGAACCATTATGTTGTAGGTCGATTGCTTTTGGGGAGAAAAATAAATTTATGGGCACTTTTCCCTCTGTCTGGAATATGGAGAACATACATAAATATTTGTGATCATGGGGATCGCTTTGTTTTTATGTTCTAGGTGTGAAAGAAAGGGACCAGACAAATCGTTGTTGGCCGTGTCATCTTTATTTCAAATGGCCTCACAGATGTGGCCATGTGGGCCTGGTTTTGATCCACCCTATTCTGGTGCAGATGGAGATTATTAAACTCCCGCCGGTGCTTGTGACACAGGGTTCGACCCTAAGGTTTCTGCGTCGACGAAGCCGGTGTATCCACCCTTAAAAATGAGTTTGAATTTTATCTCGTCGAGTGTCTCAGCGACTCTTGGGTTGAAATATAAAAAGTTGGTTTTTGCAAGGTGTGTAGACTTCTTAAACATTCTTCATTAAAAGCGTCTCTTATTAAAAAACAGGGATGGACGTACTGTTGCCATCAATGGTACAGTACTCTCCTGCTTCACCTACGTAGGTACGTATGGCACTTGTATTGCTCCCTCACAATTCCATTTTCGTGGTCTAGATTGCTCTCATATATTTTGTCATGGGAAAACATCACAAATGGTGTATGAATTTTATGTCATTCTACACTTTAGTGTACCAACTTTCATAACCATCAGAATGGTGTATCAACTTTTTTTTTTTTGCAAAGATAACGGAAAATTTAACGGCGTACACCAAAATGAAATATTTGAACAAACTTGATACATCATTCTGATGGTTATGAAAGTTGGTACACCAAAGTGTAGAATAGTCTAAAGTTCATACACCATTTGTGAACATATCCCTTTTGCCATCAATGTTAATTACAGTACTCTGACTCCTCTCCTGCTTCACCTACGTACCGGCATGACACTTATATTGCTCCCTCACAATTCCATTTTTGTGGTCTAGATTGCTCTTATATCAATGTACTAAAAGATTTTGAGCGCAGTAAATAATGGTATAGTACTCCCCTGCTTCACCTACGTACCGGCATGACGCTTATATATAGTTCTCCCCCACAATTCCATTTTTGTGGCCTAGATTGCTCTTATATCAATGTACTAAAAGGTTTCGGGCGCAGTAAATGAACTCCCAAATTTTCAAGAATGACTGTCATGGCCATTAATTGTAATTTTCTTCGCCCGTTATTGGACATTAATTGTAAATTTTTCGCCTTGAACTCTCGAATTTTCAGACTTTAATTATACATCAGTTAATACTTCGATAGAAATACTTAGTGAGATATGTTAAACAGCGACAAACGTGGCCAGTGGCCCATGACCCACCATTGTATTGATATTGTCCTAACTTAACCACCGGTTAGGTATTGGGTTTTAATCACCAAAGGTCCCTGTATAATTGGTTGTGAGTCATCCACTTATAAGTTATATTATCTTTTGTACCTTTTCAATGTGGGATCTTTCCTCTCCAACAAGCCCCCTCACGTGCAATCTAGCTCTATTGAAATCAATTAACCATCTAATTCCCACTTTGGAACTTGAGACACAATCACAAAAGACTTCGGTTCAATTAGATGTGAGTCACCCACTTATTAGTTATATTAACTTTTGTTACTTTTCTAACATGAGATCTTCCACAATCTCCAACAATATATAATATAGTTTTCTAAAAAGAAAAATTGGGAGCTTATGAATAAGATTACATTTTGGCCTCGCTTTCTATTTGAGCTGTTACATCTTTGAACACATATTTTCATGAAGAATTCTATTGTTTGAAACTTTGAATTGAGTAAAGTATTAATAAAATTTCATTGGTAGTAGCATTTGGTTTCAACTATCTTTCAACAAAAATATTGAAAAAGGTCGAATTTCAATTCTAGTAACCAATCACATTAATTGTGAAGGAAAATTATTTTTCACTTTTGTTTGTACACGTGGAAATAAAATGCTTGGTCCGCACCATTCCCAAAAGACTTTGGAATTCCTAGTACGTTGGGGCAAACCGACAAAATCAAATCCTACACGGATTTGGAAACTATAGCTTAGTTAAGACTTCGCGGCTAATATTCCATTTGCAACCCATGCATTTGTATTTAAGGAATAATACTGCTTATTTATATTCACAGGCTCACACTTCAGAGTTCTCTTCTCTGAATCAGACTTCTTCCTCCTCACTCGAACTTAATGCGCTCTTTTTTCTCTCACCTAATTTATGGATCTCCAGATTCTTGATAGAGCATTGCAAGAGTCCTGCTACGATATTGATGCCACCATCAAGAGCCTGAGCGAGCTTCACCTGTCGGAGAATAGGGTTACTTCTGTTGGAGTATGAATGGATGGTTGTTAGGGTTATCCTGTCGAAATCTGTTAGGGTTTCTTTGTTATGTGGTTGTTTCAATAACTCCTATTTATGAGGAGCATGCATTTAAGTCAGTTAGGTTTTTGACCTTTTCTTTAGCTATAAACTCCACGATCTTAGGGTTGTTAAAGATGTGGAGTATTACGTTGCTTTCTGTTTTCTTGTAATGGCTTTATAAGCCAAGCTGTGTTAGTTCATTGAATAAGAATCATCCTTCAAAACTAGAGAGTTATTTTTGCTTAAGGTTGATTGTTCAACAGAGTGGTATCAGAGCTCCTTATTGGGGCCTGATTGAGAGAGACACCAAGAAAAGAGAGAAAAGAAAGCTAGAGAAAAAGAGTGAGAGATATGGCTGCAGAAGGGAATTATGTTCAGCCGGCCATTCCTAGATTTGATGGCCACTATGACCATTGGTCGATGTTGATGGAAAATCTCCTTCGATCGAAGGATTACTGGAACTTGGTGGAACAAGGGATCACAGTACTAGGAGAAGGTGTGGAACCATCTGAAGCTCAGCGGAAAACAATGGAGGATCAACGAGTGAAGGATCTCAAAGTCAAGAACTATTTATTTCAGGCTATTGATCGGACCATTATGGAAACGATACTCAACAAAGACACAACCAAAAGCATCTGGGAATCCATGAAATTGAAGTATCAAGGGTCTACAAGGGTCAAAAGAGCACAGCTGCAGGCCTTAAGAAGAGAGTTTGAAGTGCTTCAAATGAAAGAAGGTGAACGAGTGGACGAGTACTTTGCTAGAACACTTACAATTGTGAACAAAATGAAAACTCATGGGGAGAAGATGGAGCAAGTGGTGATTATAGAGAAGATTCTGAGGTCCATGACGAGCAGATTTGACTACGTAGTATGTTCAGTGGAGGAATCAAATGACCTCGACAGACTGACGATAGATGAGCTTCAGAGTAGCCTTTTGGTGCATGAGCAGAGAATGAATGGTCATCAGACTGAAGAGCAAGCTTTAAAGATCACCTCTGAGAATAGATTTGGAGCAAGAGGAAGAGGAAGAGGAACATTCAGAGGGAGGGGTCAAGGTAGAGGCCGACAAAGCTTTAATAAGGCTTTGATTGAGTGTTACAGATGTCACAAGTTAGGGCATTTTCAATACGAATGCCCTAGCTGGGAAAAGAAAGCCAACTATGCTGAGTTGGATGAAGAAGATGAGCTGCTCTTGATGTCTTATGTAGAGCTCAACAAGACAAGCAGGGAAGGAGTTTGGTTTCTCGACTCCGGGTGCTCCAATCATATGACAGGCAACAAGCAGTGGTTCGTTGACTTGGATGAGCAGTTCAGACACTCTGTGAAACTAGGGAATAACACGAGGATGCCTGTGATGGGAAGAGGGAACATCAAGCTAGAAATAGGAGGATTAACTCAGGTAGTGACTGATGTTTTCTACATTCCTGAATTGCAAAACAACTTACTAAGTATTGGTCAGTTACAAGACAAAGAGCTAGCCATCTTGATACAGAATGGAGTCTGTAAAATTTATCATCCTAGAAGAGGGCTTATTATGCAAACACAAATGTCTGCAAATCGGATGTTCGTTTTACTAGCAAAAGTGATATCACAACCTCCAACCTGTTTCAAAACAGCTTCTGAGGATATCACTGATCTTTGGCATCGAAGATTCGGGCACTTAAGCCACAAGAATCTCAGAACCTTGGAGCACAAGAAATTGGTGAAGGGATTGCCACAATTCAATGCCACAAGCAAGATGTGTATAAGTTGTATGGTGGGAAAGCAGCACCGAGAAGCAATACCAAAGAAAAGCAAATGGAGAGCATCAAAACAGCTTCAGTTAATACATGCTGACATCTGTGGCCCCATAACCCCTACCTCAAACAGTAACAAAAGGTACATCTTGAGCATCATTGATGATTTTAGTAGGAAGATGTGGGTATATTTCCTAACTGAAAAATGTGAAGCTTTTACGACATTCAAAAATTACAAAAATCTTGTGGAAAAGGAGATAGGAATGTCTATATGTTGTTTGAGAACAGATCGGGGTGGAGAATTCACTTCAAAAGAGTTCAATGAATTTTGCGAAGCTCATGGCATAAGAAGGCAGCTCACCACAGCCTACACACCCCAACAAAATGGGGTTGCAGAACGCAAAAATCGTACCATCATGAATATGGTTCGATGTTTGCTTTCAGAGAAGCAAATGCCAAAGCCGTTCTGGCCAGAAGCAGCTAGATGGACTGTCCATGTACTTAACCGTAGCCCTACCTTGGCGGTGAAGGATAAGACTCCTGAAGAAAGATGGAGTGGAGTTAAGCCAAATGTGGAGTATTTCCGAGTCTTTGGATGCATAGGTCATGTACACGTGCCGGATGCCAAAAGATTGAAGTTGGATGACAAGAGCTATAAGTGTGTGCTGCTTGGTATGAGTGAGGAGTCTAAAGCATACAAGCTTTTTAATCCTGTAACTAAGAAAGTGGTGATTAGCAGAGATGTTGTGTTTGATCAGAATGAAAGTTGGAACTGGGGGAGGAGTGAAGAAGAAAGCAGACTTGATATACTTGCGTGGGGTGACAGTGATGAGGAATTAAGTGATTCAGGTGATAGTGAAGATGACACAGAAGAAGGACAACAAAGTGAAGTGCCTGGTTCAAGTGAGTCTTCTGCAGAAAGTACACCAAGCTCACCTGAAGTGCCTGGTGAAGTGCCTGGTTCAAGTGAGTCTTCTGCAGAAAGTACACCAAGCTCACCTTAAGGAAGGAATAGAAGAATACCCGTGTGGATGCAGGATTATGTGAGTGGGGAAGGCCTATCTGAAGGAGAAGAGGTGCAAAACTTGGCCATGTTCATCTCCTATGAAGACCCAACATGCTATGAAGAGGCCGCGAAGAGTGAAAAATGGAGAATTGCAATGGATTTAGAACTTGAAGCAATTGTGAGGAATGAGACTTGGGAGCTGGTACATCTACCTGTAGGAGCTAAGAAGATAGGAGTAAAGTGGGTGTACAAGACTAAATTGAATGAGAATGGTGAGATTGATAAGTGTAAGGCCAGGTTAGTTGCAAAGGGGTATGCTCAGAAGCATGGGATAGACTACAATGAAGTGTTTGCTCCTGTGGCTAGATGGGACACTATACGAATGGTGTTGGCTTTGGCAGCTCAAAAGGGATGGACTGTGTTTCAATTAGATGTTAAATCTGCATTCTTGCACGGTGAATTGAGTGAAGCAGTGTATATCGAACAGCCACGGGGATATGAGAAGGAAGGAGAAGAGCACAAGGTTTACAAACTCAAAAAGGCTTTGTACGGGTTAAAGCAGACACCTAGGGCGTGGTATAGCAGAATTGAAGGGTACTTTGCAAAGGAAGGGTTTGAAAGGTGCAGTTATGAGCATACCTTGTTTATCAAGGCTGAAGATGAAGAAAGAATCCTGATCGTAAGTCTTTATGTTGATGATTTAATTTTCACTGGAAATGATGTCTGCATGATTCAGAAGTTTAAGAGTTTCATGAAGGCTGAGTTTGAAATGACGGACCTAGGAGAGATGAAGTACTTCCTAGGGGTTGAGGTTCAACAAAGTTCAAAGGGTATTCACATATGCCAGAGGAAGTATGCTCGAGAAGTTCTTGAAAGGTTTGGGATGGAAAAGATGAATTCTGTGAAAAATCCCATAGTTCCTGGTTCGAAATTGACGAAAGAAGGGGAAGGAGGCAAGGTTGATGCAACACTATTCAAGCAAATGGTTGGTAGTCTCATGTACCTAACCGCTACTAGACCTGACTTGATGTATGTTGTATGTCTCATTAGTAGGTTTATGGCTAATCCGACTGAAGCTCATATGCTTGTTGCGAAGAGGGTGTTTAGGTATGTGAAGGGAACAGCTGAGTTGGGAGTGTTTTACAAGAGAGGTGCTGCAGATGAGTTGGTGGCTTACACTGACAGCGATTATGCGGGTGATGTAGATGACAGGAAGAGTACTTCAGGGTATGTATTTATGCTAAGTGGTGGAGCAATATCCTGGTCCTCAAAGAAGCAACCTGTGGTGACTTTATCCACAACAGAAGCGGAGTTCGTAGCTGCTACTGCTTGCGCATGTCAAAGTGTCTGGATGCAAAGAGTACTCAACAGGCTTGGTCTCTTTCAATGTAAGTGTGTTACAATGCTTTGTGATAATAGTTCTACTATTAAATTATCAAGGAACCCTGTTATGCATGGGAGAAGCAAGCACATCGATGTGAGATTTCATTTTCTACGTGATCTCACAAAGGATGGTGTTGTGGAGTTAAAGCATTGTGGTACCAGTGAGCAAGTTGCAGATATCATGACTAAACCATTGAAGCTTGAAAGTTTTGTGAAGCTTCGTGGACTACTTGGAGTGAAGGCTAGGTCTGATGTAAACTGATTGCTTTCAGCAATTTCAGTTTAGGGGAGGATTTGTTGGAGTATGAATGGATGGTTGGTAGGGTTATCCTGTCGAAATCTGTTAGGGTTTCTTTGTTATGTGGTTGTTTCAATAACTCCTATTTATGAGGAGCATGCATTTAAGTCAGTTAGGTTTTTGACCTTTTCTTTAGCTATAAACTCCACGATCTTAGGGTTGTTAAAGATGTGGAGTATTACGTTGCTTTCTGTTTTCTTGTA
Organism: Rosa persica; assembly: GCA_025331145.1. NCBI lineage: Eukaryota > Viridiplantae > Streptophyta > Magnoliopsida > Rosales > Rosaceae > Rosa > Rosa persica. The sequence continues at coordinate 60,733,920 of WFKR01000005.1, forward strand.
ATGGCTTTATAAGCCAAGCTGTGTTAGTTCATTGAATAAGAATCATCCTTCAAAACTAGAGAGTTATTTTTGCTTAGGGTTGATTGTTCAACAACTTCTGGTTCTGCTGAAAAAGTACCACAAGATCAGAAACCCATTCCTGAATATGGTACTGCGGATTGGGTTGAATTGGTTATCGGAGAATTGATAACTTGTACTAGTGTGGAGGATGCTGGGGCACGCGCTGCAAAAGTGTTAAAGGGTTTCGAGAAATCGATCGGTGCAAGCTTTGAAAAGGAGAATATGGTGCTCAAGCGTGCTGTGTGTTTGCTACTTGAACGGCAGAAAGAGTTAGAGGGTCGAAGCCGAGAATTGAAGCATATGAAGGAATTAGTGACTCAACAGCAAGAGCAGTTGAGAGCGCTTGAGGTTAATAACTATGGCTTGAATTTGCATCTGAAGCAAGCTCTGCAATGCAACTCCAATTTTGTCCCTGCTGGAAGTTTCAATCCTGATGTCTTTTAGGGTTTAATAGAGTCAAGTAAATGAAACATGTTTTAATAATCTGACATTAATCTGATTGTTGGCTATTTATTACGTTTACATTGCTCAAAGCGGCTTAATCTGCTTTCGAAGAAAAAAAAAAAAAAACGGTCTTAATCTGTAATCAAATATGTAAAGTATTCCTATGCAAAGACTGAAAGTTAATTTCTAAACGGATATGGAAACTAGCAAATATATAATCTGATTGTCCTTATGTTTTACTGCTTTCCTTTACTAATCTAAATTCTGATTCTTAACTCTAATCCTAAACCGACATGGAAACTGGCGAAGCTTATATAAGCGAAGGTTCAAGCTTTAAGCTAAACTAAACTAAATCGATTGCTTACAGCATTTCGCTGCAGTATTCTAAACTCAAATCAATTCGAAACTTTTCTAACCTTTACTGTAATGGAGCCTGATCCGGAGGACAACATGAAAGACCAGAAAAACCCTAGACCCCTCGACGAGGACGACATCGCATTCCTCAAAACATATGGAACAGGACCCTATTCAACTCCCATCAAAAACGTGGAGAAGGAAATCAAAGACAAGGCTAAAACCTTGAACAATTTATGTGGCATTAAGGAATCGGACACTGGCCTGGCTACTCCTACCCACTGGGATCTTATTTCGGATGGAAAGATGATGGGGGAGAAACCTCTCAAGGTGGCAAGATGCACCAAGATAATTAACCCTAATTCCAAAGATGCAAAATACGTCATCAACGTTGCGCATATTGCGAAGTTTGTGGTCGGCTTGGGCAGGAAGGTTTCCCCAACTGATATAGAAGAAGGCATGCGTGTTGGGGTCGACCAACAGAAGTTTCAAATTCAGATTCCTTTGCCTCCGAGAATTGATCCAACTGTGACCATGATGACTGTGGAAGAGAAGCCAGATGTAACATACAACGACGTTGGTGGATGTAAGGACCAGATCGAAAAGATGCGAGAGGTAGTTGAGCTACCATTGCTTCACCCTGAGAAGTTTGTGAAGCTTGGGATTGACCCTCCCAAGGGTGTTCTCTGCTATGGTCCTCCAGGAACTGGCAAGACCCTTCTAGCTAGAGCCGTGGCCAATCGAACAGATGCTTGCTTCATTCGTGTCATTGGGAGTGAGCTTGTTCAGAAATATGTTGGAGAAGGAGCTAGGATGGTTCGAGAGCTGTTCCAGATGGCACGGACCAAGAAGGCTTGCATTGTGTTTTTCGATGAAGTTGATGCTATAGGAGGTGCCAGGTTTGATGATGGTGCTGGCGGAGACGTTGAAGTTCAGCGTACAATGCTTGAGATTGTGAACCAGCTTGACGGGTTTGATGCAAGGGGAAACATTAAGGTGTTGATGGCAACAAACAGGCCTGACACTCTAGATCCGGCATTGTTGCGCCCCGGAAGATTGGATCGGAAGGTCGAGTTCCGTCTGCCTGATATGGAGAGTAGAACTCAGATTTTTAAGATCCATGCAAGGACCATGAATTGTGAAAGAGATGTTAGGTTTGAGCTTCTGGCTCGGATGTGCCCTAATTCCACTGGAGCCGATATAAGAAGCGTATGCACAGAAGCTGGAATGTTTGCCATTGGTGCACGGAGGAAGACGGTGACTGAAAAGGACTTCCTTGATGCCGTGAACAAAGTTATTAAGGGGTACCAGAAATTTAGTGCGACGCCCAAGTATATGGTTTACAATTGAGTTGTTCTAGATATGCACAAAGCGCAGTGATGTTTCTTAGAATTGCATCCTAATGTGTCTCTAAGCTGCTTAAACCTCGACGGTGCTTTTTTAGCTGATACAAATTAGGTACTCAATCATATAAAAAGTTCTACAATCGAGTTGTTCTAGATATACTTGTTTGCGTGAGTCATGGCATAACATTAGGAATTGAAGATATTGTAATTATAACATAGTTAGTATTTACCTATTCTAAATGTGGTAGAGAATAGAAACGTAAGTCATTTGTATTCATGTAATCATCTTTATAAACCTCCATTGTGAGATGAATAGATCATCTGAAAATTCATTCTCTCCACCTTATTTTATTTGACTTGGTATTAGTGCAAAGATCCGATAAGGACTTTGTCTCTTTAGTCTTTCTTTAATTTTCTCTTAATTAGAGGGAAATAGTCTTAAAACCAATGAATTAAAAAACGCTCCTTGAGGCGCGCCTGAGGCCTAAAAAGCGAAAATCAGTCCTTAAATTGAGTGAGTTTCGTTGATAAGGTGACGAGGCTTCTGAGGCGGCGACCAAGGCGTAAAAGGCGCCAAAGGCGATGCCTGAGGCTTCTAAGGCGCACTCGTAGGAATTTTTTTTTTTTAAATTTTCTGAAATGACGTCGTTTTAGGTTGTTTGAGGTTTAAAGCCCTCCTAAGTCGCGACTTGCAGTAGACAAGAGCTGGGCTCTCCATTTCAGTAGCCGAACTTCCAGAAGGCAGCAAAATCATACAAATCTCTTCGAACCCATTAGTTTTCTGAATGATTTGGCTTAACGGAAACTACTTTCGCACTTGGAGTTCTAGTTGCAGACTTGGAGTTCGATTGTTGGAGAGTTGGAGTTCGATTCGCAGGAATGTTTGAAGATTTGAAGATATGATTCCAATTTTTGCTTTGTGAATATAAGATTGTTGATTGTTACAATTAAGGATAGGATAGTGATAGACTAATAGCCTAGAGTGGTTAACATCTCAATTTGTTGCAGGAAATACTAAATCTTAGAACCCATTCATCTGAATATTAGTGATCATCATAAGACCAAACGTGATGCATATTTGAATCAAGGAGTTGAAAAGACCAGGGCTGAACTGTTGTATCAAGGTGATTTACAACTCATTCAGAATTGCTTTGTATCATTGACTGAATGCATATATGTTGTTTGCTGTTCTTCAAATTCATTGCCCAGATTTCAATTGACTCCTTGCCAAGATCATATATTTACTGAATGCATAGACTTGCTCTGTATGATTGTATCATTGACTGAATGAATAGACTTGTTTTTATACTGTTATGCTTCTTAAAAGGTATGGGTTGCTGATTGTTGTGCTGGTTTCGGTTAATAGCTACTTATGTACATATATAGGCTGCTGATTGTTGTGCTGATTTCAATTGAAGGCTACTTTTATATATATATATATATATATATATATATATATATATATATATATATTGATATGTTGGTATGTTGCCCAAGTTGTCAACATTGGTATAATTGATATGGCATACAGAATATGATACACAGTGCAAAAGCCATGGCGTGAAGAAGAATATCTCTAATGTTTAGAGGAGTTAACTATGGATCAAGTTATCAAAATATGAAGATCAATCCCTTGTATTTATATAAGACCTGTTCTATTTACTGTCCAAATTTCTAAGTCATCCACAGTCCATTGGAATTGTCGACAATTGTTCTTCACTTTTGTTCTTTCAAGTTTAGATCTTTGATTTCATTTTATGTTGGTGATTTTGTTGAATCATATGTTTCTAATACTTTATTTATTATGAGTGAATGATAATTAATAATGTTATTTTAGTTATTCATAATATGATATATATATATATAAGAGTAATAATTATATCAATATAGATCTTTTATACGTAAGGTGACTCAAGGCGAACGCCTTTAAAACATTGCTTAAAACCCCGTTTGTTAGGGTGTTATTTCGAATCGGACGTCAGCCTTCATCTTTCCAGATCGGCTTTGACGTCATCTGTCCATTTCTCTCAAGCGGCGCCGTTTTTCCTTTGCCCAGATCGGAGCTTTTTCTTCCAGACCTCCATAACTCCAGGTCGTCGTCACGAACTGGTCCAAAGCTCCTCATTAATTCCGGCGACGTCAATCCACCAGACCGGGTCCCATCTGATCAACAACATCAGATCGGTCGGCTTTCTGTTGCAGTCTAGTTCTCGACTGTTGCTGCCCAGTTCCCGGTGTTCAGACCTCCGACCAAATCGATCGTCTCCAGATCCTCTTGGACCGTCAGCCAACATCGATCTCAGTCCAGCCAACGTCGCTCTCAATCCAGACCGCCGGCTTCTCCTGTTCAGATCGGAGTTGTTCGGCCCAGTCCCAGGCGTCAGTCCGGCAAGTTCAGTTCTCGGCCTAGTCGACTCTTTCATCCTCCTTCGTCCCAGACCAGACTAAGCCGCCGACAGCATCACCACCTTCTCTCCAAGTCACCAACCCGTGCAGGAAAAAAAAAAATGGAAATTGTTGCACGGTCTGTTTGTTTTGTTACGTTTTTGGATTCTCTTATTCTTTTTATTCTGCTACATACCCTGTGTTTTTTGTTATTATATTGTTACGATGTTTTTGTTATTATATTGTTACGATGGGTGGTGAAAATTCTAAGATCAATGAGGTTCAAAAGATTGAGGTTTATGTTCATGGTGGTTCTTTCGGGTGTCTGAAACTCAATGGTATCAATTTTCGAACATGGAAGAAAATTATTTTCGTGACATACACAAGATGGGACATGTGACTGGGACAACCAAAGCTCCTAGTGAGAAAGATGCGGATGCCTATGCTAAGTAGGAGGATGATGATGGATATGTGATGGCTCTCTTATTCAAAGCCATGATTGAAGAGGTGCTACAGTTGGTGGAAGAGTGTGAGATTGCTGAAACAATATGGAAGACATTGGGGGATTTGTATACCAATGAGTCTGATTTTATACAAGTTCATGAATTGATGTGCAAAGCTGTTAGTATGCAACAGAATGGGCAACCAGTAGCTGTGTATTTCACCAGGCTGAAGAATGTATGGGCTGAAATTGACCAGAAGCGTCCTTGCAAGATCAAGAATCAGGAAGATCTTGTGTGGTACCAGAAGGAGAAGGAGCTTGAAAGGATTCATGTCTTCTTTAGAGGGCTGGATGAGAAGCATAACAGTGCCAAGGGAGAATTACTTAGAATGACAGACCCTCTTAGTCTAAACATAGCTTTCACATACATCTGTAAAGATGAGTCTCAACAGGAAAGTGTCAAACATGCACAGATTGAAGTGTCTAGCCTAGCCATTCAGGCCAAGTCACCTACACCTTTCCTTCAGCAGCAGAGTTCAGTTCCCCTACATTAGCATGGTCCTCCACCAGGCTTCACCAACCGCCCTCGTCCTCAATGCTCTTATTGCAACGACCTTGGACATGTTCGAGAGACTTGTTGGAAGCTAAATGGGTACCCCAAAAGGAATGGTTATCGTGCTAAGGCAAAGGATCATCAGTTGATACAAGAACCAGACTTCTATGGCATGGCACGACAGGATCATCATACCGCAGCAGAAGTTGGACAAACGTTTATAATTTTTCGGCCCCTATACTTTTTATGAATGACATATATTTTTTATTCAATAACAGATAAATACTTATGACAAATTATTTCTAAAAATATGAAAAATAAAACACACGCCTGAATACTATGTCAACTGAGCAAAATAACATCAATTGAACAAAATCACAAAAACGAAGTATGAGCAAAAGGTGAAATAAATTTCGTGATAATCTAAATCATGCTTTAGTACCCGTAAAATGAAAACATTACCCATCGACCCATCAACCAATAGTTTGCATAATATTGGTTAAATGTTTAATGTTCGTTGGAAGCAATATATTTGGAATTGTTATGCAAATAGTAGAATAGATATTCTCAAAGTATTTTTTTATTTAGATATTCATTTTTCTAAGATATTGGGGTGGACTAAAAATAAGTTTGTAAAAGAGAAATTCGTAGTAGCTTTTCAAGGATGGTTAGAGCATTTTTATTGTGCTTTTGCTACTCGAATGTCTAAAACTTCTACTTTTGCATTCTCAAAAGTTTTGACGATTTCTCCTGTATTGAAAGAGGAAAAAGTCTTGAGTAGGGGCTACCACGTGGTAGGACAATGCGACCCACCAATCAAAACTCAAAAAAAAAAAATTCTTGTTTCAGAACTGTCCTCAATTTTTAAGATAAAATACTCAAAATACCCCTTACTAGGTAATGGTTGGAGGGTCTCACTGCCCCACCACGTGGCAGCCCTACCTAAGACTGGTTGATAGTGACATGAATTGTAGACTCCATATTTGACAAATACTATCGAACATTTCGGAACATTTTGAAATGCAATGTGAAGATAACTATTAGAATGGAATACAAGACTAATTTTCTTGTCATTTATTGTCTAAAAAAAGAAATTCTATAAAAATTGTTATTTTTTGAAATCCAAATTAAACAACTACCGATCATTCTGTTGTACTTTGACATATTCAAATGTCGTTTGCAATGTTATCAAAGTTTCACCAAGTTCTATAGTGCTCTTGCCGAGTATTGAAACTGTGGAGTGAAGCCATCAACCAATCCAACGTTTTACCTTGAATATTACGTTCTCAAGTGGCTAGGGCGCTGGGCTGAACCAGAGCAGATCCTCCTCATTATCTCCCAGACGATGTTAGCAAATGTTTGATGTTAATCTGACTTTCAATTTCTATGTTTTCTTCCGTACATATAATTTGCTCGAGCTTGTCAACTTTGACATGCAACATTCCGTTGAAAGCATTAACACAACGGCATGTAATGGTAAAAGAATGTAAGAAAGTATACAAATTTTTTTAAAGTTGCATATACCACTCCCCCCTCATCTTAAGTCAAGACTTGCCACCCAAAAGAAAGCTCTGCGATAACACCTGCTCAATAATATTCACTCAACAAGAACAAGTAGCAGTTGGCTAAAAACAAAAAAAGTTGAGATCTCTGATATGTACAAACAGAACAATGACTCGTAGCATTTGCAGATGCACTTTTGGAATCATTGGCCACGTGGACCATGTTTCAGTTACATTTCGTCTCCAACATCACCTTCCATTCTGTATATAACCTTTCACCAATAGACCCGACTCTCCTTTTATAGTCATCTTCAACAGCTTCCATGAATCGACTAAGTTCCAGCTTCATCTGCAAGATCACACCAATATGTCAAAAATCAAAAGCTCAGTTAGTGGCTTATGTTAACACAGTATTAGTTATTCCATTTAAACATACGGAGGAGGTTTCTATCAGTTAATAGAGAAGTTTAATTTAATAAGACCTGCAGCCGAAGGATCTACATGAACAAAGAAACTTGCTGCAACTATCAGATAACAAAGAATAAGCATCAACCCTTTAAAGTAATTAGAAGTTCCATCCTGCAACCAAAGCACAATGATAGCAATTAGCACAAAACCTTCAAAAAAGAAAAGAAAAAAAGGGACTAGTTTTAGCACTAACAAGCAGAATCAGACAAACAATTGAATACAAGGGTAATGCAACCCATTTTCAATATGTCGATGTTATGTGCCCTTTTTCTTAATCTCAGTAATTGGAATGCATACCTGCAGTAAAAAGGCTACAACTAAGACGGTTATAAAAAGCGTGGCTGTCTCAAAGAGTTGAAAGTTCAAGTCCATAGGGTGTCCCATAATCCACCCAATAACTACACAAAAAGGAATCTGCAGTAATTGAAAATGATAGAGGTTTAGAAATTTGTATCAGCCAAATAAAAAAGGATCATTATCAGTTACTATTACTAACTGCACAATCAGCAACAGGATGATAAAATATACAAGTTATATCAGTTTAATTTCACAACTTAGAAACAAGGTTCAGATTGTATCTATAAAAACAGTAAGGGAAGGACCCTCTGTCTCTATATGCACCATATACACAGAAAAAAGCCTCAGGCAAGTACCCACCCCGAACATAGATATCTGTGTCGATGACCCTATTGCCACTCCCAATGAAATGTCCTGTAGAGAAACTCAAGATCATTCCAATGCAAACTAACAAAAAGTAAATAAAATATCAAAAACCTGGTAACTTACAAGCTTGTCCTTCATGGCAAACATAATAGCACTAGCATGCTCTGCAGCATTACCCACAATTGGGAGCAAGATAACACTAATAAATGAAATAGGGATTTTCCATGCTACAGATGCTCCCTGCAAAGTAATCATCCAACCATAAAGCTCATTAATCATAAATGCCTGCCAATCTCACTAAAAGTTGCCAGAATTTTTTTCTAGATTTTCATTAAATTTTTTTTTTTTTTTTTGGTCAATTCACATTAAAAATTTTAGAAAAATAAACAAAATCTTTTGCATAAACTCTTGTAAATCCATCACTTGGGAGGGGGGGAGTGATTTCGATTTAGTAATATCAACCCAAAGTTCAGAATCTTGTATTTATACTGACCTTTATGGCATTAACTAAATATTCTGATAGGAATGAGATCCAACTCGTCATTATTATAAGCCAAATTATTGATTCCCATTTAGAAATCTCGGGTGTCTCATCATCATCCTCTGAGTTCTCTTCATTTTGACTCCCTTCCTGAGTTCACAGCATATTTACCACAACAGAATTCATAAGTTAATAGAGTAAATGCAAGCCAAAAATTGAATGATCAAACCCTTGATGGTGATAAAAAAGAGCAACTATATAAACACAAAAAGAGAATGCTCAACTCACCTCATTTAGGGGAACATATAGACTCTTTTGACTCTTTAACTGGAAGAAAAGATATATGGCATATGCTAGAAGCATGATGCAACTGCTAAACCTTGAAAGTGCCAACTCTGACTTCCCAAAATGCACCTCAGTGTGAGTGTAGTGCAGAACAGCTGGGAAAAGTAGTCCCATGACTGCCATTAATAGCAAGCCTGAGTTCACAACAGCAGTTGCCTGCAGTACTTAACTAGCTTCAGAAAGATTCTGAAAATAAATTACCAAAATGATAACAGAGACTCACCGTAATTGATACATATAGATACATGTGTCCACACACACACACACACATTTATATGTATATATTTATATAAATACATATAGAGAGAGGAAAAAAAGAAGCTGATATATTTACCTTGTTAAACACTTGTTCCTTATCTTGAAAAACAAGCCCACCACAGAAGAATGCACATCCAAGCACCAGCAGCATATTTGACAGAATAGAGCCTAATAATGACTGCTGAACAACGCGTAACATTCCATGTTTCAATGCATAAATTGATATAATCAGTTCTGTTGCATTTCCAAAAGTAGCATTTAAAAGACCCCCAACTGCAAGTTCCAATTCCACGTATCAAAAGTTGAAACTAGAAGAAAAAACTCTTACTCACCATTATATACGAAATTAGCAAGAAAATTAGGACTGTAATACTATAAGAATAACTCATATGCTTTGGGTGCATGTGAATGTAAAGACAAAGTAAAATACGTGCATTCAGCATATACCAAAAGAAAATGTTTTGTATATAGCTGAAGAAATTTACTTATAACTTCCCTGCTACATGAAACTGAATTGTCTCAAAAAATAAAATAAAAAAAGACAGAAACAAGGACAAGAACTTCCTCTTTTACAGTCAGAGAAACACATTGCAGATTTCCTGATGAAGAATGCAACCTAGATACAGTTATATAATTTGCAGCAAGATCTCTTGTTAATGTAGGAGAAAACCATTAGATTGCCAGCTCCGCCATAGAAATAGAATAAACCACAAAGGAATAAGAGTAAAAGGTAACCTATTCGGAATATGAGTAAGAAACTTACCAGTAGGTCCAGTATAGAATGCCAACTGCCTATATGAGCAAAATAAAGTTCACTTTAGCTACTTAACAAATCAAATTACTGTGATGTAGTTGAAACATAGGGTAAAAGAACTACGTACTCTGTAGCATAACCTAAACGCTCTGCCAAAGGAGTTATACCCAACAAGGTCAAGAAAAAGACCCACCCCTGAAATTCACATCCATAAATTATAAACAGGACTGAACAATGTCAGGCAGTAGCAAAGATAGGAGAGTTGCAACTCACATTATGGCCAGTGAATATATGGACAAAAATCGCTAGAGGCCCAAAAGGCATAAGCATGTTGAGTTTGTTTGACAAAACTACAGTCTTTATACTCCTACAAACAACATTCCTCCACATTTTATCACCCTTAGCTTGTAAACCTCCTGAAAGGACCCTTCCCCCAATTCTTGAATGGGTTGCGAGTTTTGAGCCTTCATCTCCGGAATAGAAAGAATCTCATCTTTGAATTCATGTATCGATTCACTATCTATTGATTCCATCTATCACAGGAAACAGCAAACCACTTTAACATCGACCACTTATAAGTTGCATTGTGTAAAAATTATTAATGCGTAAACTTAATGAAGTTAATAAAAGAGCTACACGAAAAAGATATCAAAGAAATAAGATAATACTCACTTCAACTGGTAACTTATAACTCATCGTATTCTATTGCGACGATTCATCCACAGAAAGAAAAGGACATCACTGCACTAAGTTCTTTATGTACAAATCTCAGAACTGAGACAAAAAGCTTCTACAATGTTTCAGCCAAAGTTGCTAACTGCCAAAAAAAAAAAAAATCAAGACATGAAACTAACCTCATAAGCACAATGAAATTTCTATACTCCTCCTAAAAACTATTCTTCAAAATTTGAAATTTGTTCTTTCTACTATGAACTGTATAGAAAGATTTTAACTTTACGATTCCGAACTCGAAGTACCTCAATTGCATATTCTACAACTCAGAATTTACAGTCACAATGCTTGAATTGAAATTGGGTGGCAACAAAGTTTCGAAATTTAAACTGGGTTTTTTACAGAACTATGTTCAATTCTGGAAAAGTGGGTATTGGTGATTCTCGGATCTGAGGAAGACAGTAACAGACCCAATTCAATTGGGTTTATCCGAGGATCACCATAGCTGCAACTAACAGAGAGAAAAAAAAAAACAAATGAACTGAAACAAAGAACAGAAAAAACAGAAAGAGGGTTATATATAATTGGCATACCTGGCTATAATTAGTAGAGGAATCAGTTCAAGCAGTTTATGTTTCAGTTTTATTTATGGGTTGTCTGCTTCTTTATTCTGAGAGACTATTGAAGATTGGATCTTGCTAATCTTGCAATATGTCCCGAGACAGTTTTGATTAAGCGCAAGTTTGTCTGTCTTTGGGCACCACGTCAACATAATGGTTCCCCTCAAAACCGTTGAATGAAAAAATTGCATTCTTTAGAGACGACTTGTCGTTTAATTCGTCTCTATTAGTCTATTATGAGTTTACGATCAAACACATTTTTGGTTCTTTCAAATTTGCATTCTTGAGTTTGACGGTTGGACGAAAGACCACTAAATTTCATAAAAAGAGATATTATTAAAAAAAAAAAATCAGAAAGTGTTATTATTGAAGAGGACTAAATACCTCTCTCACTTTTATAAATGAGAACAAGTGTTATCATTTATAATGTTAAATTTGGAGAGTCTATCTCTAGTCTTTAGTCTACCCCTCAAAAAGAACCAACCATCATTTTAATTTTCGGTGGAAAATTAAGTTTCCACATCTTCCTGATCAAGTTAATTTGGGCATGTTTATTCAAATTTCCATGCAACCAGGTTGCTGACTTAACTGAGAATATACCACTGAATGCAGGTCCCCACACAAACTCGTCATCTTGGTTTGAAACAATAGTAGGAATACCGGAGATTTGTTTGACAATACTTGAATTCAAATGAGGGAGCAATTTGGTTTTATTCTAAGACTTGTTAAGAATATAATCGTCAACATTCTCATTCCAATCAATTAAGTTTTTCTAATTTGGAAATATCAATTAAGTTATGACTTATTCGACACTTAACTCACTGTATCTTTAACAATATCACTTAACTCACTCAGTTTTACATCTGTATTTCACTTAATTCACTGTCGTTAATTATCGTTAAAAGCTATTAAAATTAAGGGTATATTTGTCCAAACACTAAAAAAATGCATTTCTAACTTTTTTTTTTCAAAAGACAATTTTTTTTTCAAATTATATTTAAGTTAAAAAAATCATTTTTTATTAGAAATCTGAGAAATTTAAAAAATTGAAAAAGTCTAATAAAATGTAAATTGACGGTTTATTTGTCTAAACACTAAAAAAATGCATTTTTTTTAAAGACAATTTTTTTTTCAAATTATATTTAATTTAAAAAAATCATTTTTTATTAGAAATTTCAGAAATTTAAAAAAAAATTAAAAAAAGTACAATAAATGTAGTTTTTTAAAGTTAAAAATGATTTTTAAATGTTTTGACAAATATACCCTCAATTTTAACAGCTTCTAAAGGTAGAATTAACGGCAGTGAGTTAAGTGAAAGATAGATGTAAAACTGAGTGAGTTAAGTGATATTGTTAAAAATACAATGAGTTAAGTGTCGAATAAGTCATAACTCAGTGACCATTGGTGATATTTTCCCATTAGAAAAAGTTGACAATTATATTCTTAAAAAGTCTTAGAATAAAACCAAACTGCTCCCTCATTTGAATTCAAGTATTGTCAACAAATCTCCAGTATTCCTGCTCCTGTTTCAAACCAAGAGACGAGTTTGTGTGGGGACCTGCATTCAGTGGTATATTCTCAGTTAAGTCAACAACCTGGTTGCATGGAAATTCGAATAAACATGCCCAAATTAACTTGATTAGGAAGATGTGGAAACTTAATTTTCCACCGAAAATTAAAATGATGGTTGGCTCGTTTTGAGGGTTAGACTAAAGACTAGAGATAGACTCTCCAAATTTAGCATTATAAATTATAGCACTTGTTCTCTTTGCAACGCAAATAATGAAACAACTGACCATCTGTTTGGTTACGTTCTTTGCCTGTGAAATTTGGAGACTTTCCAATCTGATTCCTAATGTAGATTTGAACGATGGTTATCTTCATGCCTTTAATATGTTATTCATTAACCAGGTATATAATGATCTTTTTGCTAGAATGTAACCATATGTTGGCAGATATGGAAGGCAAGGAGTGACTATATTTTTAGACAATCCAGGCCTAATCCAAATTCAATAATAGCTATTGCAGCTGCTGTGGCTGCATCACAGGACAACTTGGAAAGGGTTAAGGTTTGGGGAGGTCCAAATCCAATCAACAAAACTATGAATTGGTGCTCTCCCCCTCCAGACTGTCGAAATAAATTTGATGGTTCAGTTACCAACAACTCTGCTGCTAGTGGCTTTCTTATCTGAGATTCCATCGACAAAGTACTTGTTGCTGGGGCAAAAAGAATTGGTGTAGTTAACCACTATTCCTGTTGCAGAAGTAACTGTCCAGATGATAGCCTAAACAGTTAACGCTGCCTATTAGAAAGGCTATAGACGTATTCAAGCTGAAGGTGACTTATAATTGATGCTGTCAAAGGTATCCTCACACCGCCATAGAGAATTGTGAAGATCATTCGTGACATTCAACAGCTTGCAGAACATTTTCAATGTTATCTTGTTTAATCATATATTTAGAGAAGTTAATTTAATTTGTAGCTGATGCTTTAGCAAATACAGGTCATTCTCTAGATAATGACCAATTTTGATCCAATGTCATTCATATTTAGGCTTCTAGAGCCATTTTATTCGATGTTGTAAACTCTGGTTGCCCAAAAGGCTTTAACATCTAAATAATTCATATAAAAAAAATTAAAAAAAAGTGGACCAAAGACCTCTCCACTTACAAAAAGAAAATAATAAAACAAAATAGTCTTGGTCATGATCAATCACACGTTTAAAAACCTCATCTCTGACCTGACTTTATCCTAGATCGTTACTAATAGTTTTGTCCCGGTTTATGTTCTTACAATCTGACCAGAATATCCTATGTAAACGGTTTACTTAAGCGAGTGATGAATGACCTTAATTTCTAATCCCATCAAAGATCACGTACTACTATCTAATAGAATACATGAAAATACAATTATTATGATGCAACTTATGACTAAAAAGTTTGTTAAAAACAAAAAAACAGACTTTAAATTCGAAACAACTACATAAGGTTTAGACACGAAATTAAGCCTAAACACATAGACAAAGAACCGAAAACTGAAACAAAGAATAAAAACAAGGGGGGTTTACATATATATATATATATACAGTCCGGCTACACTAAGGACGTCCTTAGTTTTTCTTAGGTACGGATTTCCGGTTTTAACCCACTTTCCGATCACATTTTCACATCTTAACCTTTCAGTTTTTAGGTCCTAATGTATAAATCACCTCTGAAATTTTTCAGTCAATTGGTGATCGTTAAGGCATCCAAAACTACAATTTACCATTATAAATACGAACGGTTCCGGTTCGACAGATTCGGTCGTTCGTGTAAATTACAGTTTTGGATGTCTTAACGATCACCAAATTGGTTGAAATTTTGCAGGAGGGATCTATACATTAGGCTTTAAAAACTGAACGGTTAAGATGTGAAAATATGATCGGAAAGTGGGTGAAAACACCAAATCAGCACCTAAGAAAAACTAAGGACATCCTTACCTGAGAAAAATCCTATATATATATATATATATATATATTATCCAGAGCGGAGCTCCACTTTTGAAAATACTGTGTGAAGTTCGATTTTTTGGTCACTTTTCAGTCGCATATCCACATCTTGACCGTTCAGTTTTTAAGTACTAGTGTATAGATCATCCCTGTAAATTTTCAGCGAAATTGATAATCGTTAAGGTATCTAACTTCCTTAAACTAATGGACGAATTGAATCTACCAACCTGAACTGTACTAGCTTTAAGGCAGTTATCAATATATATATATATATATATATATATGTATATGTACATATGATTTTTCTCAGGTAAGGACGTCCTTACCGAAGGTTTAGGTACGGATTTGGTGCTTTCACCCACTTTCCGATCACATTTCACATCTTAACCGTTCAGTTTTTCAGTCCTAATGTATAGATCACCTCTGTAAAATTTCAGCCAAATTGGTGATCGTTAAGGCGTCCAAAACTGTAATTTACAATAATGTACACGAACCGTTCTGTACATTAGTGTAAATTACAGTTTTGGACGCCTTAACGATCATCAATTTGGCTGAAATTTTGTAGAGGTGATCTATACATTATGAACTAAACACTGAACGGTTAAGATGTGAAAATGTGATCGGAAAGTGGGTGAAAACCGGAAATCTGTACCCAAGGCTATGTAAGGACGTCCTTAGTGTATGTATGTATGTATGTATGTATGTGCATACACACTTGGCATACCTTGCTATAATTAGGAAAAAAAATTCGTTTAGAGACGACTTGTTTCATTTGTCTCTATTAGTCTATTATGAATTCAATTTATGATCACACATGTTTTGCTTACTGCAAAGTTGCAATCTTGAGTTGGACTAAAGACCTCTAAATTTCAGTAAAGAAAAAATCGGAAAGCATTATATTTGAAGTGGACCGAATATCTCCCAACTTATAAAAGGGTAATGAAACGAAATAGCCTTGGACATGATAATCACACATTTGCATCACTTTTAATCCCCATTTCTAGCCTGATTTTAACCTAAATCGTGACTAATAGTTTGGAATATTCTATGTAAATGGCAACATATCAGAGCTCGTAATGTGATGAATGAGCTCAATTTCTTGTTGCGTTTCAAACTACCCCAACAAAGATCACATGCTCTTATCTAATTGTCCATTATACATCAAAATACAATTACTATGATGTGACTTTTATATGAAAAATAAAAAATTACTATGATGTAACTTATGACAAAAAAATTCTATAAAAATAAAAATAAAAATAAAATAGAAAAAACTCAAAATTGAAGCATCTTTTCGTAAGGTTTAGACACATAATCACGATTAGTAAAGAACGCCTTATAAGAGCAGGGGAACCAATCTTGCCATTTTATTAACAACATGAATGACATATTTATTTCAAGAGTTAAGGTAGCAAGTCACCTCAGTTACGCTAGCGAGTTACTAGCACACGCACCCAATCAGTATTCGGATTGAGATCTACGAGGGTATCCCAATAAACTCGAGTTGTCAGAATTAACTGATTGCTTCACCTTCTCAACAGGCTTGCTAAGGTCAGGCTCAATTTGAGCTTCAGAGTGAGTAGGAGCCTCAGTAATTACATCATCATTTGACAAGGCACTGAAAAAGGCCCCTGAGACATTAGATTTGTTTTCAAATCCATTCATTTCCTGTCTTTACTTCGTAACCTCCATGGCCCCTGGGTCTATGTTGCCCTGGAGGAATCAATCTCATAACTATTATCATCAGCGACCCATCCAACACAAATTGGATTCCTAATGAAAATGAGGATTAGGAAAATGTAGGAGTTATGTATTTTGAATAATTGTATTGTTATGATTACAGTACTTGGTTTTTCACTTCTGTAATCTTAGAACAGGCGAATATGTTGTTTTGGTCTTTTTAGAGAGGCAGAGTGAAAGCATGCACTTATCGCGGGTAAATTAAGCATTGTCAATAGGGGTTAGTTAATCTCTCGCCGCAGGCGAAAGAACCAGCATGCCTCTCAAACACATTGGCCATAAATTGGTGGGAGCTGAGACTCAAACACTAAACATAAATCAATATGTCTCATTATCACACCAAGGTTGTTAGTAACATCTTATGTTTTTTTTTTTTTTTTGAAAGAGTAACATCTTATTTTGTCAAACGTATGGTTGTAACGGAAGAAGTTACCTAGGCCAAACTTTTTTCCTTCTTACCTTGATTGGGCTTTAATCCCCCAGCCCAATATAAAACGAAACCGGACCTACTAATTACCATGAAGAAGTGAAAACTTCATTAGAGAGCCGTTAAAGAATGATCATTCTGGAGTTGATGCTGCTTAAACCCCGAGTTCAGATTTTAGGTTTTGAGTTTGAAACAGTATAAATAAACTGCCCTCTCTCTTCTTCCTCTCTCTTGGGGTTTACGCAGGAACACAAGCTTTACTCTTGTTCTAAGACGACGTCGTCCCCGGAAACTTTTCCAGGTATACAAAGTCCCTCTTGCTCCAACTTCATGCCTGTTTCTCTATTCTGTTTAGCAAACAAAGAAAAAGATGGAAACTTTAGCTATGTAGAAACACAATGTTGTGTAAAGGTGGAAACTTTAGCCATGTAGAAACACAACTGCCTCTTTATCTAATTTGTTTTGCGAACAAAAGAAAAGGATGGAAATTTTAGCCCTGTAGAAACATAATGGTGTATGAAAGCCTTTAACTTTAAAGTCAGATTGTAGTGTTTGTACTGGTCTGAGATCATTTCTATTTTATATGTAGTGACATGGTTAGTTTTTGATTCATTGTATGTAGCCTAGACGAAGAAAGTTACCTGATTTCCAAAATTCTTTAACTTCATTTTGAAATGAGATTCTGTCTTCACTTTGTTTCTCTGCAAATTGCAGCAATTGACTGAAAAATTGAAGCAATGTCAGATTATCTTCTTCAGGAAGTCATAACCAATATCTTACTTAGACTACCCGTTAAATCTTTGGTCATATGCACCTCAGTCTGCAAGTCATGGGGGTCTATGATTAAGAACTCGAACTTTGTTCGAGCTCACCTCAGCCGCACAATCAACTTTAATAACCTCATGGCACTCACCTCCTACTACTCCACGGGGTTTCTTGTAGAAGTTATGGCAGAAGCTTTGGCCACCACCAGTCCATCCACGGGCTGATAGAAGAGGTTTACTCTTTGCATTATGATAACCATGTTTTTGATGAGTACTGCAAGATAGGATTTCAATCTCCAATTGCTGATGGGGAAATGTGTAATGAGTGTTTCCGTGTGGTCGGCGTTTGTAATGGGCTGGTATTCCTTGCAGATGATTTATCGCAGTTTGGTTACAACTTCATAATATGGAATCCATCTATAAGGAAGTTGGTAACCCTTCCCAAGCCTGGCCTTAGATATCAGACTGTTGGTGGGTATAATGCTTGTCATGGGTTTGCATTTGATGCTGTTACAAATGACTATAAGGTTGTGAGGCTTGTCGAGGATCAAAGGGGGGATATGGATGATGGTGAGGATGCTGCGAATCAAACATTTGTGGAGGTTTATTCATTAGCTGCAGGCTCATGGAGTGACCCTAGGTTTGTTGATCCCCAATGTAAAATAAATATAGGCTCACCCCAGGCTTTTGTTAATGGGGCTCTTCATTGGGATGCAAGCGATTTGACAAGTAGCTCATATCGCTATTTTATACTGGCATTTGATGTAAGCAGTGAGTCATTCCGGGAGATAATGATGCCAAAGAGTTTGGACTCGGATTTACAAATAGACTTGACGTTGCAATTGTCCGTTTCAGGAGATGGAAAATCCCTTGCTCTGTTCATGAATTCATGACAGATCCTATTGAAGAAGGAGACGATTCGTTTCTTGATGTATGGGTGATGAAAGAGTATTCTGTGCAGGACTCGTGGACCAAATTGATTACCCTCCGTCCACAAGGTCCAGTAGAGAGTTTACTCAAAGCATTATGTTTTAGGAAGAGTGGCGAAGTAGTGCTGGAAATATATCATGGCCGGTATCAAGGAGAAAAGCTAGAATTGAATTATATTCACTAGATCTTGCAAGCGGGCAACTCAAGACTCTTGGGATTTCTAGATATCAATATTACACTATGGATCCTTACGAAGAGAGCATTGTCTTACTCGACAGGAATGATGCAGTTACTTGCTGAGGAAAAGAAGAGGTAAGTTGTATCACATACAGGGCTATTTTTTATTATTATTATTATTTTTTATAGATTTTTAGTTTCTTCTTCATATTCATATGGATATGCCAATAGTTTTGTGGGGACATATGACCATCAGATTTATTTGGTTTTCTTTATGTTTACATTTGCTAACTGTCATTGTTCAGGATGAGCGTCTAAGTGCGTGTAATTTGTAAGTTGTGAAGTTTGTGAATTGATATAATGCGGTTTTTTGCTGTTGCAACAGAAATGTGTAATAGTTTAGGCAATGATTGCGTCTTTTCCGACATAGTTTATACAATGAATTTATATTACGGTTTTATTTTCTGCTGTTTCTTTAATGGAAAGTTTTTATGACCAACACTCTTTCTTTTGTTGCAGGTTTATAATGCAATAACAACAATCTTTTGCTTGAAGTGATGGTGTATTTTCTTGGGATGCAACTTCTGATCTCAAGTGCTGATGTGGTTGTGCTACTAGTTTTCTTGTTTTCTTGATTTGTTGTGCTATTGTAAACTCTTAAATGGTGAGGATGGTTTGTTTATATTGAATTTCTCTAGCATAGACGTCTAGAGAAAATTTTGCTTATATTACAATAAGTGGTATGCAAGAAACAAACTTACCTTTAGAGATACCGGAGACTCTTCTTCAGGCTTTGTTTTCAGAAAATGGATCACCTATACTAGCTTCAACTGAAAATATTGGTGTAGCTGATGTTTTGACTTGGTGTAGACGCCACAGGTTTAAGGGCTGGTCTTTTAGCTGTATACATTCATGGCTTTAAACAAAATTCAAGTAGGAGATTCAAAGCGACTTATAGATAGTATCAATGGTCCCCTTCCTTCTCCCTGGATAATATGTACCATACTGTGAGATTAGTAACATGGCCAATGCAATAGATATTATGTAAATCGAGTCTAGGTGGTTGACAAAATTCTACTGCAACTCAGCTCCACGACTTCTACGGATGGAGGGTTAAATAACTAGATTAACCAGAAACCAAGTGAAACTTGGAGGACTAGCACCGATTTAACTGATTATTTATCTAATCCTCCATACCCCTTTTACTCATGAGTTCGTGTGGAGTTGTATGATCCGGTCACTTCCTGGATGAGTAACATAAATGATTACCCATATAATCCAAGTTCTTGCACATCATTTTGGGGAGATAATTAGGAGACTAAGGTGGTTATGTCTTTTATTAAAGGATATACCTGATTTCCGTGGATCATATTATCAATCCCACCTTTTACATCAAGAGAGAAAGAACAAAGAATCATAGGCATATTTGTTCTCTGTTTTGTTTGCGGATGATTTTAGCATAACCAAAATTTTACAAGTTCAAGCACGACTATATGTCATCTCCTTCATATCCCCAACCCGCCCTGCTGCAAATATCTACCCCAATCCTTGCTTTGTTCCTTAACTCTACCCGCCATGTCGCCACCGCCAAAACCCAGAAGCCTTTGGCCTCCAACCTCCTGAAAAATCCACCCGAGAGCCGACACGCCGGTGAGAGCCATGGTTGCAGCCGCAGCAAACCCGACAAGTGATCCCATAAACACCAAACTGGCGAAAAACAGGAGAGGACTGAAGATCAACAAGAGCGGCGAGCTGAAAAGTAGTAGTGTCAATGATGCCAAGAAGCTGAGCCCCATCAAGCCAAGAAGCGACCCTCCAATGGCTAAGCCTATGACGGAAGCCACAATCACCATGGTGCCAGATGCCTGCTGTTGATGCCTACCCTGCCCCCGAGCCTGACCAAGACCCTGTTGTTGAAGACGGCCCTCCATCTATTACTATCTCTGTTACTTCACAGCAATCTCTTTTGGCAATGTGGCTTCTGGATTGGGGAACTGAGGTTTTATAGTTGGAAAATGGGGGCTTATGTGGCAGCTTCTTGAGCTCATGTGGACATTTGGTTATGGAAGGTTTGACACGTAGTTACTTGCTGCATGGCTGTGAAAGCGGTTCATGTATATCCCAACAAATCACAATCCAAGACTAAAATAGATAATATCCTTTCCTTACAGAAATGTACTGCAAAGTCAGAGACATCTAGATTTTCTTGGAAGCTTGAGGCAGAGATTTGAGAAGGAAAGGTGATGGCTTGCGCACCGTGTGATTCAGAAGGATCATTAAGGTCAAAAGAGTCAAAGCTCCAGCTTGATGTGCGGTCCCAAGCTCTACAGGCACATAGGACAGAAGTGTGGATACCCCAAGTGTGACCTGAGATAGTAACAACCAATCCAATTATATAACTGAAGGGTCTCACATATATGCTATAAGAAAAAATGGAACCATTGTTTTGGATATTGAGAAGAGAAATAGAGAAGGAATGGAGATTGGAACCATGTATACCTGAAGGGCAGCCATGCTAAGAGTAGTTCTGATCAAAGATCGAACTACTGGGTGTGTGTCAAACTTCCTTGTTGACCACCACAGGGCCCCAATTGAAACTAAAGTTGCGGTTGCAAGGATTCGGTGGTCGAGCTACAAGCAAGGAAGAGTAGAAAATCATTACCATGCTTCATGTGTTAAATTTTGAAGTAGTGAACAAGGAAATGCTAAAAAGGAAGAGTTACGAATGATGAAATGTGGGTATCTATTAAGTTTCATCTAGGAGAGCCAAGACATTACAAGGTTTAGCAATTTTTGTAGTTTCCAAAAACCATAGTCACTTGAAGAAATGAAAATCTTTATAAGACATTTACATTATAAGATGGAGGAATCGCAGTTGATGGAATTGCATGTTCAATGGCTTTAGAAATGATAACTTTCCTTATTCTAAAAAAAAATGATAAATTTCCTTGATTGAAGCAAAGCTATCTTCCCAAAGGAGAATGAGTTTGGGGAAGAGAAAAATACATCTAGACATTTCTTGTTATCACAGATCTAGCAATGCTTATTTGGTCAGAGAAAGTACCTGCACGGTAGACGTATTCTCAAAGAAGTTCCGGATTAGTGGTTTCATGTCAAAAACATCCTCAGGGATCCATGTGTCTCCCATCTTTGGAAAAGTGTTATAAGCATGCCCCTGACAATTCCACATTGAAGCATAGTTATGATCCATCTCACCAAAAACCACATTTGATCCATTACTTCATTATGAAAGACTAGAAGCAAAACCATGATTACATACAGCATCATTCCCGGCAACAAATGCTCCTGAGATAGCAGTAACTCCAACAAGCAAGCTGACAGGAAGAGCGAGTCTCTTTACTTTTGCTGCCCCATGAACCCACGCTACCGATTTAGAAGGTGGTTCAGGCATCATAACAGAAAGACCAGTCCATAAAAGTCCACAGTATATAGCAAAGGCTGAAGTAAGATGAGCTGCAAGACGGTAAGGGCTTACTCTTGGCTGAGCATACTCAGAGGCTGGTTCCTGTGGGAAAGAAAGCATTAGAAACATCCCCAATCTTCAACGAAAATCAATTCAATGCAAAGCAGAACAACCATAACTAACCTCTAAACCACTTTTAACCATCCACCAGCCAATTAGACCCTGCCCAGCACCAAGGCCAAAGAGTGCTGAGAGTCTTAATCCAAGTGGTAAGGTGATATACCCTTTACGAAGAAAATATGAGAATGGCAATGCAAACATGATACCCAATGCCCTTCCCCACATACGATGTGCATATTCCATCCAGTATATAAATTTAAACTTTTCAATACTCATCCCTTTGTTTACACTGCAAGAGATGAAAAACCAAGTAACATCATAAAGATATGAAAAACTTCAACTCCCATTAGGTAATACACTGGTACATCAACTATATAGTTAGTCAATAAGAAATACAGGAACATCAAGATATAACTAACAAGCTACAAAAGGCTTGAATTGTAAACTCAATTATTGTTACAGACGCGTGCAGTACTAACCGTTTATATTCAGGGGACTGCTTGTACTTCTCAAACTCAAGCAACCAGTCCTCATCTGATAGAGGAGGAAGGCCCCCAGTAAACTTCCAATCAGTCATTGAAAGACCTGATCGCGTTAATCTTGTAATACCGCCAAGTATCACCATACTGAATACCCAAGAAGCAGAGCAAAAAAGCCAAATGCCAACCATTTTCTGAGCGCGTGGTCCTCCATTTACTAGAAGCTTCAGTCCCTCCTTACTTTCAACGCCTATGGAAGCCACAGTAGACATATTCCTTATAGATGGTACATAGTTACCCTGAAAATGGCAAAAAGGCTTCCCTATTATTCATCACTTTTACAAAACATCCCAGTCAAACACAGAGCACATTTACTGCAAAATTTGACAGTTTGTTTCTGGTAAGAATACAAAGCACTCTAGCAGGTTTTAAGTTGAAGCAAAGCAACGAGCATTGTAACTGCTAATTCAGGCATTTTCCTAAAATGAAACGAACAGATGCAGAGCAGATCAGAATCATCAGATAAAGCAAAAGAGATAAAGCAACCTTGGGCAAAAAGCGGAATTTCTCCAAGCATTTCCTTGTGATCCCCGTAGAGAACAATCTATAGGGCTCCTCCTTCAACACCCTAGATGGGGTTGTTCCTCGCAGACCGCACAGAGCCTTGTTATTGCCCTTCACAAACAACGCTACAACTCGGCTCCGAAACATCTCTCTTCCTCTGAAACTTAAGATCCAAACTTGGAATTAGAACCAACCCATGAGACTATATCTCTTATTCCATTTCACAAACATCACTGAACTGGTACATTCCCCAATGAAATACAGTATTTTTCTAAGTAAATTTTCATTCTTTGCAAAAGTAAACTCACAAAAATCAAACACTACATAGATCCTACATTGGTACTGAAAACAAGAGAAAATGTGTGGTGCTTATATTAAGTTCAAAGACAATTTCATAAAGCTCATACATTGATTCTGTTCTGGGTTCTCATTAAGTGAGACCACCATTAGAACCCCTCACAATTCAAATGGAAATTTACCCATTTGAAAGCTACACACAGATTATACAGATTGCAATGGGAGAAGAACAAAGATCAAGACTTTAGCTACAATCACCAAGTTGCAGATATCAGAAATGAACACACATAAATTTGGATGATTGGAAATTAGAAAGGCGTTGATTCAGTAAAAAGATAGAGAGACAGAGTACCTGAAGATCTGAGCTTTGTGGTGATGGCTCCAATGGCTGTTTAGGGGTTTAGCAGCGGCTTTACCTCATTGCAGTTGGAGTTGGGTGACGACGGCGTTTAAATGGAGGCCCAAGTCCAACTGAAACACGCGGTTGGTCTAGTTTCCACGAGTTCGTAACTGTAATTTTCTTTGTTCTTTTCCAATTTACCCCGTGTTTATGTCTAACAAAAAGTTGTGAACTTTAAGTAATCTTGGTCTTTTTGATGAAAAGCATGGGTCAACTTGTTCATTTAGATAGATTATATACAATTTTTCGAGATATTTTTTCACGATATTTATCGAGAAGTTAATATGGTGACACGTTATTCTTGTAATAGTTTTCATAGATAAATTTTAACTTATTGATTCGATGATTCCTTGTAAATGATCACAATGTGATCTTTTATCTTAATCGAAAAAAGAAATTCATAGTACATAATAATTACAATGAAAAAATTAAATTTCTATGAGTTTTTCTCCACACACGTGGTAAGCTAAGAAGTGAGTGTGGCTCACACTCACGTGACCACACTCACTCATGTAAGTGTGAACCTAGCACTTTTCTCTCTTAAAACTTGATGTGTGTGTCATCGCCAAATCCTAAAATAGGATTCTGAGCCTCTTTAATTGTTGTCAAACTATGAACAACAAAAATACCAAAAAAAAAAAATTGTTTAGGCTCGATTGAGAAACTTGTTGCAACTTCTATTGTGAATATGATGAGTATATATGAAACGTATAACTACACTTGGTGCCAAGAACACTCCACTATACTCTGCCCCTGAACATTGCCTCAATCCTCCACCAAAAGGGGCCGTCTTACACTCTTACTTGGTAAAGAAGGCACCCGTGCCATAATAAATTCTAATTAATTCCCTATCCTAATATGTCACGGAATACAAGTCCAGGAAGATTAGGAAATAGTTCTTATATATCAAATAGAGGCTGCAATTCTCTTTCTTGATTAACTATCAAAATTTCTTTAAGAATCTTCATCTCGAATTCACAATGAAGCAAGCGGACGATCGCATTTCTTCAAATCTTCATAGAGCACTGAACTTGAATTCCAAGTCTTGTTCGTCTCAAAACACGAAACTACACTTGGTACTTGATCTAGATCACACACTACTGCACTCCACCGAACTCGATCATGTGACACCCCAAGAAGAATACTTTGAAGACCAAAACAGATGATCATTCTCTGCAAGGTGATGTTTTCATGGATTCCACCATGATAACCAAGTTGAGGCCCTTTGTCAGGACATTTCTTAAGGAAGCCAGTCACATGTTTGAGATGCACATACACAACAGGCAGTCAAGCTTACGCATTGCAAATGGCTGAGCTGCTTGACCCCGAAAAAGAGTACTTCACTTCTAGCTCTAGAGTAACATCGTGCAACGACCACAGCTCCCGAGGACAAAATAAGTGTCTAGATCTTGTGCGTGGTTGTGAAGATTCTAATGTCTTGATCCTATACCAGAGAGGCATGGACAAAGGAAAATCAGGACAATTTGATAGTAATAAGACGATATTATTTCTTCAAATACAGTTCTCAAACAATGTGCCTCAATAACCGCAAGTCTCTTGCCGAGTTGAAGACGGATGAAAATGATTATCTTGAACATATTCTTCAGCTTCTTAAGCAAGTCCACGCTATGTTCTTTGTCCATAAGCTGCCCAACAAGAATCACTTTGGAAATGATGTAAGGCAGGCGTTAAAGACTCTTCGGAAATGAGTGTTGAAAGGGTGTGAGATCGTTTTCGACTGTCATGATTTAATTAGAATCAATAATATTTGGAAAATGGCAGAGGAGTTGGGAGCAACTTGTTCAACTCGAGTGGATGCACCATCAGTCACCCATGTGGTTGCAACAAATACTCGAACCAAGAATTTTCTTCTGGCAGTGAAGAATAAGAAGATGTTGGTCCGCCGAGAATGGATTGAATCTGCAAGTTACATGTGGGAAAAGCAACCTGAACACAAGTTATTTGTCCCAACTACAGAAACTTACATCAATTGTGACTAAAGGTGTTAATATACATCTTATTTGTTATTTTACATGTGGTTAGTGCAAACAGATCACGCCCTTTGGTAACAAACATGCAGAGAATAAAAGCACATTGCATTTCACTTCCAATTTTAATGAATACAACAAGAAGGGGATCATGCAGAGAAGAATAGCAGTCTGCATTTCTGTCCCAACTTATGAATACAACTACAGGCTACAGATTATTTCCCTCTAAACCTACAGAAGTTTCCTCAAAGTTCAATGGTGATGTTCCAAAGGTACAATTCTTTCTCTGCAACTCTCAAATCAATGGTGACTAAACCCGATTCAACTTCATATCCAAACTCCATATCCTCCGAATCAACTGTTATCCTCTTTGGTCGAGCTGATGAATATGCTCCGAATAGACCAGACCCATGAACTTTCATGTCAACTGTTGTACTGCTCTTAGATTCATATTCTTTTACGGCTCCCCCAGAATTGAACATCTTGATTAGGCCGATGGGAGCGAATGTTACACCATCAGACAATTTCTTAGCAGGAACCACTGTAAAAACTTCGTACTCTCGAGACTTCAGTGTAATTGGCCGAGATGCATCCTTGGTAAGATATATCACCTCTCCTGCAATTTACATCACAATCAATTTTGTTAAGTTACTCCAAATACTACAGTCTACCAGTAAAATATGCAGCAAGAACAAGTACCACATCAAAATGCTAAACTTACCACCAAGATGGGAATATATGACAGCATCCCCAGTCCATGTCTCATGTGCAACCTTGGGCAGATAATCAACATCTTTAGCCCTAATAACCCCTGTAACTGTGCCCGGCTCTACGTCATGGATGAGGTTCGTCTTTCCAACCTTACACCACCCGGCTCCCTGGCAGTTAAAGACTCCCACAACTCCAGTAAAATCATTCAAATTCCATATCTTCAGAAGACTGCAATATCAAGACTTGGATTAGAAAAAAGTATATAGAAAAAGTGAAAAACAATGATAACAAGAATCAATAGTGAAATTCTTTCAAGTACCTTTTCCCATCTCGAGCAGGATCAGAAAATAAGCAATCCCTTGTTGGTCTTCCTGGTAGTTTAGCCCTCAAGATGGAGCCATCAGTAAGTACAAGCTTCCTTAAAAGATTGAAGTCATGCTGCCCAGGCTTGTCACTGCATCACATATAGGTAAGAAAACATTTTTATCTTCTTGATCTATTTCATACCAGAAACTGACATAATCATAACTGAAGAACATACCTAACATAAATTGCACATCCTCCCACCGCACGAGCTGCTCCATGATATTCAGCCATCGGGTGTAAGCTCTGAATTTGGAAACAATTCCAATATAAGAAACCAGAAACCATAAGAACTGAAATTAAATTCTAAAGAGCTAATACCAAAGTTTGCTTTCTTACATGAAACATATCCCAATCTGGCTGCATGAATTCTCCAAGAAAAACAGTGTTGTAAGCAACTGATGCAATATGAATTGTGTGTGATGCAGGATCTCTAGGCCAAAAATCATCTGATGCCCTTATAACAGCTGTCCTCTTTGCACTGAAAAATTCAAGGTCATACCAAATCATTACTATTAAAACTAAGGAAAGAAAATGTAGCATTGAACCAGACAAATGTGAAATAGATTTTTACCTGTATAGACCATCTGTGTTGTGGCTCATACAAGAAATGATACCATTGTCAGGAAAGTTTCTAGCAATAGACGCTTCTAATGCCTGATGGTATTTTCTTGCAAGTTTCACCCTTCCACCATGACCTGCCCCTAAAGTTTCGAGAATATTTTGAACATCAACTTTAACCCCATCAATTCCTGCTGATGCGAGATAAGAGTGGAGCTCATCATAGAAGTGGAAAACTTTCTCAGGATTCACAAGGCCAAGGCCATTTTTGGCAATGCTGTTGAAGGCATCACAGGGCTCATTGGACTCAACCCCTGGAGATGAAACAGGGTAGGCCAACTTGGAGTCGTAGTGTTCCATTTCAGAAACACCAGGTCTAACACCACCCCAGTAACCAGTTATAGCATGCCACACATAAGCATACCTAGAAATTTTCAGAATCAAACAGATTGAATTAATTCCTGATCAAAAATATATGTGACTCACAGCCAAAATCAGCAGAATAAGTGACAAAAACTCACTTCAAAGCATGTTTTTCTTTAATTTCAGATACAATGTGGCGAAGGCCCAAAGATGGATCCTCTATTCTGTGACCCTCTTTACCATCTTTTTGAAACTTGTGGTTCTCTTTAATATTTGTCAATCTGTTTGCAAAGCTGAAACACATACAAGAGAATGTTATAAAATTGTAAGCAAATCAACTTTAAGGTAACGGCTTGAAAAAACATTGAAACATCAAGTGCTCACTTTGCTGTGTTATCAGCTAGGAAGCCAACACCAGTGGAATCCATGCTAACTGATTGCCATCCATCATCAATAATCACAAACTTCGGAGGCACTCCACCATTTTCAAAGCTGCAATAAAAAAATAAAAAAATAAAAAAAAATTGCCTCTCACCATCTATGTAGTGCTGAAATTAATCAAGTATTTAAAATACTGTCTATAGTAAGAAAATCAGTACCTCTCTACCCCTTGCTTTAGACCCTCTGAAGTGACATCAGTGTAGAAAGCATCCCATGTACACCAGCCGAACCAGTTCAACATGTCTGGCATCTGAAGCACAAAGCACAAGTAATTTAGAAATGATGAAAAAGTAAATTACTTACTTTGTCTAACAAAACAGATAAGTTAAATCCATATTCCATAATTTAAAAATTTGGGAATAAAAATTACCTTCTTTCGCTCACGATGATGGAATGTCTGTAAATGCTTCTCCACAGTCCTATGTATAAAAAATACAACCAAGTCAGTGATTAGTCCCTTTAGCACATAAATATTGTTAGGAAAAAAATTACTGCCAATTTGAGTTCTATTTCTGTGATCAAATTCCAGATTTCTTATACACCATGGAATCTGAAAATGGTTACAGTTGAAGCTGCTACTATCCTATCCTTCTAAAACTTACAACTTTGAAGATTAAAAGGACTAAAGTCATAAAAATTTAATTGCAATTTAGACCATGAACTAGAACCAAAGCATATACTAGCATCCAAATAGCTTGAAACTTACTTCACTGTATCTGTGATGACTTCAAATGGGTCTGATCCAGCCCCAACAAAAACCAAATGACTACCCTCAAATCCATCAACATCAGGATCTCCTGAAAAACCCAGAATTTCCATCATTTCATAACCCACAAAATTTTTTCCATATCATGAACTAATGCTTCTCTATAATATAATTAAAATTTTTCACTTACCACTTTCTAGGCAGATTTCAATCTCATTCAGTTCATTTCCCTGAAGAACAGCCCTGAAATCCCCCTCGAGAATCGGCAAGAAAACCGCATACACAGCAGATTCCTCCCCTTCAGTTGTGCTTCCTTCACCAAAATGACCACCTTCCTTGGTCTCCACAATCAAAAACTGCGTCTCAAACGGCACATCTTGACCACTACTTCCCATCCTCTGTGTCATCCACCACATCTTAAACCGAAATACACACATAAACCGCAACCCCCTGTACACAAAACATACTCCCAAATTAAACTCGCTCATATCTATTGCAAACCAAATGGCAATAAAACTAGAGAAGAAACTAATGAAAAGTATGTACAAAATTAACTTACTCGAGTTTGCCGATAGGAAACACTCTCCGGCTACCCTTTTGATTAGACTGAACTCCGATGAAGGCCCCATTGGCCAATGCACCGCCGGAGGCCGGAGTTACAACAACGTTGTCATGCACTTCACCCAACACCTTGTTCCCCAACACCATCAAACTTCCATCTTCAACGGTTATTCCTGCCCCAACCGTCATCTGTACTACAACAATATCTGGAACCCAACCTGGAACCCAACAACAATAAACTGCTGGGTTTTACGAAGGTAAGATGAACTTAATCGGAGAAAACCGGGAGCAGTATTTATAGACTTGCACATGAAACCGTCTCTTGTGTGTCAAGGAGTTGTGGAATTTCGAAATTGCAAACTAGGGACTCCGTGGAATTAGGGAAAAGCCCTTCCTCGATTATTGTGTTTAAACTTTAACGAAGAAAAAAAAAATCTTGGTTTGGCGGGAGGGGACATTTTCTAAGCTTTTGATATTCGTTGCATGTAACCCATGTCACGTTTGTGAATGATTGATTCACATACGGTCACTTTTCCTATTCTGCGACAGACCTGGAAAGTAAGGTCGGCTTTTGGACTCTTATTCATGGGAGACATGTGAAAATAACCACCAACCAATTAGAGAGGTTTGTTGAGTCAGAGCGTTTTGTTTTTGCATATGTACATTTACATGTGATTATGAATCGTATAATTGGAGTTTAGTGTTCGTGTACCAAGTGGTGTCAATTATTTCCCTCTATATTAGTTGTTTTGGGAATGTGAAATTTGTCTAAACTGCGAGTGAAGGGTTTGCCATCAATCATTATAGGGTTTCGGTAGAAGATTTGTTAAATAATGTTCGTATTTTTTAGTGTGATTTATGTTTTATTGTGTCAACTTATTCTTGTTACAGGATTTCTCAACATCTAATTTTGAGATTGTTCTTCGATAGCGAGGCTAATTGACTATGTGATCCATCTAACAATCAAGAAGTTAGATATATGCTACCCAAATGCACACCTGGACCAAAATGTTTTTTTTTTTTTGCTGAATTCCTAATAATAATATCAAAATTGGAAATTGAGGGATTGTCGTCAATACATTTCGGATTTCAGTAATAGATTGTTAATCAGTGCTCGTTTGTCCAACACCTGATCTTAATATATTCATACTATGTTATTACTCAACAAGTCATTTTAACGATTAATTCTTTCTGATTAATTTGTCAATTGAAAAATGCAATTACATACTATAAACTTATAATTTTACTAAAATGGATGAAATTTTCAGCATTTTTTTTTCATGTAGCTTCCATTCCAAGATCTAAGTAGTGTGCCCTTTTGGGTTTTATCAACGGTCTTGATCGAGCTTGTTCCTATGTTTGATCCATAGGAGTAGCAGTGAATCATCTGTGAAAATATCTTCATAGATAAATGCGATTACTATTCCCGATTAATCACGGTGACATCCCGGCGGCGCATGCAAAGGCGGCAACTCTAATAAAAGGCATTGAATTCAGCAAAAAAATCTGAGCGAGAAAAGAGGAACAAGTGGGTGAGGGATTTGACTGCTATGACTCCCAATACATATCCAGATTTGTTTAACTACCTGGAAATACGTTGTTATAACGTGGAAGCCACATACAGACAGCTCAGATCGAAAATCAAATTTATGTCATTCATGTCTGGCTTTTTTCATGAGCAATAAATTGCCAGGCAGCTAGATTGAGACGCACTTGGTCAACAAATCAATCCAATACTAATAGAGAAACCCTAATACTTGTTTTTGTGATGCAAATTTTGTAGCGCATGGTCTCTTATTAGCTGTTAATTTCAAATTGTATTTATTTGTATTCATAGTTGGTCAATAATTAAGAAGTATAATTAAGAGTTGACATGATGTATTGCTCGATATTTGTGTTATTACATGCATGCTGTCATTCAAGTTATTTTGCAAGCAACCATTCATCTTTTTTTTTTTTGGTCGACAACCATTCATCTCAATGATTATTATTATAGTGTCAAAGCCGGAGAACTTATACTACTAGTTTTCAAGTAGTTGTTTAATACTAGTTTTCACTAATTTGCCAATTCGTAGAGTATTCTACAATTAAATGCATGAACCAATTTGTTAACATTAGTGGGTTGATGATGTCTATTTTCTAATGCATCAAAGTACGTGAAAAGTCATCGTAAAGATAGCTAAAGCACTTTAGGTCCTCAAAAGAGTGAAATGAATTGCAGTTTAGTAATCTAACAGGTACAGTATAGAATCTCAATGTGTTAAACTATAACACACTACAACTTTTCGTTGTGAACTACTTTTCCTTTCATCATCTATCTCTCTCTCTTTTTTTGATGCTAATGACAAAAGGGACAATCAAGTTACATTCATTAGTGATTCAATCGGCCGGCAAAGAAAACCGACACAGTCGGCAAAACCTGCTCTGCGCCAGCAGCTTCACAATCCAAACTCCATGATAAAGATGCAAACATCGCATAAGAGTTGCTTCGAAACCAACCACCATCAATGGCGCTCCTTGACCCGTTTTCGTACATCAATAGGTCAAGTTTGAGTCCATGTTTCTTTTTCCTAATGTAGACATTGCCGGCCTCCCATGTCTGCTTTCTGGCCTCAACGTTGATATCCATCACGAACTGTGTACGTACATAGAAGCTCTTCGTCAGGTTCATTAACCTATGATATAGATAACCTGCAAGAGTCCGTTGTCAATCACGACTTCCATATGGATCTGATATCAGTAGAAAATTAAGAAGAAAGATAGGCGCACGAAATGACTAATTGAAGATATACATGTGTCTATATACCACACACACACACACACCTAGTTTAATTGGGAGAGTGAATTTCCCCTATTAGGTTAGGGAAAAGGATTATATATGAACTCAGGTTCCCCCAATTTGGTTAGGAAAAAGATTACATATAAACTCAGGTTCCCCAATTAGGTTAGGTGAAAGATTCATTACTGGGATTACTTCCCTGCCAAGACATGGACGTACAACAATAATTAATTGAAGAAGAACAATGTGAGGTTCAGGAAGACAGCCAGAAGAAACGAATTCGTTTTATTAAATAAAGGAAAATAGGTGTAAAAAAAAAATTTGGGATGGATACAATTCAATTTATTGGGTTTCTTACTTTGGGAGTTTGGGTTTATGACATTGTTGGCACAACTTGGGTTTCTTTCTTTCTTTGTTTTTTTTTTTTGGTGGCAAATAGTCTAACAAAAGTTTGAAACGACATCTTTGATGAAAACTATGTGACAAAATTTGACACAAAACCTATGTGACAAAATTTGACACAAAACCTATGTGACAAAATCTGACACAAAACAAGTCCAAATTAAGACCATGTGACACGACTTTCTCCACGCTTTCACCAAACACCTTGTTCTCATGCTCGAGTACTTTTCATCAATTTTTCCAACTCTAGATTCCCAATGAAAGTGCCGAACTGGTCATGAAAAAGTACTTCATTACAGTAATCGGCCAAAAAAGAAAAGAAAAAGAAAAAACACTCATAAGGTCCAATTGTAACAGTAGTGTCATTACAGGCCGATCAATGGACATTCAAAGGAACCCCACGATCCTAAACTGATTGACATCTCAGAATCTCAGATATATAGTACTGCACAGTGCACACGCTATCACACAGTCAACTGATGCGCTGCACAATCCATCACCACCATTTACTAACCAGTTCTAATTAATCTCTTCACTTAATATAGGCAAAATAATCTAATGAGCTCTTGTTTTCAATATCTCAAAAAGGTTGGAATGAATTGATCAACATCCTTGTAACGGCAGTGACCTATAACAGTGGACATGGAAATTCAGATAGTATGTACAAATCAAATTGAATGGACCAAGATGAATACTCAACCCACATAAGCAATTAATGTGCACATTACTGAATTAGGTATGTAATAATGATGATCAAAGTAACATGCCATAAAAGAATTACCAAAAAAAT
Source organism: Rosa persica (assembly GCA_025331145.1). NCBI lineage: Eukaryota > Viridiplantae > Streptophyta > Magnoliopsida > Rosales > Rosaceae > Rosa > Rosa persica. Next base: position 60,767,742 of record WFKR01000005.1, read on the forward strand.
TTCTCTGTAAGAAGTTACCTTGCTAGAGTGCTGTATGCTGTAAGAAGTTACCTTACCGGACTGCTGTAATAATATTAGTATCTTCAAATTCCAAAATCTCTCTTCTGCATTCTTCATGCCTCTTATCAATTAGTATTGACAATGTCCCATTATCTTCGACATGGCCAAACAAATTGAGCTAGGAATTAGGATGCTTAATCTTCTTGTTACCTGGCAGAACTGGCAAAAACAGTTCTGCTTGTACATCACACCAGCCTCAGCTGCCTCCAATGTTTTTTTTTTTAAATCCTCCAATCGCAGCTTGCTTCGTCTCACCACCCTCACAAACTGCAGTTCAGCATTCTAAAAGAGAAACCAGAACTTTATATTTAGTATATATGCAGAACCTATAGTAAGAAACTCATTCTCCGCAGCAGGGTTAAATCATTCAAGAAACAGATCAAAAATGTTTAATGGAAGGCATGCATTAGACATTAAATAAATCAGTCATAAAAATGAACCAGAAAAGCTAAAGCACGAGGTAGAATAGCATGCTGCTTTTACGAATTCAGGATGTTTTCAATTCAAACCTTTTCCTCGTTGAACATTTCCACGGCCCAATGTCCAAATCTTTGCATCTTGCCATTATTTGAAAAGTCCTGCGCAGGTTTGATACGACATAGTTTGATACATGTGTTATTAGAACCTTGAAGTCCCTGTTCAAAGACAGAAAAGTGAGTGTGTGAGACAGTCCTCTTGAACAAGCGGGTAACACTGACCAATAAAAGGCAGACGGTGGTCCAGGCCCAACATCATCTGTTATACATGGACATGAAGGTAATAAGTAAAACCGATGGCTTGCAAATACTTTCTTTTTACACTTTGGAATTTGATTCTCCGCTTTGTCTTCATGGTCCTTCTGTGCAAAGAAGTTTTTTGGTTCAAGTAAATAAACTACCCGGCATCAACATCCTTAAATTTGTTGCTTTGTCAATTGAACTTAGAGATGTAGCCAACATAACAGATCAACCTAACTTAACAAACTGAAGTGCCAGAATAGTTACCTAGGTGATCAAATAGTGCTATAGGACACCCATCATCGTCGACAAGACAGACAGAACCATTCCAAAAACATGCCGTCAGGAAATTTACTTAAACTTTTGCCTGGTAAAGTTTAGCCACGCCGGCATCAACTGCCTCCAATGTTTTAACATATAGGCTGCTAATTCCTGTGCACAGCAGATGCCTATGTGCCTTCACGACTCTCACAAACCGCAGTTGCCCATTTTAAAAAGAGAACCCAAAATACTTTATTTCAAACAACTAAACAATAACAAACCCCATTAAACAGATCATAAAACAACTAAACAATGACCTAAAGCTATCATTACTCTAAAACAATTGCATTTTACCGAAAAAGCATCAAGCTTTAAACAACTAACATTAACCTAAAGCCATCCTTCATCTCAAAAACTTAAATTTTACTCAAAAAGCATTAAGCTTTAAACAACTAACATTTGCCTAAAGTACCTAAAGCTTTCATTAATCCCATAATGCTATCAATTCGATACCTTTCGCTTGTTGAACTCTTCGATGGCGAAACGGGCAGGCTCTAATCCTCCTAAATCCATATAATAATCAAACACCTGTTCAGAACAAACCAACCAAAATAAGCGGAAGAGCAATTCCAATGTAGGTTATGTACCCTAGGCTATTTTTTTTTTTGGTTTTATGGCCTCCATATATAATCGAATCGGTGACGGAAGAAATGACCAGCGGGAAACCCCGAAACGGTGTCGCTTTGGGGTTTGGGGTTTTTGTCGATGGCAGAGATCGCAAAAGCCCTAAGCGTAAGAATTTCACTTCTGTTGTTGTGAATAGAGTTAGTCGCCATCTTTGCGAGGGCAGATTGAATCGCCATGGCCATGTTCGCAGTTTTGGAGAAGAGAGTGAAGATGAGATGGCGGGAAAATGAGAGGGAGTGAATAGAAAGTTGGGAACAGTGTAAACCCCCCAAAAAAGAAGAAGAATAGAGCACCACTTGGCGAAACGACGGCGTTTAGTATTGGGAATATGAAATAGAAGCCCGGCTCATCTTAGAAAAAGATGTGGTTTGTAACTTGGCACAAAAGAAAGGGGTTTGGGGTAGGATTGTAAACTAATCAACAAGTTACTACTCACCGGACTCAAAACTAAGTTAATATATAGTAGTAATGGGAGGTTGTCCGAGGTGGATTTCAGGTCTTTTGCACAAGTGTGATTACTACAACAGTACAACCTGTTATGAACTCATTTGATTTCCATATAACTTTTAAGAGTGATTCGATAAATTTACATTTAAGATTATAGAAGATTAACATTTTCCAAATGAATTTCATTTTCGTTCAAGTGGTCTGCTAATTATGTATTCTAGTACTTAACTGTCTTTGCATTTGAATCCAAGGTTAGTTAATAATAAGACAATTGGAAGAAGTTGATGTACTTTATTGTAAAGACATTTAAATTAGAGTTGGGTAATAATAAGACAAGTGAATTTTCATGAATCTAGTCACTATGATGAAGATGACAGTTATCAATTAGTTTTAACAAACACCCATTGCCATTATCAGCAACAGGACCAAACAGGTATAGCCATGGGTCATCAGGATAGTCATTAACCATGCTTGGTGCATTTTGACAACTTCAGCATCGACTGCCTCCAACGTTTGATAATAGAAGTGCCCCCAATTATAGGACTCCTGGCAACTTGCCTTTACTTCTTTGGCATTCTTTTGTTTGTTGAACTCTTCCCCAGCTACAGTCGTCCACCACCATACGGCCATACCAATCCTTCAACCAACAACTCTCGCGTCAACTTTTAATGCACTCCTGCATCAGCTCTTTGTATTCATCTCCATCCCAAATATTGACATACTTTAGGGCTTCATCAAACCCTAATTGATTTAATTTTTTTTTCATAAGGGAGACGAGATTTCCTTATGATGAACATCGAGCTTGATTTCAAGAGAAGATCACAAACTGGCTGGTCATTTCTTGATCATCCAAAAGCTCTTAATAGTTCCCTCTCAGACTTAATAATGTGTAATCTTATCTGCTGTGTCATATTGACTTGTTTGAGGAGCCCAAGGTGCTGCCGGAGTAGAGGATCTTTTACATTTGTGTACAGAACGCTATTCCGTTGTTGGGGCAATCCTTTAAAAACAAGATACTGGAGCTCCCTAAGCGATAGCTCTCTTTCTTCTTCACCACCGGCCAATCCAAAAGCAATTAGCCGTTGAGTTTCCTTCTGCAAATGATACAGCCCTAAAAGGTGGCGCTATCATCTTTGCGGTGAGGCCATGGCAGCAATCCTCCTCATCCATCAACTTCAGCACGGCCTTTGGGGTAGTCTTGCTACTGCTAAGCCCACCGAGCTGTATCACCGCCTCCACGACCCGCCAGTGACGGTCCAGCGTCCATGACGTTGACATCTTTTGAGGTGCCACATATAGGCTCTCAAGGGTGACTTTGTGAGAGTAAAACAATGCTTTGGAACTCTTCTGTAGTACCCCAAGCAAGGAAATGTGGAAGTCAAAGTAAAAGCTTCTACCGCAACACCCCGCAAGGCTCAACAGCTCCGCCTTTAAGGCATTGTGTACTCCAACTTTTTCTTTATCACCGCCCAACAGAATAAGGTTTCTACGCACTGCTTGTGGTGCTCCAACGTCCACTTTATCATTCTTGGTGTAGTCATGTTGATCTGGATAGCAAATGTGGTTGCTAATTTCTTTTTGAACTGATGGTCAAATGAACCCTTATACAGTGATTGAATGTATGTGTCAATCCTACCTGGAATCCTACTCCAAGTGGTATTTGGATAAAATTAGAAATGAGTGTTAGTGTGGTTTGTGTTTGAGCCCAAAAGTACTTTTGGCTGGACCCTTAGAGTAGCAGACAGTGTGGGCCGATGTAGCGGCCCAGATAGGGAACAAGAAGCAGGTCCAGCAAGGGCGGAATCCCCGCTGAGCCCTACAGAGGCCCAGTTGAGCCCACAAGGAGTAATCATTATATTCTTCACCCACGTAGAGGTCAGAGAGTGCAGTACAACTTAGCTCGCGGTGGAAGAGGGTTGCTAGGTGTGCTATGAGATCTGATCACTTTTGCAGAGAATCAAGTATATAACATCATGACTATATTAGTGCGCCATTAATGCGAGGCGCTCGAGGGGATTCAATCAAACAACCATATCCCAACTGCCAGCGGCCAGCAAGGAGTCAGCTTTGCTCATATTTTAGCTATATTTAGATTAATTAACAATTAATCTATGATATTCATTGTGATTTCCAATATAATGCTCTTGTAGATTAGATACCCTTGGTCGAGAATAGAATATTCTATACTTTTTTGAGGACTGGGAATTCACAGAATAACCTATATCCGAGGCTAGCACAAAAAAAGAAGAAGACATTTTTCATCAACTAATCTCTACGATTATCCAAGCCTCTCCGGAGCAAACAACCATTCTTCTCTTACTGCTGACCACACTCCAGTCCCAGTCTCCACAGGAGCTGACTGTTAGTGCCACCGAATCCTCTGTCAACATATATCTGTTCTAGCCTCCTCGGGAGCCGACGGTAGTGCCGCGACCACAACGGTTACAGAACTTGCCAAGCAAGGGTAACGTCCTCGCAACCCAGCGAAGCTAAAGTCACGCTTTAGCAAAATCTCGATACTTCCCTGTGATTTTGCTTTGCTCAATCTCCAACATTGAGTATCGATTGTATGTGATTAGAAGAAACGTCACCAAAGTCCTCAGCATGAGGCAGAAAGAATCCCATGAAGAGGTTAGTATTCTCCTCGTCCACAATCACTCGACAGAAGTCATTGAAGGGACACCCCGATGACTGCACTCGAAAGGTGCTGGCACGCCCACGTAAGAAAAGAGACTGTTGACTAGTTATAACAAAACTGGAGCCAAACATTTTGGCATGCCCAGTGGGACCTAACAGGCGTTTAACATTTTTCCAGCTAGGGTTAGGCACCTGAAACTGAAAACCCGAACCTGAACCGGTCCCGTACCGAAAATTGGTGGGATAGGATGGTTTGAAATCCTGAAAATTAACTATTAAAAATTTGAATCCCGAATAGGCCCGGCCCGTCCCGTTTTATTTTCATTTATTCTATATTTCTTACTTTTCTATTTATATGGCATTTGATTGGTTGATTTTCGAGTCTATAGTCTTAACATGAACTGGAGCACACTGGATGGGCCGATCCTAACTGTAAAATAATCCCCAATTCTGATCCCTTCATTCCTTCACGCGATCATAGACTCACACTCTCAGTCTCTCATAGTATCACTCACCGTTCCAAGCTTAGAACCCTAGATCCCCAATTCATCATTCATCAATTCGTCCTCTTGCTTTGTTGTTCCGATCGGATCTGAAGCAAGACTGCTCTGCTCTCTGATCAGGTACCACTCTTTCAGCTTCTTTGATTATTATTTGTTTGCTTTTTTGTGAAATCGAGCTGAGTTTTTGTAAAGAATCGAAATTGGAAACTGGGTTTTGGGTTTTCTTGTGTCCCAAACGAAAGTTGAAAATGGCATTTGTTTTAGGGGAAATTGTTGCTTCTGGCCTTGGATTGTGAAAGATACGTTCTTTGAGTAATTGAATTCGATTCAGAAATTGGGTTTGATTTTGATTGTGAATTAAGGTTGTAGATATATTGGATTTTCGTTTCTTGAATCAAGGCTGTGATTTTTTTCCCCCTGGATGTAATTATCTTTGTTTGTGCAGAAATCTTGTTCTGAGTCATCAACATCTTGATTCTTGCGGCTTGAGGAAGCTGATGGCTAGAGGGAAGAAAATAGCTCGACCTCGATCAGATGCTTCTGGTCTTGAGGATTCTTCAACAGCCACATCACTGGCTTTTCCTGCACTGCTCGAAGCTGCAAGCGAACCTGAAGGTGCAAATCCAACTCTTGAACGAGCTGCAAGTCAACCTTCTGGAAGTGAAGCTGCTGCATATATAGGTGAGGCTCCCTCTGAAAAATCAGGTATAAAACTTAGCTTTGTTTGGGAGCATTTTAAAGAGTATGATAAGATTGAACATGCTAAAGATGCTGATGGAAAAGACATTCATATAGTTCATAAGAGAGCTCATTGCATCTATTGTCTGGGGGAAAGGTTGGTGATTTTGCTGTTGAAAGTTCTAAGAATGGCACCTCTGGAATGATTAGGCACATTAGCTTGACTTGTAGATATTATCCTCCTAATATGGAAAAGTCACAGAAAAATCTTGTTGGTGATAAATTTAAGGGCAATAGACTGACCACAATAACTTATAATCAAGATGATTATTTAGAAGCTTGTGTAGAGATTGTTGTTATTGATGAGCTTCCTTTTAGTTTTGTGGAGAAGAAAGGCTTTAACAGATTTTGTGTTAAAGTGTGTCCTCTTTTTGATGTTCCCTCTAGAAGGAAATTGTGTAGGACATTTCTAGGTATGTATGATACTTCAAAGAAGGATTTGAAGAAGACTTTGAAGAAGTATAGGTTAAGTCTAACCACCGATACTTGGACTAGTGTTCAAAATGTCAATTACATGGTGCTTACTGCCCATTTCGTTGACGTAGATTGGAAGCTGCATAAGAGGGTTATTAATTTATGTGTGATTCACAATCATCAAGGGTCAACAATAGGGAAACTTATTGAGTCATGTTTAGTGCAGTGGGGAATTGAGAAAGTCATGTGCATTACAGTTGATAATGCCTTTGCAAACAAGTCTGCTTTAGAGTGGCTTGTGTCTAGAATGAACAAGTCTGCATCTTATCAACAGATTTTGAGTGGCAAATACATGCATGTGAGATGCACTGCTCACATCACTAACTTAATTGTGGGGCAAGGTTTAAAAAGGTTGCAAAAGTCTGTGTTAGCAATTAGAAATGCAGTGAAGTTTGTGAGATCTTCTGCAAACAGATTGGATATTTTTAAGCAGACTGTGGAGAGAGAGAAGCTTCCCTATAAGGGACTTGTGTGTTTGGATGTCCCAACTAGGTGGAACAGCACCTATCTAATGTTGGAAGCAGCTTTGAAGTTTAAGAAAGCATTTACAGTGATGGCTGAAGATGAAGATAGCAATTTTGCAAACTACTTCAAGGAACCATATGAAGAGAAGGCTGAGGTCTTTGTGGAGTTTTTAAGATTGTTCTATGATGTCACATTAAGGGTTAGTGTATCATTGCACCCTACTGTGCACACAACTTTCCATGATGTGATTACCATGGAGAAAAACATAGACAACATGTTTTTGGAACCTGAGATAGCTACTGGATCAGAAACTGAGAAAGTTTTGATGGATATGGCAGCCAACATGAGATCTAGATGGTTCAAGTACTGTGGTTCATTTCATGAAATCAATCACATGATCATCATTGGCCTTGTATTAGATGCAAGGTTCAAGTTGAAGAATGTGACTCACATCTTTCAAACTGAAGGTTTAAATGATGATGAGGTGCAGAGAAGAACCTTGGAAATTAAAACCCTTCTATTTGCTTTATATGATCAAGTATTACACTAGTTCCATTGTTTGAATTTCAGTTGCTTAGTTGGTTTCAAATATATATTAATTTTTGTCTTTGTTGTCTTAGTATGTCCTGGTTGTAGATGGAGGTAGACACTTGCAACGGCAGCCATCTCCCGGCTCTTCATCTAGCACACTTACAAGTAGAAGCAGCAGAGGAGGAGTTAGAGGCCAGCTACTCAATAATTGGAAGAAGGTTGTTAAAGAAAGCAGTGAGGTAGTCATAGCACATGAAGTGGATCAATACCTGGATTCTCCATTGGACCCAACTGATGATGAAGATTTCTTTGATATCTTGTGTTGGTGGAAGATAAATGGCTGCAAGTTTCCAGTCTTGGCAGCAATAGCAAGGGATATTCTTGGGATTCAGACCTCCACAGTGGCCTCAGAGTCTTGTTTTTCAACGGGAGGCAGAGTGATTGACTGTTTTAGGAGCTCATTAACTCCTAAAACAGTGGAGGGACTGATTTGCATGCAGAACTGGTTGCTAGGTGATGATATTGCAGAGGTTGTTGATGATTGCTCAATTGAAAACCTTGAGTTTTATGAAGAAGTTGAGAAAGGTATTCACTTTTTAGTTTTTAGTTTTTACATGTCTTTTGACTGTTTTCAGTATTTTTAGTGCATAGGCATTTATATTTTACATCACTCTTTTTTTTCTTTTGCAGACCATGAAAGCACTGCATCTAGCAAAATCAATGTGTGTCCAGCTCCAATTCCAAGAGCAAAAGGCAAGGGAAAGCTCAGGGCAGCTGGTAATGTGATAGATGTTTGAACTTTAAAGTTTGAAGATTTCATTTGGTTGTGTGCACATTATCAATAATGGCTTAAGTGTTTAAGAACTTATTTTTTTACAATTTCGAATTGAAGTGTTTAGTTGTGTGGATTGTAATGGATTATGCAGTTATGGCTTAAGTGTTTAAGAACTTAATTTTTTACAATTGGAATTGAAGTGTTTAGTTATGTGGACTGTAATGGATATTGGATTATGCAAATTTGGTCTCGTTTGAATGTTTGGTATGCACTTATGCAGGTTTGGTAATTTGCCCATTTAGTATGCAATATTGCAATATGCAGATTTGGACATTTGGTCATTTTTTCTTCTTGTTTAGCACTTTAGCTTTTAGCTGCAGCCTTGCAGGTTATGTACATTGGTATGCAACTAAGCACTATGCAGATTTGGTCATGTTTTTCTTCTTGTTTAGCTTGCAGGTTTGGTACTTTGGCAGTTTGGTATGCAATTGCAATTTGCAAGTGTGGAACTATGCAATATGCAGTATGTACTATGCAGATTTGGTCTTTTTTTTCATCACTTTTAACCTTTTAGGCTTTTAGCTTTTATTAAATAAGTCAATAAGATCAGCTTGTTGGATTATGGAATGATGAAGTCATTGAAGTGTTGTAGGGAATTGCAATGTTACTTGTTCTCTTTGAAATGATCATTTGAATGTAGTGTTGAAATAATGGAAAATAGAAATGCAAACTGGAAAATTTTACCAGATTGCAAACTCAGGTAACCTGTTGTTGTTTTTTTTTTTTTTTTTTTTTTTTCGGGCCTGACCCGGATTGGGCTCGGTCCTGGCCCGATACCGATCTGATTCGGGCATGTCGGGATTACTTCTCAAAATAGCCTTAACCGTCCCGACTAATAATTCCGGGACCGGGATCGGGATTACCAAGATTTCGGCCCGTCCCAGCCCGTGCCCAGCCCTAGCATTCATCACTACAGCATAAGTTTATCATCGTTGCTACCGACTTCTTTACAAAGTGGGTCGAAGCAGAACCTTTGAAGGAAGCATCTGGAAATACATTGCGCCAATTCCTATACAGGAACATCATCTGTAGATTTGGTATTCCAGAAGTCTTCGTTTCAGACCCCGGGGGGGGAAGCTTTCACGTAGGGTGAGGTTAGTAAACTGGCAAAAGAATGGGGAATACAGTTTGTCCATTCCAGTCCTTATTATGCTCAGTCCAACGGTCAAGTAGAGGCAAGCAACACGATCATCATTACTTTGCTAAAAAAAATGTTGGAAGCCAATCCACGGTAATGGCACGAGACTCTTTGGGCCTACCGCACTTCAAAACAAAATCCCACCGTGATGACACCTTATGCTCTGATGTTCGGCCATGATGCAGTCTTGCCTCTGGAAGTCAACGTCCGATCGTTGAGAGTTCAAGAGCAAAATCATCTGATCAGAGAGGACTACGTTTAGGCTATGTGGCAGGAACACGAGGACGTTGGCGAGAAGCTCTTGGAGGCTTTGGATAGTCTGGTCGTGGAAAAACAACGAATAGCTCGCGCCTACGACAAGCGGATGCGGGGAAAGAGTTTTAGCGACGGAGAATTAGTGTGGAAAGCAGTACTCCCACTGGGTGAAAAGTTAGATGGTCGCGGAAAATGGACTCCAAAATGGGAAGGTCCGTATATCATCCATAAAATTCTAGAGAAATGAGTTTTTCATCTCAAGGATTTGGATGGTGATATCCATCATAACCCCATCAATGGCAGATAGTTGAAGAAGTACTTTTCTAGTGTCTGGGATTCTTAGGAATCATAGACGGTTTCGTTGCATGAAGCTTGGGGGGCAGTAGTAGTCTCATTGCTTTCGCGAAGCCCATTGACAAGGGCCTGTTTTTTAGGCCTATATTTATTTGTTTCACTCAGGGCTTACCTTTGGGGCTTTGCTCCCTTAGTTAGACTTTGGGGGCAAAAGTCTGCAGGGGCCGAGTAAGCGGCCACGAGGAGTAGGCTGGTTATGCAGTTTGATCAGTTTCGTCGCAAGTTTACTTGGTTTACGGTGGAAAGCTGGGCAAACTTGTAATTTCCCAAGATCTTTTTCTATTGGCCACTTTGCTTCGCGAGTGTTCGAACAGCAGTTTTTACGAGTATTCAAAAGAAAAGTTTCATGTATTCATAAAGTGGCTTTGCAGCCAAAGCAATACAATTGTAACTTTCCCTAGATTGCAAAGCCAAAAGTGGCTAAAATTAAAAAAATGAAAATCTTCTTGAAATCCTCTATTTTCTTCTTCACATGAAAGCGACTATGGAAGCCAGCACTGGGTTGAGCCGCGTCATTATCTCTGAAAGTGGGCGGAGTTCTGATAGAACGGTGTCAAACTTCCCACCCTCTTCAACTTTGGCAGTCACCATTTTCTGGGCACGAAGTGTGGAATCAACGGTTAGTTAATGCAAAGTTAAAGCCTATTATGATGACAAAACAAGAAGTTTGCGATTTGGGCTAGCAAGTGGATCCAAATAAAATGTTGGTCTAGTACTGGGGTTTGTACTGCAAGAAAATGGAGTTGCATCCGTGATCGTTGTTGGGCCCGAAAAATACATTCGACTACACTGTCAAGGCCCGTGTGAACAGCGGGAGACATTTCTAGTGTTACTACTCTCGAAAAGCCCATTCGTCAGCAACGCCCCAAATTTTTGGTTTTGGACACTTCCCAGCTGCCGCGAAGAGTAGAATAATTAGAAGCGATTGAGCCAGCGAGAGAAACACTTTCGCAGGAAAAATAGGGCCTACATTTGGCGCCTTACGAGACACAATGATCGACATCAGGATGAGAAAATAGTGTTGTTTTCATAAAGTGGCTTTGTAGCCAAAAGTGGCTAAAATACAAGCATGAATATTTGGATATTTTTTTTCGAATCTTTCTTCAAATCGAAGCGGCTAAGGAACCCAGCGCTGGGTTGAGCCGCGCCATTATCCAAGAAAAGGACATAGTGCAAAGGAACTGAATATCGGCATGAGTCTCTGCACCCTCTTCAGCCTTGGCAACCACCACTATGAGGACGTGAAGTATGGGAATGGCCATTTTGTAACTTTAGCCCATCCCTTCCACAGCTCCTTCTCTCTCTAGCCCTCCGAGTTCTGTCAAGAAGAGAAAGATTTAGCGCAGGCGGCCACCAAAATCCTTTCCATCTGGAGGATTCAAGTCAAGTCGGGTCCAAAAGGAAAGGAAGCAGAGGAGGAAAGACGAACCACAGAGTGGCCTTCCTCCCTTCCCCGCTCCACGTGTGGGATTCTAACAAAGATGATCTTACATGCCTAGATCCCCCACGCTAGGAGCCCCCTCGTGCTTCTAAACCAATCTGAAGCCTGGCACATTCCATCCAAACTTTCGAAAGGCCGAAACAAGGGGTTGCCTGAGATTCAGCCATCAGGCTTAATCCAGACTTGAGATTTCACCATAAAGCCTAAAAGTCTAGAGGTTGAGAACGGTATCGCGAGGCGAAAGCTTGTGATGACGAAGAATGAGAAGTAGACATTGAAAAGCCATTTTTGAAGACTTGAAGCTGAGAATAGGGTTTGGTGTGAGCTTTTGCATCCCCAGAACACACCTATTTATAGGAGCAGCGCATACAAATCTCCACCCTTGGATGGATGGCCGAAGATAAGAGCCAAATTAAGTGTCGGTAGACCTTGATTAAGTGGCTCTAAAAATCAGAAAAGCATCCCCGCCCTTGGACAGACAATAGTGGAGTCAAGCCGTGTGTCAGCAAATCTTTGATTAAGACTGCCCCAAATCGCAGAAAAGAATGGAATATTGACGCGTGGGAACATATCGGTTTTCGAGGAGGTAACTATTATGTTTTCAATATTATGTTCTCGTAACTATTTTCGTTTGATAGTTACTTAATGTGAAGTTACGACTCATCAAGAAGACAAAACCAAGAATGTGAAGTTAGGCCAGCAAGTTGATCCAAAGGAAGAAGATTGGTTAAAAAACTAAACATACAATCTTTGCTACGAGATATATATATATATATATATATATACAAATATTCTGTGCTACAATAAGGCCAAAGAGATCAACTATCATAAGTTAGAAGAAGCCTAAAGTGGCAGGCCCGCAAAATCAAGCCTTACATAAAGTATCTCAACCTTTAGGCTTGCGGTGTGAACTCCGTTTCAGCCAACGAAACCTGTTCTGTGGATTGGGCCAAGCGTCTGGTTAATTCTTCACTCTTAGATTGTTGTTCATATGGGCCAGGTGGGCTTAGAGATTTCGGATATGGGCTTCTATGTTCTACGTTTAGAGCCTTATTTCCCTCATGCGAGCGGCCCGATCATTCAAATGTCCACGAAGAGTCTCCGCCTGATTGGCAAGGTCATTATGGGTCGTGCGCACCACGTGAGCTTGAGCCTCTGCGATGGATTGTCGGGCCTGGGCCACATCAAATTCCCTCAACAACTTCTCTATAACTTCGAGCTGCACTGGGTGGACCGCATGTTCTCGACGGAGGAACACAATGGCCTCCTAGACCCTGGCGAGTTCATCAGGCCCCATCCACCGCTGTCCCAGAAGACTTCGAAGCTCCACCCACGCTAGTTCAGCAGCGGTAAAAGGATTTTCCACAAGAGCCCGAGCAAGTCTTTCAAGCCTAGTAGGAGGAGGATGTGGCGAAGGATTTGCAGCATGATTGTAGACCACCAGTGCAAGAGGGCCGATGGGTTCCTTAATTCCTTCATCTTCACCCACAGCTCCGGCCACTGCCTCCTGAACTTATCTCAGCATCCCCCCCACCAGGGGCTCCGGAAATCTAGTGCGAGTTTCACCATTGGATGTTTAGGGGCAAGCCGCTCCAAGAACAGAGCTACCGGCGTCAATGTTCACCACGGCAGTTTCCGGGATCTCGCGATTGTTCTCCAGATGTGGGAGCAGGAAGAGGCCCTGCAGGGCTAATTGGTGTTGTAACGAACGCGGGCGCCGAATCCTTAACAGTGGTAGGAATAGTCGTCGCTTGAATAGTTGGCGCTGCAACGAGCGCTAATGCCAGATTCTCTGCAGTGGCGGGAAGAGTAGCCACTGAGTTAGTTGTTGGTGGAACACTCGTTGGCACTGAGCCTGATACAGCAGCTGAAGACCCAGTCTCATTCACACGAGAAGGGCCAGTAGTCCTCTGACGAACCTGTCAAAGAAACAGCACAGAGTAAAAACACTTCTCAAATCCTACAATTCAACAATAATAAAATAGGGCCAGGGCTTACCAGTCACATCGACAGAGGCTCGTCATCCTCAAAGCCCTCTTCAGTGAATTGGGAACGGTCGCGCTTGCGAGCAAGAACAGCAACAGCCTGCACAGAAGAAGAGAATCACAACTCAGAAAATGGAAGGGGTTTGGAAAGCCAAATGTGCAAGGTCGGAATTGGTCTGGGCCAGGTTACCTCAGCGAGGCTTTCATCATCATTGTCAGAAGACTTCCCCTTAGGAGGCTCCTCGGCTACTACCTTCTGTTTCCCAGCCTGAGTAGAGGTTGCCCTGCTCCGGGTGGTACGCTAAAAAATGCACTTAGCATTAAGGACAGAGACTCAAACCAAGGAAAAGAAATGGTGAGGAAAGTTGAAAACTTACGACTGCACCATGTTCACAAATATGTATCCCTGGAAGTGATGATCGAGTAGGTTGCGAGGGTTGCACTGCAAAAGCTTGAGCGCGCGTGGTCCTCCGGGCCAGGACTATTCATGTGACGAAAAATCTGACTAAAGATTTCACTGACACTTCTTTCCACCAATCCGCATAATCGCCACCTACATCATTGACAGGGTACAACATCCTAACCCTGTCAGGGACCGCTACCAAAGTGAAATGACTCTGGAAAGGGGGGGACCGAGGTGGGCTTGATCTCCGCCAAGAGGTGCATTAGTTAGCAGACTTAAGCAGAGGCCAAGGCACCATTTGGGCCAGTCCAAGTTAGCGAGCAAAATGGTTTGGGGCATAGAGCTCGTTGCATATGTTATCGTCAACAAGGCGGATGTCCCAATAGGAGATGGCTCGACGAAAAGCTTCGAGCACTCGCTCGCTATGATCCCTTCCACAGGGCAGGAAACTATCCTCAAGCAGAGAGGGATACCCCTTAGAGAGACTATCGTTGGGTCCGACATCTCCAGCATCAGGTACAAGTGAGTGAAGCACACGCAGTAGGAGGAGAGTGGTACTTTGCGTCGAAGCAGAACCAGTCCCCCAGAAGGGAGTCAACTGGGGGATCTTCTGAAATATCATCGCGGTGGAAGAGAGGAAAATAGGTTTGTAGCCAAAAGGCGAGGATCCAGAAAGGGTCCGCTGATATCAGTATTAAATGGACGCATAACGGTGGTGTAAAGGAGCGATACAGGGCACCCAACACAATTTGCCCAAGGCCAACACAGATGCCATTGTAAAGAGCAGTGGCCAAAGGTTTCCAAGTACCAGTAATTTTGCCAGAAGAGATACAGAAAACAAACTTACATAGCCAAAACTCAAGGAAGGCAATCCCTCCGGTGGCATCATGCTGTTTACGGTAGTAGTCTCACCAAGTCGGGTTGGATCTGCTGTAGTGTCACCGGTTGGTTTGGTCTATGTGCGATGAGATCAAGACTCCGTCGAATTGACCATGCTCATAGGAGGCCCAATCGATGGGCAATTCCGTGATAGTGAGAATATCCAGTAGGGTTATACTCATCTGTCAGAACCGAAAATCGAAGGTATTGCTGGAAGTGTTCCAGAAGCAAAGAGCAGCGGCTATCGGCGCGGGATTGGTGTGAGAAGGAAGACGGAAGCACAGATCGAAGGCTGGGGTGATACCCACCACGTCCCAATGGGCCAAATCCCTTGCTCGGACCTCCAGGTACCAGGTTACATCTTCAGCAAAGACGGTGGGCCAGTGACCTACTTTCCGCCTCAACCCCCAACTGTTAAAGTCACCGAGAACCTGTCGGAGAGCCGTTATAGGACCGCGGATAGGAACCCCGTAGTAGGCCATGTCATCGTCAGGCAAACTGCCGTGAGGTGTGGGCCCTAGGCTCGCATGATGTCCACTCGTACCCAAGCCCATCAAGCGATTTCTCTCCACACCAGTCTCGCGCATCGCATGCTCATATTGGTTTGCCAGGTATGGGCGTCTTCTTCATTGATATCATCTGGGTCATCGATGGTCTTGTTTTTCTTGGGTGCCATTTCTGGATTTTTCGGGATGGAAGATAAAGTTCAGAGAAAAGAGGGAGACTGGAAAAGGTTTTGTTTGTTTCTGGGTTTCTCCGGAAAAGCAAAACAGGAAGAAAGTTGGTCAAGATGGACCGATACTGTTGCTATTGATTGGATGGTAGCGGAGGAGTCTGAATTTAAATAAGAGATTTTGTGAGGGAAGCGATGCGGCCAAAAGATGTTTTTGCAGCCAAAGGGTCGCCTCGTTTCATCATTACACCGCTCTTCATTAATGACCTCGTTTCCACCAAAGAGACATGGCCCTTCAAGCCCCATTCGATCAGTTACAAGTTGCCACGGGCCTGATCTCGAGGCCTAGGGGGCAATGTTTGAGCCCAAAAGTACTTTTAGCTGGACCCTTAGAGTAGCAAACAGTGTGGGTCGATGTAGCGGCCCATATAAGAACAAGAAGCAGGTCCAGCGAGGCAATCCGGGCAGAATCCCCGCTGAGCCCTACAGAGGCCCAGTTAAGCCCACGATCGGGAATCCACGAGGAGTAATCATTATATTCTTCACCCACGTGGAGGTCAGAGAGTGCAGTACAGCTTAGCTCGCAGTGGAAGAGGGATGCTAGGCATGCTATGGGATCTGATCACTTTTCCAGAGAATCAGGAATATAGCATCATGACTATATTAGTGCGCCATTAATGAGATGCGCTCGCGGGGATTCAATTAAACTACTATATCCCAACTGCCCGCGGCCAACGAGGAGTCAGCTTTGCTCCTATTTTAGCTATATCTAGATTAATTAACAATTAATCTACGATATTCATTGTGATTCCCAAGATAATGCTCTTGCAGATCAGATACCCTTGGTCGAGAATAGAATATTCTACACTTTTTTGAGGATTGGAAATTCACATAATAGCCTATATTCGAGGCTAGCACAAAAAAAAAGAAAAAAAAAAGCAATTTTCATCAACTAATCTCTATGATTATCCAAGCCTCTCCAGAGTAAACAACCTTTCTTCTATTACAAGTGACAACACTCCAGTCTCAGTCTCCACAGGAGTCCACTGTTAATGCCACCGAACCCTCTATCAATGTACATATGTCCTAGCTTCCTCGGGAGCCGATGGTAGTTCTCGACCACAACGGTTACAGAACCTGCCAAGCAAGGGTAACGCCATCGCAACCCAGCGAAGCTAAAGTCACGCTTTAGCAAAATCTCAATATTTCCCGATGATTTCGCTCTGCTCAATCTGCAACATTCAGTATCGATTGTATATGATTAGAAGAAACGTCAGCAAAGTCCTTAGCATGAGGCATAAAGAATCCCACAATGAGGTTAGTGCTCTCTTCGTTCACAATCGCTCGACAGAAGTCAGGTCAAGGGACACCCTCGACGACTGCACCAGAACGGTGCTGTCACGCCCATGCAAGAAAAGAGACTGTTAACCAGCTACAACAAAACTGGAGCCAAACAGTTTGCAAAAGAGGTAGGGAAGTGGACTACTCCTTGCTCAACATGGATTGGAGAGTAAGAAACTCAACATAGTCCAGTGGGCTGCGTTCCTTAATGATCAGTGTCGTCGTTTCGAGTCTCTCTCCTTTTCGTTTAGGGTTTTACTTCTGTTCATTCACTTCAGGTGTGTTAGAACCAATCAATATATGTGAGAACAAACAATTTATATATATATATATATATAGTATGTACGAATTTAACCAAAATATATAACAATGAATAAATGAAATTGAAATCAAATAGATTTACACAGAAATTAAGTTTACTAACTTGATTAGATAGAGGCCTGCAATGCAGTGACCTAAGACAGAAATTCACCCCCACTTGTGCTGTAGTTTCGGATGTCTATCCAGAGGATACAACTATCTGGTACAAGTTCTTGCACAAGAACTTGACCCTGACGAATTCTACTTTATGTTTCTCAGAATAACTTTGGGAGGAGGAAGAAGATAAAACGATGATGATTGACGACCGAAGGTCGTCTTTATATTGAAGCCAGAGCCAACAGTTGTGTCGGAAGTTGCTTGATCAGATCTGTCCCAAGCAACAGTTGTTTGATTTCAACAGTCTCAAAAAAAAAAAAAAAAAAAAACCAACAGTCAAAACCGTTAGGTTTTATCAGAAAAATGTAAAAATAAAACCAGATTTGATCAACCGAGCCCAAGAGCCCCAAGGCTCAAGGCCTATCTTTGACTTTTATATTTATGCTTATTGCTATGGGAAACCCAATACGAAAGCCCACCATAGCCCACTTTAAGACTTATTGCCCATTTACTTCTTTCCATAGGAGTCTCCTTCTAAAGGTAATAGCCTTTAGAACTTCTTCCATGTGGGACTAAAAGTCTCACAAGTTCCAACAATACCCCACATTTTCTATTCAAACCCTAATAATACCCCACATTTGAATAGAAAATAAGAGATCGAATTTGGAACTCATAGTTATGTCAAGAGCTTAGATAGAATATGCATCGGAGAATGTGTCTTTTGGACTTGAACCTTTCGTAGTGAATACATATCAGATTTACTTGGTGAAGTAGTGAACTCAAGTCTTGAACTATTCACGTTTTGTAGTAAACCGAGACAATAGGTATCAAACACATCATATCTAGACATATTTCAAATTCTTACGGTTGTGTTCATTTTGGTCCTGAACAACTCCTTACTTCATGAGAGTTTTAGAGAACTTAGCCATGTTGGTTCTCATAGATGCGACCCCACATCAGTCTCATATAGGTAATGCCAATTAAGAATAGTCCGTACTATCCCACTTGAAAAGCTATTTAGCATTATTAAGAATATATATTAATATGCATCCCTTAATCGTCAACGGAATACACACTTTGTTCCATCTTAGGAATGAGCATATAAGTGTGTGTTATGCGTCTTGAGTCTTTCCCAACTAGTTTGCCTATTGAACCTAGACCATGGGATCTCCAATGTTGCTAGGTTAGGTTTCAGCCAAGTAATGACTCATTATATTGGCTTTAAGCCCATTCCCCTCGATGTAAATAGTACTTGCTCTCTATTAAGGCCTTTAGTCAAAGGATCCGCTATATTTTCCTTTGATTTTACATAGTCATTGGAAATGATTCCATATTTGAGCAAGTCTAGTATTGTTTTATGACGTCGCCTTATATGTCTCGACTTGCCATTGTAGATTTGGTTCTTTGCTCTTGTAAGAGCAGCCATACTATCACAATGTATGCAAATGGCTGTGACAGGCTTTGGCCACAATGGAATACATTCTAAGAAATTTTTGAGCCATTCCGCTTCTTCGGCGGCTTTATCTAAGGCTACAAATTCAGCTTCCATTGTCGAACGTGTATTCACAGTTTGTTTCAATGATTTCCAAGATACGGCTGCACCTCCAAGTGTAAATACATACCCACTTGTGGACTTACTTTCCGAATTATTGGAAATCCAATTTGCATCGCAATACCCTTCTAATACGGAAGGATATTTGGTATAATGCAACCCATAATCTATTGTATGCTTTAGATATCGTAAGACTCTTACTAAGGCAATCCAATGTTCTTTCCCCAGATTACTTGAGTACTGACTAAGTCCACTTAAACTATATGCCAAATCCGGTCTTGTACAGTTCATTATGTACATTAAGCTTCCAAGAACTTGTGTATATTCCAATTGAGACACACTATCACCTTGATTTTTCTTAAGATGACTAGAGGGATCAAATGGAGTAACACCCGACCTATCATTATAGTGTCCAAATTTTCTAAGGACTTTTTCTATATAATGAGATTGAGTAAGTATGTAACCATCCACAGTCCTTTGAATTCGAATACCAAGAATCACATCCGCTATTCCCATATCGTTCATATCAAAGGAGGAATGCAACATTTTCTTTGTTTGATTAAGTACATCCTTACTTGTTCCCATAATGAGCATGTCATTCACATATAAGCACACAATGACAAATGCATTTCTACATTGCTTGACATAGACACATTTGTCACATTCATTTATTTTGAATCCATTTGATAATAGTGTATTATCAAATTTCTCATGCCATTGCTTTGGAGCTTGTTTAAGTCCGTAGAGGGATTTAATCTATTTACAAACTTTATTTTCTTGACCTTTAACAATAAACCCTTCGGGTTGTTCCATGTAGATTTCTTCATCTAATTTGCGATTTAGAAATGCAGTTTTCACATCCATTTGGTGTATTTCCAAATTGTGTACAGCCGCTATAGCAATTAATGTTCGTATTGACGTAATTCTTGTAACCTGGCGAATATGTATCGAAGAAATCTACACCTTCTTTTTGACGATACCCTTTAGCTACTATACGGGCTTTGTATTTTTCTATGGTACCATCAGGTCTCATCGTCCGTTTAAAAATCCATTTATGGCCTATTGGTTTATGTCCCAAAGGTAAGTCAACCAATGTCCAAGTATTATTTTGCATTATGGATTCCACTTCACTTTGAATAGCCTCTTTCCAATAAGGTGCTTCCGATGACTCCATGGCAGCCTTATATGTTTGAGGTTCTCCTTCAAGATTAAAGGTCATGAATTCGGGTCCAAAGTCTTTAGCAATTTTTCCACATTTGCTTCTCCTTGGTTCTAGAATTTCTTCTTGAACAGTAGAAGTATTTTCTTCACCAATTTCAGTACTTTTTTTTAACTCCATTTGAGGCAACGTATCTCCATACGTTCTTTTCCTTGGATTAGACCTATCCTTGTAAGGAAAAATATCCTCATAGAATTCTGCTTCAGCAGATTCTATGACCGTATTTATGCTTATATCAGCAACATCAGATTTGTAAACCAAAAATCTATAGGCAGCACTATTATTGTCAGGGCCAATATATATGCAATCTATGGTTTTTGGTCCAAGTTTTGTTCTCTTTGGAAAGGGAACTTGAACTTTCGCAAGACAACCCCACACTTTCATCGTTTTATAGGTGGGCAATCTTCCTTTCCATAGTTCATAAGGAGATTGATCACCTAGTTTATAAGGAATTCTATTTAATATCATATTTGTAGTAAGCAAGGCCTCACCCCACAGATTATGTGGTGCTCCCGAACTAATTAACATTGAATTTATCATATTCTTCAATGTTCTATTCTTTCGGTCGACAACTCCATTTTGTTGTGGAGTATTCTGCAAAGTCTTTGGATTCGTATTCTCCACCTCTATCAGACCTTAGAATTTTTATTCTTTTCTCAAGTTGATTCTCAACCTCATCTTTGTATGTTTTGAACATATTTAAAGCCTCATCTTTGCTATGTATCAAATAAACATAACAATAGTTACTGCAATCATCTATGAAAGATATGTAATAGTTCTTGCCTCCACGAGTTGGAGTTGATTTAAAATCGCATAAATCATTATGAATTAAACCAAGTACTTCATTTGATTTCTCTACAGATTTATGAGAATGACCTGCATATTTTGATTCAATACAAATTTCACACTTAGTCATTTTGTTCATCGAACACTTTGGCAGCATGCCTAAATTTACCATTCTTTGTAAAGAATGAAAATTAACATGGCCTAATCTATAATGCCATAAGGAAGAAGACTCAACCATGTACATAGAAGCAGAGCTAGTGCCTGCAGTATTATTATTAATAATAGCATCCATAGTAGGTAGATCATTTAGTTTAAAGAGCCCTTCTCTAAGGTAGCCCTTTCCTACATACATCCCACCTTTGGTGAGTATAAATTTGTTAGATTTGAACACTAGTTTGAATCCCTTGTTGCTTAGAACAGGACCAGATACTAGGTTCTTACAAATTTCAGGCACATGAAGTACATTAGTGAGTACAAGGTCTTTTCCAGAAGTGAATTTCAGAGTCACCTTCCCTTATCCTTCCACTTTGGTAGTTGTGGCATTCCCCATGAACAGAGATTCTTTGTCCTTGATTGGCTGGTATGAAGTGAACATCTCCTTTGCAGAGCATACGTGCCTTGTAGCATCGGTATCAATCCACCAATCGGTTGAATTAGTCACCAAACTTGCCTCAGAAACCACAGCAATGAATTGATCTTCAGCAAGGTTTGCTTGGTTGTTAGAATTTCCAGAACCTCCACCTCCTTGATCTTTCTTGAAGCGACATTCCTTTGCTCTATGCCCAGGTTTGCCTTACACCCAACAACCTCCAGTTTGTGGCTTTTTGAAGGCCTTGTTCTTTGTTGGAGCGAGTGGCTTCTTTGCAGCAGCAAGAGTTGGTTTGGCAGCAGCATTCTTGCCTTTGTTTTTCTGAAACTTGGCCTTTGATGGACTCCCTCTAACCATGTTAGCAGTTGGCTCCGTAAAAGCAGCAACCCTTTCATTTTTCCGGTGGTCCTCTTCAACACGAAGTTTTAGAACCAATTGCTCAAAGTTCAAGTCCTCAGTTAGATGTTTCAGATAAACTTTGAAATCTTTCCATGATGGATGTAACTTTTCTATAACAGAACCAACAAGAAATTCGAGTTTAGTCCTTCTTCTTCTAACTCATGAACAATGACTTGGAGTTCCTCAACTTGCTTGACAACAGACTTGGCATCGCTCATTTTGTAATTCAGAAACTTGCCAATGACAAACTTCTTTGAACAAGCAACTTCATTCTTGTACTTGTTGTCCAATGACTCCCACAGTTCCCTTACAGTTTTGAATGATGAGTAGATGTGGTACAAGGAATCGTCTAAGGCATTGAGAATGTAGTTCCTGCACAGAAACTCATTGCTTGCCCATGACTCTATAGCCTTCTGATTTTCGGCTTTTTGAGCATCAGTTGGAACATTCTCTCCTTCCCCTTCCAGCAAAGCCTTTAGAGCCTCAGTGGTGAGAACATTTGCTAGATGAAGAGTTGTCAAATAGAACAACATCTTCTGTTGCCAGCATTTGAAATCAGAACCCTTGAACTTGTCAGGTTTCTCCACATGATTTTTCATAGCAGATATCGATTGATCAATCTCGAAAATTTCTATCTTAGATTGTTAGAACCAATCAATATATGCGAGAACAAACAATTTATATATATATATATATATATATATGCACGAATTTAACCAAAATATATAACAATGAATAAATGAAATTGAAATCAAATAGATTTACACAGAAATTAAGTTTACTAACTTGATCAGATAGAGGTCTGCAATGCAGTGACCTAAGACAGAAATTCGTCCCCACTTGTGCTGTAGTTTCGGACGTCTATCTAGATAATACAACTATCTGGTACAAGTTCTTGCACAAGAACTTGACCCTGACGAATTCTACTTTATGTTTCTCAGAATAATTTTGGGAGGAGGAAGAAGATAGAACGATGATGATTAACGACCGAATGTTGTCTTTATATAGAAGCCAGAGCCAACAGTTGTGTCGGCGGTTGCTTGATCAGATCCGTCCCAAGCAACAGTTGTTTGATTTTAACCGTCTCAAAAAAAAAAAAAACCAACAGTCAAAACTGTTAGGTTTTATCCGGAAAATGTAAAAAATAAAACCAGATTTGATCAACCGAGCCTAAGAGCCCCAAGGCCCATCTTTGACTTTTATATTTATGCTTATTCTTATGGGAAACCCAATAGGAAAGCCCACCATAGCCCACTTTAAGAGTTATTGCCCATTTACTTCTTTTCATGGGAGTCTCCTTTTAAAGGTCATTAGTCTTTAGAACTTCTTCCATGTGAGACTAAAAGTCTCACAAGTTCCAACAATACCCCACATTTTCTATTCAAACCCTAATAATACCCCACATTTGAATAGAAAATAAGAGATCGAATTAGGAACTCATCGTTATGTCAGAGAGCTTAGATAGAATATGCATCGGAGAAGGTGTCTTTTGGACTTGATATGCATCGGAGAAGGTGTCTTTTGGACTTGAACCTTTCGTAGTGAATACATATCAGATTTACTTGGTGAAGTAGTGAACTCAAGTCTTGAACTATTCACAGTTTTGTAGTAAACCGAGACAATACGTATCACACATATCATATCTAGACATATTTCAAATTCTTACGGTTGTGTTCATTTTGGTCCTGAACAACTCCTTACTTCATGAGAGTTTTAGAGAACTTAGCCATGTTGGTTCTCATAGATGCGACCCCACATCAGTCTCATATAGGTAATGCCAATTAAGAATAGTCCGTACTATCCCACTTGAAAAGCAATTTAGCATTATTAAGAATATATATTAATATGCATCCCTTAATCATCAACGGAATACACACTTTGTTCCATCTTAGGAATGAGCATATAAGTGTGTGTTATGTGTCTTGAGTCTTCCCCAACTAGTTTGCCTATTGAACCTAGACCATGGGATCTCCAATGTTGCTAGGTTAGGTTTCCGCCAAGTAATGACTCATTATATTGGCTTTAAGCTCATTCCCCTCGATGTAAAATAGTACTTGCTCTCTATTAAGGCTTTTAGTCAAAGGATCCGCTATATTTTCCTTTCCATTTTTGAGCAAGTCTCGTATTGTTTTATGACGTCGCCTTATATGTTTCGACTTGCCATTGTAGATTTGGTTCTTTGCTCTTGTAAGAGCAGCCATACTATCACAATGTATGCAAATGGCCGTGACAGGCTTTGGCCACAATAGAATACATTCTAGGAAATTTTTGAGCCATTCCGCTTCTTCGCCGCTGCACCTCCAAGTGTAAATACACCCCCAAGGCCCATCTTTGACTTTTATATTTATGCTTATTCCTATGGGAAACCCAATAGGAAAGCCCACCATAGCCCACTTTAAGACTTATTGTCCATTTACTTCTTTTCATGGGAGTTTCCTTTTAAAGGTCATTAGCCTTTAAAACTTCTTCCATGTGGGACTAAAAGTCCCACAAGTTCCAACAAGGTGTACGAGGCTATATATAGGAGGAGACATAGCAATGGCTCTTCGCTCTGTTCTCGGGGAGTTAAGGAATAAATGTATTCAGAAGAATACAAGTATATTGTGATTGCTAGGGCTTTTGGCAGCTTAGCTATCAACAACAACCACAACGCCTCCGTTGCACTATCTTATACTGGTCACTTCTTCCGTCACCCTCAAGATTATGGAAGCCATGAAAACAAAGAAGAGCTAAAGAAGCAATAGGTACTTCACCGCGTACTTATTTAGTACATTATATAACAGCATGATGTTGTGTGCTCTAATATATGGATTTATCTGAGCAGAGATTTAGTTACTATATAGATTTAGGAGGACCAGAGCCTACCCTTTTTTCCGTGGAAGAGTTCAACAAGAAAACGGTTTGAATTTACGGGAAGCTTTTGTTGTTTGAAGTTTCAAGTAAATGCTAATGTTGGCTTCTCTTTCAGAAACTCCAGATTGTGAGAGTTATCTAAGCACAGAGGCACGTACTGCCTTCTGGGGACAGCACTTATTCTGTAATGTACGTTCAAGCAGCTGATGATGCTAAAGTTTACCACGCTAAAGTTCCGGTAAATTTCACAGACGGCATGTGGTTGGAATGGTTTCGTCTTCTTGGTGACGATGGTAGTCACTCAACACTATTTGATCACCTGGGTAATTACTTCTGACATTCTCCCTTCACAAATCAATATAGTCAGAAACTTAATCGAGCAAGGTGATGTAGAGGTGGATAGTTTGAAAATGACATTAGTTCATGTGATTAATTTAATTAGTTCTCACTCTGTACTTTCATAATTCTGAATCATGAATTTTATATAACTCTTAAAGATTAAGTTCGCAAAAAATCAACCAATTCTAATAAAGTTAGTTTTGTCACTCAATTGTATGAAATGACGATCACTACAGTTATGACTATGTTATACGTTACTGATGATGAAACATTTATTCATTTATTTGATACCGATGATCAATGAATTGAAAGACACCAAATTGATATATTGAATATGTTAGATATGATTCTTAAGGAGAGGTGTGTTAAAGAACGTATGACTGGGTTTATAACAATGTAAGGTGACACTTGTTAGTCACAAGTGTAATTAAACAAGAGAATAATCCAATGTATACATGAATAATTAGGTTTCTAAGTTCTATAAATTAATACAGCTTTTACATATATAATATAAATTAAACTTTGATCGATCATGATAAATCTATATATGCTGGAAACAGAAAACCTTTTGAAAACGATTATTTCATTCACTCGTGCGAGAAATAGGTAACTTCTATTGCAGTATGTTCATCAATATACGTACTCCTTATTCATGATGTTGGACCACCATGCTATCTGCTTTGCTTATTGGTTCTCACTCTCACTCTCCATTGCTTGAACAGGTATTCAATTCTTGTAGAACATGTACTGGTTCGGTTATCAAAACGATATATAGATCTATGAATGATAAAAGGATGTTAAGAGTTGGTCATTGGGTCCTGGAGGCGTTCAACAAGCAAAAGTTTAAATAAAAGCTGCATTGCTATCCGCGTACTTCTAACTAATGGTTTGTTTAGTTTGTATTTCTGTTGTTTAACTTAAGGTTTCGATCTCTATCAGAACGCCCAGCTACAGTTTGTACGAGTGGTGCCGGCAAGCGTGATGGAGGACATCGGTGATGATATTATTTATTTTCTAACATTGGAGCAGTTGATGATGGTGCGGTGAAAGCTTAATTACCAAGCAGAAGCCTTGGTAAGCAAACTTTTTAGATGTTCCAGTGAGCCCAATCAGATGGGCACCTTAATCGGATTGTTTGGCCTTACAGATAATGATGGGAGCTAGTTAAAAGTATATTGACAACCGGCATTGGAAATGGTGCAAAGAAATCACTTGTGGCGAAGGTAAACTTTCTAACTAGCATGTGAAGGCTGGCCTCCTCCCCCCAACAACAGCGCACTTTTGCTTCTATCGTCTCTTCTGACCCACACCCTCCACTCCAGTTCTCACTGGATGATCTCCCGACTCCAGTTTTTGAAGAGGGCGTCCTATCTATCAAGGTATCTGATGAAGGGCCTTGATCGATGCAAGACAAATCTGATTGGTCGCCTCACGCTTCCTCCAAAGGCAACGCAAATAAAGACCCCAGACTTGACGAAGTACTTAGGGATTTATGGCCCTCCATTTCGGATTGGTCGGTTTCCCCCCTTGGAAAGAATTTCTTCATGCTCCAGTTTCAGTCTGTCGAAGATATGCAGAGAGTCTGGGCGTTGGGCACCATCAGACTGCCTCTTGGGCTCCTCCGCTTAATCAAATGGTCTCCTACATTCTCGCCATCCACCTACAGAAACTCTTTTGCACAAGTTTGGGTTCGCTTCTGGGACCTTGGTTTTGATTTCTGGGAACAACAAACGCTATTCGAAATTGCCAGAGGGATTGGCATGCCTCTGAAGCTTGACCCCAGAACTGTTAACTGCTCTTTGGGCCTCTATGCCAGGATACTCATAGATGTAGATTTTGCTCAGCCTTTGCTATCTACCCTCCGAGTGATCCGGTCTGACGGAACTCATGTTCTGGTGGGTATTGAATATGAGTCTGCCCCTGTTGTGTGTTCCTTATGCAGCAACATTGGTCATTTGGAGACAAATTGTAGGGTCTCTACAGTGGAGGGTGAATCCATTACTCGGCGTGGGAGGTCTAGGAATCGGACTAGACGGAGGAGACGCCCCTCTCGACCAGGCCACCATGCTTCACCCACTGATCCAGGCCCTTTGTCTGAGGGTGTAGCCGCTCTTGCTCAAGCTGCCATGCCCACACACCCCCAAACCATCACACCAGTATGTATACCCTCTGTTCAACCAGAGATCCCGCCGATTGATCAACGAGCCACTACTCCGCCGGAGCCGGCCATTGTTCATCGTACTTCCCCACCACAGCTCATCCTTTGACAGCATTCCACCAGGGTTTCAAACTGCGATTCTCTATGCGGCAGCCCCATGTGAACATTCCTCCTCCATGCCTATTGCCTCGGAAGTTGACCCAAACATGCTGGCTCAATCTGCTTTTGAGGAAGGCTCTGTTTCGACAGGTAATGAAGAATATCTTATCCCTAGGGAAGAGAGAGAAGAAGGAGAGTTCACGCCTGTCGTCTCGAAAAAAACCAAGAAACAGTTAAAACAGGTTGTAAAATCGAGAGGTAAATCTCTTCCACGTAAGCCTAAGACTGGTCACGCTCTCCTGAAAAAGGGAGCCAAGCATCTTCCCCTTTAATGCATATTCTGTATTGGAATGCTCGAGGTATCGCAAATATTGATACTCAATGGGCTTTAACTTCCATGGTTCGTATTCATAAACCCGTAATACTCTGCTTATTCGAACCATTTGTTGCTCTATCTGCAATTCCACATGCTTTTTGGCGTTCCTTGGGTTTGTTTCCTTTTTCTACTAATGACCGGGGACTTTCAGACCCCAACCTTTGGCTTCTATGTCATCCAGATATCAGACCAGTTTTACTTTCTGCTACTACACAACAAATTTCAGTATCCTGTTCTCTTGATGGTGTCTCTTGTATCCTCTCCACTGTCTACGCAAAGACTACTATTGCTGGCAGACGGTTATTGTGGCATAATCTTCATACAATTGCCTCTTCCTATGTTCAAGGCCCTTGGCTAGTATTCAGTGACTTTAACTGTGTTATTGGGGCACATGAAAAGCGTGGTGGAAACCCACCTAATGCTCGCTCTTGCATGGATTTCCAAAGCATGTGCACTACTTGCAGTTTACTTAACATACCAACAAAACACTACACCAATTTTTCAATCAGACGACAGTGAAAAACTGTCGACTGAGTATAGAGTTTGTTGTTGTCTATCTCAATGCCGTCTCATACATGGATAAGAAAATACCAAAAAACTGTAGTCTGATAACGTTTACTACAACAGCGACTACTACACTGTCTGTTGTCTGAATACCACGAAGAACAACAGCTATTGGCACCTTTAGAGAACATTGATTTGTAAAAAAACTGTTGTCTGATGGAAGCTTGTACATCCGCAAAGTAATTGAATATTATTGACTGACTTTCAACAAGACAAGAGCAAAACTATTAAAGCCATTGTGTATCATTGATTCATATTGTTTCATCCTAAAATAAACTGTTGTCTAAGATTTTCTTGAACTACAGCTTTCTTGCTTTATGGATCCTTAAAGTCTCTTTTCAACCATATAGCCTCCCAAGATGCTGTACTAGTTGATCAATTCATACAATTGTAGCTTTTCAATTCTCTGTGATCATTCTTTTCATCAGACAACATAACATATGATTATTTTTTTTTGTTATATTTTTTTAGACAATTGAATATGTTTAATAACTATCGTAGATAATTGATTCAGACAACAGATTTTTCTTTCTTTTTTCTTCATGTTCATTTGTTAGACAATGGTTTGCTGTTGGTTTTGAATTGTCTGAGATATAAGAGAAGACATACGTTCTGTACAATTGAACACATCCATGATTCCAAAAGCCATTTCATTCCATCAGCAATATTCATCCCAACATTTACATAAGATTTAACATTGCCTAAGTGCCTATAACTGCATAAAGCCAGAAAACATAAATGCGTCCAATGTGCATTAACCATGCTTATAACTAAAGCAAAAACTAAAACCAGCTAGCAGGAGGCTCATCAAAATACCAAAACAAAAATGCCTTCAACTGCGCATTAACCATGCCTATAACTAAAGCAAAACCTAAACTAGCTAGCAGGAGGCAGGTGATCAAAATACCAAAATAAGAGCCATGTCTTGAATAACCATCACAGCTATGAAATCTGATACTTCATCACAAACTTAGCCCACTCTGACCTCACAACATCAACATCCTTTTGGGTGTAGAACAATTCGGATCGTCGCTGCCACTGAAACAAAAGGCATAGTGCAATCTCAACATCACAAAATCATGCAACAACAAGAACATTAAGTTATAAAGCTGTCGAACTAAAATTTAAGGCTTTACCTTTGAAACAAAACCCAGGTTCTTATCCTCAATTATTTCCTTCATGTACCGCATGATGAATATGCCACAGTCCTTCATATTTTGTTGTGCCGGAATACCCTAAAAACAGTCATTACAAAATCTCAGCAGTGCACTAACCATAGCATGTACAAAATCTGAACCTACAATTATGAATACTAGCATACCCCCATGTTTTGCCACACTATTGATTTCCGGTCAGACCTATTTCTTTGAGCATTGTAAATTTTGATCCCACTTCAACAATAAAATAGAAGACGGCAGTAAGTTAATCAATCGGCGACAAACAAACCAATGGTCAACGCCGCAATGGATCCATGAAATAGATAATTTCTTCCTCCGGATTGACAACAGTCAACATCCAATGGTTACTTATAATTTTATACCAAGAAATTAAGTCAGCTCTAATTTTTTTATTATATATATATATATATATATTACTTACTAAACGACATGTTTGAAGTAATTAATTAGACAAGTTAAAGATAAGTCATTCACCCTGCATTATACGGCAACAAAAAAATCTGGCCCTTCTCTGCAGTTGTGAAACTATTTGCTAGAAAACGCGTTCTTTCCGTTGTATTTCCACTTCCAGCTGCTCCAATCTGTGAAGGGTCCACAAAGCTAACCATGTGTGACATCTTTGCTCTCTTCAAAACTTCATGCAAGTAGCTGTAAAAGCACATAACCTTAATACATTTGAAAACAAATAAGAGTATACATATTGAATACATTTATGAGATAATAATTCATAGCCTACTGATTTTTCCAACTTACCATATATACATTGAGATTACTCCACCTGATAGTTCAGTCATTGTACACAATGCATGAATGTCTGACTTAAACAGATAATGCTTCCTGTCGATGCCAAACAATTTCTGTTCCAAATTGAAGGAGATTGTCCTCCCATTTGCCAAATTTTCCCTTGCCCAAATCCACAAGCACTTCAAAGGTGCAGGGTAATTTTTTGGTAGCTTCTTCATGTCAATATTCTCTTCTTCAGGAATGCCTACTTGCCTTTTCCTCTTCTTCAAACCCTTACTGGACTTATTTGGTTGTTTCTACATGATAACATATTGAGTTATTACTAAATACACAATGGAAGAACAATGGAAGAACATGCATGCTTCAGTTGCAGTTTCAGTTAGTTTACCTTCATAGTGTCGGGAGGGGATTGAAGTATGAGGTCCCTCGGCTAAGCAATGTAAGTCCCAACAGCATCTTTGACAGTAAATATCTCATCGTTGATTGGGAATGGAACCTTAGCATGAGGATCAAGTAGACGCAGAATCGACACTCGCACATTCCCTTCTTCCAAAGCAACACCATGAATTGTCTGATTTTCGCAATTAGTGTCCACTTCAACAATGGTAGCAATAGCAACAATATTTTTGATCGACCCTAAAGCCAATCTGCACTCGAACTCTTTAAGTTCCTATTTTATGCAATAACACATTTCAAGAGAAACCAATTCAGCCATCTAGGACAACTCGACACATCAACACTGATTATTAACATACAAATCAAACACATGCATCAAAACAGTTTAATTAATTTATCTACGTCGTAGATTAGAGCATGTATACCTGTTGTGTAACTTCAACCAACTTAACAGCCTTCTCATGAACTACTGCAGCAGCTGGTTCTTCCACCGGAACCTGTACAACCTTCCACTTCCTTCGCAATGTCATCCACTAAGTCTAACCGCTTCTTTGCAGAGATACCGGTAGCGTCCTCAATCTTTTGTAATGCACACTTCTTCCGCAAAGTGGAGCAACTACCTTGTCCAGAACCAAGGTCCTTTTGGCCTGCCGTAGGGGACTCAATGGCAAGGGTTTTCCCTTCAAGTTTTGCTTCCAACCTCATTATTGTTTTAGCCCAATGTGCTCTCTCTCGTGCCACAATTTTCTCTGCCTCCTCCTCTATTAATTTCTTGCAACCTTCCTTAATTCTCTCTTCAACAGTTTTCCTTCTTTGCCTTGGTGGGTTAAAATATACGCCAGGCTTGACATGCACTCTTCCATGGTGTTCAGGGTTACCTAAAGCCTTTGTCAATACATCATCAGTGCCACAAGATGTCACCTCACCGTCACTCACTTACCTCTTCAGCTTTTCCTAAAAAAAGATTTTTTTTTTTTAATTTAAATCATTTTTTGATTTAAAGTTGTATATCTTGTAATATAGTTGTAGTAAATGGCTTAGATAAACTAAAACAAGTATAACACTTTACTTACTATGTCTGCGACACACTTCTCTACCTCCACATCTTTGAAGTTACCATGTTTATCCTGCCGTGCCTTGATCCACATTGTTGCACGGTCGATTTCTGAATCAGGATTGATTTCAAACTACAAAATAACATAACTGTAAGTAACCATTTAATCTTAACAATAACTCAGCATGCAAGATATAAAAGTAAATCACTCTACATATGCTCACTAATTCAGCCTCCAGATTTGCGTATCCCTTACGCGACATGCGATGAGGGTACTTGTTCTTAGACCTCTTTCCCTTTTGCACCTTCTGCATTTCCTATAAACCATCAAAGTAATGACCATCATAACTCAATTCACTATAGTTATAACATGAGTAGTTATAATTTATCCAAGTTCTGAAAACATGGAAATACAAACAAACTGTACCTGAAATTCCTCAGACAATCGATCAGCTACAAAGATGTCCCAATGAGACTTCTCGATGAAGTTTTAATCAGCTGGGGGTTACTCTAACAATTCAGGTTCATCCTTATGTGGGATGATGTACTGTGTAGTCAGCTTGCTCTTAAATTCTCTCCACTTCTGGGAAGCTGAAGATAGGACCATTTCCTTGCCTCCGGAGGTAACTCAAATGCCATCTAACCAAATTATAAAGCAAAAATTAAAACCAGTCTATGAACATGGAATCTTTATATTAATCAAGAAAAGAAGGATCAGTATTTTTATACCTCGACACACCGCCAAATCTTATTTTTACGATCCTTTGGGACTTGCATCCAAGAAGGTCTCCATATTGGTGCCTTAGTACGTGCTAGTACCCCAATATATGACTGCATTTCCTTGGCTGCAGCACCATAAGGCGACCCTTTCTGATTAAACAAGACTTTCAACTTTACCCCAAGAATTTTCCTTCTCACAATCCTGTGCATTGTAACACAACCACGCTTCAGCAACTTTAAGCCGCTTTTTTCTGGGCTGGATGCCTTAGATGACTTTTTCTTCTTATGCTTCGTCAATGACTTGCTGACCCTTAGCGACATCGTTGCTCTCTTTGGTGATGGCTTATTTTCTGATGCATTTGACTGACCAGAAGATGCTAGTTCTGGTGCAGATCTCGCTCTTGTCACTTTCAATGCATTGATAATATTCTACCTTGCTCTAGTGGCAGCCCTAGATTTTGATGGAGCCATGATCTACAACCAAAAACACATGAGGGTTAGTTAAATATAAATAGGGCATGCTAGATCATATATAGTAAAGCAATATATATTGACCTTATTGTAAAATTATCAAGTTTAAAAAAAAAAATCAATATTGAAAACAGAAAGCTTAACAGATAAGGGAACATTATCATTCATAACAAATGAAACAAATCAAGAAAAAACAATGATTCATAAATCAAGTTAAAAAAGATTCACATCCGAATTCAAATAAATAAAATACATAGCCAATAATAACAATAATAAACCCTAAACTAAGAGTTGACACATTTCATCAGTCAATCCATATTCCTTCGTCACCATCCCGCATATAATTGCTAGTTTGGTCACCATCTAAATCTGTAGTGTCGATCGGAGGCATTGTGGTATTAAACAGCTTGTTCTCAAGTTCAATGACTCCAACCTCCTCATCATCACCTGCATGGTAATCCTTATCAGGACATCGTACGACCACAGACCAATTAGCGTTAAGAGGGTCATCTATGTAACAGATTTGCTTCACATCTGTACCTAACACGAAAGGATCATTAAAATGACCTAACCTATTCAAATTTACTAATGTATAACCCAAATCATCTATCTTAATGCTCTTATCAATGTTAACCCAATCACAGTAGCATACAGGAACCCTAAAGCTATGATAGTCTAACTCCCATATATCTTTAACGACTCCATAAAAAGTCGTATCATCATTAACCGGGTTTTTATCCTTCGGACTAGAGACAAGCATTGCATTGGCTAACAATGAAACACCACTGCATTGAACTGCTCGAATATCATCACGATCCTTGGTGTTGAAATTAACTCCATTTATCTTGTAAGCACTGAATGTTGGTACTTCTGAACTTAATATGATCATCAATACACCCAGCAGCAACCTTCATGCAAAGAAATAACATTATGGTTAGTTAAACTGCCATTTATACTTAATATCTACCCAAACTATAAAAGGTGCTGGAATAAACAGATCATTGTACTTACCTTGTCTTGTATCCATTTCACAAATGTTTTATTCTGCTTCTCCTTTAGCCACTTCTTTTTTTTTTTTTTTAAATTTGGATAAACCTGCTTCAACCATTCCAAATGTTCACTAAAAAAGACAAGAAAAATGAAAAACCTTTAGTAAACTCCAACTACATGTATTTATTTGTACCGAAATGTCACAGTAAAAAAATAAAAAATAAAAAAAATAAACAGAACACATGACTTACTCAAAGTAGGGCCTTGCTTCATCCGTATTCTGCAACACACAAAAATGTGCTAGCTGCAACTTCTTTTGATTTGGACAGATCATTGTGGCACCTGACAAAGGTCTGCAAGTCCCGTTATTGTCAGATGTACTGCTAGATGGTAGTCCAACAGTAGGTTTAGTTAGATTACGTTCTGCCAAAAACTCTACTGCTTCTTCGGCGATGTATGATTTAGCAATGCAACCTTCTGGATGGTTACGGTTCCTAACATATCCTTTCAATGTTTTCATGTACCTTTCAAAGGGGTACATCCATCTAAAGAAAATAGGGCCACATAGCTCAACTTCTCTAACAAGATGGATCGAAACATGAATTATGATATCAAAGAAGGACGGTGGGAAGAATTTCTCAAGCTCACAAACTGTTTCGACAAGGTCAGCTTGAATTTTTTTTAGCTTCTCTACATCTACGACTTTACTGCATATAGTCTTGAAGAAGAGACAGAACTTAATGATAGCATATCTAATAGCATATCTAACTGGTTTCTCTAATACTGAATGAATTGCAATGGGGAGCAAGTGATGGAGGATGATATGACAATCATGTGATTTCATACCAACAAGCCGTAGATCATCCATGGACACTAAACTCTTCACATTAGAACATAACCAATCAGCAAGCTTCATGCCAAAAAAAGATTTGCAAACTGTTTTCTTTTCTTCTAGCATGAGATTCCAGCTTGCCAAAGGTAATTTCTCTTCCCCCCCCCCCCCCCCCCCCCCCCCCAATTTTAGGCTTCAAACCAGCCCTTATACCCATTGCCACCATATCTAAACAAGCAGCCACCCCATCTTTGGTTTTCCCAGGAATATTCAACAATGTACCGATTAATGCATCGCAAACATTTTTCTCGATGTGCATTACATCAAGATTATGTCGAACGGGAAGAAACTTCCAGTACTCAAGTTCGAAGAAAACAGATTTCTTCTTCCAACATGGTCTACTCTCATCTTCAGCACCCTTATATGGAGGATGAGGGTGCTTTTTACCAAAAGGCCAGTTCATATCTTCTACTCTTTGCAGCACCTCATGTCCACTTAATGGAATAGGAGCGAGATCACGTTCTTCAGTGTTATCGAAAGTTGCTGCCTGTTTTCAATAAGGATGGTAACGTGGTAAGAATCTCCTATGCCGCATATACGACATTTTTTGACCATGAGCCAGCCTATGAGGTTTGGTATGCTCTAAACAAACAGGACACGCATTGTACACTTTCACAATGCTGCATGACAAATTCCCATATGCAGGGAAGTCGTTAATGGTCCGAAAGAGCACTGCTTTAAGTTTGAAGTACTTTTTTCTATAACCATCATATACCCCTTCAACCCCATCCCACAAAATCTTCAAATCATCTATCAAGGGCTGGAGATAGACATCAATGTCATTTCCAGGCTGTTTAGGTTCAGAGATTAACAAGGTGAGCATCATGTACTTCCTTTTCATGCAGAGCCAAGGGGGAAGATTGTAGGTCACTAGTATGACAGGCCAACAAGAATATCTACTAGAAAGGGAACTGTGGGGATTGAAATCATCAGACGACAGCGCTAGCCCTAGATTCCTAGGCTTTGAACTAAAAGCAGACCATTTATCGTCCATTAACTTCCAAGTAGGGGAGTCAGCCGGATGCCTCATTTTATCATCCTTCAGTCGCTCATCAGCATGCCATGTCAAGCTTTTAGCTATACTAGTCGACTGAAACATCTTTTTGAGTCTAGGTATAGGTGGAAAATACCACAACACTTTCCCTGGAACCCTGACTTTTTCTAATTTGTTCTTTCCCAACTTCCACCTAGAGAGACCACAAGTAGGGCAGCTAGTGGTATCAACATTACTATCCCTATATAAGATACAATCATTAGGACACGCATGTATCTTTTCATAATTCATTCCCAACGCACATAAACTCTTTTTGGCCTCATAAAAAGAACTTGGTACTTCATTACCTTCTGGAAGCAATATTCCAATCAATATCAACATGTCAGAATAGCAAGCATCACTCAACCCATGCTTTGCTTTCAGGTTATAAGTTTTAACAAGTCCATTTAACTTGGTAAAACGCATACAGCCAGGGTAAAGAGGTTTGTCGCCATCCTCAACAAACCTTAAAAACTCATCGGAATCTACTGAAAACTCATGATCATCATCCCCCCCCCCAAAGTGTCATTACCTGCCAGTTCTACAGTTTCAGAATTCCCTTCGGGTTCGCTACTCTCATTTGACGAGAGTTCCCCATGCCATATCCATTTTGTGTAAGTTTTATCAATACCAAACTCAACCAAATGATCCCTTACTACCCTAGCCTTCCAAGATTTACCATGACCACATTTCATACAAGGACAGCAAACCTTATTGACAACACAACCACTCTCTAATGCAAACATAATCAATTCTTCAACCCCTGACTCAAAAGCTCGCGATCTCCTATCAGCGTGCATCCATGATTTGTCCATCTTACAATGAAAGCCAGACAACATATAAATACTCCAAGGATGCAACCACAAAACAAAACAACTTAATATACCGAATATTTCATCGCAACCACAAGTGTACTATATATATGCATGTCATAGAATCATAGAGCACTTAGGCAGCCATTCCAATCATCACAAATATATGGCAACGAACATGTATATTATAAATTGCATCATATTAATGACAAGGAAATCAACAACCATATCAACAAACACAACAACTAAAATTATAAACCTGTATGTTACACTAGTACAAAATAAGAGAGAGCTTAGCAATACTCACCAAAAGTGCTTATCTAAGCTAGTTTGCCACAGTAATAAGCTTATCTACCTCCATCAGCCTCCTTAGTTCATCCGCCGAGATTCCTTTTCAATCACCAAATTTACCTATAACAAATTTACAATACATACAAACGTTATCTCCAAGTTCAGAACTTCAAAACTTTTGAAACAAAGAACCAACAGAAGAAGTTGCATCATTAAGATCCCATTTTTGACTCAATACCAAGATATATAAGTAATCATGTCAAAGATTATAAGTAACCATCACTATTAATGGAAATAAAACAATCTCAGCCTGCATGTTTTCTATTTGAACCAATATGTTCTAGGTCTGGAATGGAATCAACCAAAACTCCATCAGTACTCCTTTTTTTATTAAAAAAAAAAAAAAAGACACTCCATCAGTATTAACTAAGAACTAAAACCTAATTTCAGAAATTGTAGCAATTTCAAAAAAAACTCCATCAGTACTAACTAAGAACTGAAACCCAAACACACACACACGCAAATAACTAAAGTTTTGACAAAACTGCATGTTAAGTTATTTACACAATCAACAAAGATTATGAGTAATGATTTATTTGATCCGAATGATATGCTTGTTTTCAACCTTACATATCAAAAAACTCAGAAAATCGAATATCCAAAAGGTTAGATTAAGGTGCTGAAAAACCTCATCCAGCCATCCAGATTTCGAACAACTGGTAATGATAGCACAACGATCATGACAAGCAAGTAGTATAGGCCACTATGCACATAAAGAGAAACCACAAAAGTTCCTTCAATTTGATAAAGCCAAATAAACCCTTTTTAAACACAGTTACTACTACTTAGGGATCCATAAACTCCCAACCAATCTCAGCTGTAAACAATTAAACCCAACCAAATGCTAGAACTAAATGGTCTGTAATAAATATGAAAATCTGAAAAAGAAAAAAAGAGGGGGGGGGGGGTGTAAGATAGCTCATAGCTCTTCTGCTTCATATGGAATAAACTTCATCAATAGACTAAAAAGGCTAATTACACCTACTGTTATAAAACATATATGCAAATGTGAATGATACAGCAACCAAAATTTCATTCTTTCTTTAATATATCAAATGGGTTTATCAAAAGCTAAGCATATAACTAAAAAATATACAAAATTTGAATTGACAGCGACCAAAGTTTCAATCTTTCTTCTAAATATGATCTGGGTTTATCAAAAGCTTCAGACTTTAATCACACAAATGGCTATTCAGCAATACCCAGAGAGTAAAATCAAACAAAGTTGAGTAGCTAAAGTTCAGAGGGGGCGTACGGAGCAGGGTGAATGAGTCAGAGCAGAGCTTGGGCAACCCAAAAAAAAAAAAAGATCTGACATTTCGCACTTCAAGCCTATTTGCCTGAAATCTCTTAACAACCTATTGGGACATGATATCGAAAAGGATTTCAGGATTCATACTAATTTTTCTTCTCTTTTCTCAAGGTTTCCCCATCATCCATACAATCTTGGTTTCTTTTCGGCACCCTCATACACCTAACTCTGGATTATATTTTAGCAAATAATAAACCAGATTGCAAAGATAGGCATCATTGACAAAATCAATCACCAAATGGAAAGGCATAAATCTTGAACAGCAAAGAAAAATAGAGAGAATGGTAACACATACATAAGTGTTCAACTACCTCACGAAACTGGAGAAGTTATTGTGCTTGAAGTACTTGGGCAAAAGGTCCCTGACGAACTCTGGCAGGTTCCAGACCATGAAGCTGTTGTTGATGGAGGTTAAGTTTGAGAGGATCTGCCTTTAAACTGCTTAGTAGAGACGGGTTCGTGGTCTAAGAGCGGGCTGAGGGCGGGGCTGAGAGCGGGACTGAGGGATGAGAGAGATAGAGTGATTTTCAGCTGGAGGCGGGAGTGGGTGTTTTGCTCGACGGAATAGAGAGAGAAAGGGTTGAAAGTGTTTTAGTGTTAAAGTGTAAGTCAAACCCTAACTAAAGTCAGCTAATGATTGTATCAAAAAAAAAATCTAAAACTCAGACGACATCAAATAAGGTGCATTGTCTAAAACTCATGTGACAACAGACAAATTAAAAACCATTGTCTGAACCACTTAAATCAGACAACATCTTTCAGTAGCCATTGACTTACAAAATATCAGACAACAGACACCTAATAACAGTTGTGTGACTGAAAATAATCAGACAACAGCAAAAATAAACCATTGTATAAATGAACTTTGGACAACATCACATAATAATTGTTGTCTGAATTAATTCATTCAGACAACATCAAACAAATCAACCATTGTCTGAAATGCTATTGAACAAGAGCTACGAAAAAACTGTTGTCTAATTCGAAAACTTAGACGACATAATATTTCTTGTTGTCGTCTGATTAAATCAGACGACAGTTAAAATGTTTGCTGTCGTGTGATATGTGTTGTCTGATTCCGAAATTGGTGTAGTGAAAGGGCTTTCTTATACTTGGACTGACAAAAGAACTTATACTTGCCTTGCTCGAGCGTTAGGTAACTCTGCTTGGATGGATGCCTGGGCTTCTGTGTCCTGTCATACCCTGATGAGAGCTTCCTCTGATCACTGCCCTATTCTAATGTCTCATTCCAGATTGGCCTTCGTCCCAAAATCTCCTTTCAAGTTTAAGTGCATGTGGCTTCTCTACCTTGGTTTCTTGTAGTTAGTCTGTAATCTCTGGACTAGCCTGCATCATATGGGTTGTCCTATGATTTCCTTTGCTTGCAAGCTACGTGCTCTCAAGAACTGGCTTAAAGCATGGAATGGCTCGGCGTTTGGAGATATTAATGATAGAGTTAACTCCACCAGATCTGCTCTTGATACGGTGCAGTCGGAAATCTCAGACTTTGGCCAAACAGAGGATCGTTTAAACAGGGAAAGTCATGCCCTCACTAGCCTAAAAGAAGCTCGAGCTCGACAGATTACCTCCTAAAAGAGAAAGCTCGGGTTCGTTGGTAACAAGATGGTCACCGCAATAATTCCTTCCTTCACAATATGGTCAAAATCCGCCATCTCAAGAATTAAGTTACTTCTCTTCGTGTGGGTCAACGTCGCATTTTTGATCATAAGTTGATTGCAAATCACGCTGTACACTACTTCAGCTCAACTTTCACCCGAGACTGCGGTATTATTAACACTGTTCTTGTGGAACGCCTCATTCCAAACTTGGTAACTGACCGGGAAATCACTGCTCTTCCTTCTGCTGAGGAAATCAAATCTGTTGTTTTCTCCATGGATAGGTCAAGTGCTCCTAGGCGTGATGGTTTTGGTGGCTGCTTCTTCCAATTCTGCTGGGACGTGATCTCAATCGATGTTATCTCTGTTGTTCAAAGATTCTTTCTAACCGGCTTTGTTCCACCTCACTTTAACTTGAGTTACACTCATCCCTAAGAAACAGGAGGCGGACAACCTATCTGATTTTTGACCCATTGCATTAGCAAACTTTCTCTTCAAGATTATTACTAAAATCCTTGCTGACAGACTTAGCGAGGTAGCTGCTAGAATTATCTTCCCTGAGCATAGCGCTTTTATAAAAGGCCGTTCAATTGTTGACACCATCTCTCTAACATCAGAATGCATCAATCTACTGGATCGTAAGTGTGGTGGAGGTAATATTGCTTTAAAGCTTGATATTAAAAAAGCTTTTGACACCATCGATTGGTCCTTCAGGCTTTGGGTTCTTACCTCTTTTGGCTTTGCCTCACGCTTTATCTCTTAGGTCACTACTATCCTGCATTCTGCTTATCTTTCTATTCTAATAAACGGGGAACCGGCTAGCTTCTTCCCTTGCTCGCGAGGTGTCCGGCAGGGGGACCCTCTTTCCCCTCTGCTTTTCTGGCGTGCCGAAGAGGTGCTAAGCCGGGGTATCTCTAACCTTGTGGCTAGGGGAAAGATCACACGCTTTGCAACGCCCAAAAAGGTTAGTTTCCCGTCCCATGTACTGTTTACTGAAATTGTTATGGTCTTTATGCAAGGAGACAGTTACAGAGTCTTTTGCATTTTCTTGAGGACTATGCTCGGAATTCAGGCCAAGTTATCAATGCTAAGTCTTCAATCTACTTGGGTCAGTTTGCACGTCCTAGGGCTACATTTATTCAACATCTTCTGGGCATCAGGGAAGGTAGTTTGCCTTTCACCTATCTTGGTGTTCCAGTCTTTCAAGGGCGCCCAAAGCAATTTTTTTCCAGGGTATTGCAGACAAAGTAAGGTGTAAACTTAGTACTTGGAAAGGTAGGCACTTTTCCCAGGCCGCGAGGTTGCAATTAATCACTTCTGTTATCCAAAGTATTCTTGTGTATAGCTTTCAAATCTATGAGTGGCCCCGCTTTATTCTCTATAAGGTTCAAGGTTGGATGAGACATTTCTTTTAGGTGGGAGACCCTTTAAAGTCAAGCTCGGTACTTGTGGCTTGGTCAACCTGTTGTCTTCCTCAAAATGAAGGTGGCCTGGGTCTTAAAAACATTGTCATCCTTAATCAAAGCATTCTTCTAAAACGTTGCTGGGAAGTAGCCAATGGTGCTTCTCCTTCAGCCTCTTTTTTGAAGGGCCGTTTTGTTGATCCTGGTCTCACTCCTTCTGTTGTATACCGTAAGTCTTCCATTTGGACTGATCTGAAAAAACTTTGGCCAACTCTTGTTGAAAATGTTCATTGGCTAATCGGAAACGGTCTGAAGACTTCTATTTGGAAGGACAATTGGGTTGGTCAGCCTCTTATTCAACTCTATAATATTGATGTGTCACTTCTCCCTCATTTAAATGCAAGTGTCAAGGTTTACATTGTTGATCATCGCTAGGTTCTGCCTCCTATGTTTTCTCAACTTTTTCCTTCCGTGGCTAATCGCATTCATGAGATTGTCCTCCCCCTGGAGAACACTGAGGACTAAGTCATCTGGTCTGGGTCATCCTCAGGTAAATTTTCTGCCCATGATGCCTATGATTTCCTTTTTTCTCACCATCCTGTGGTTAACTGGGAAAAACGTATATGGCA
Organism: Rosa persica; assembly: GCA_025331145.1. NCBI lineage: Eukaryota > Viridiplantae > Streptophyta > Magnoliopsida > Rosales > Rosaceae > Rosa > Rosa persica. Next base: position 60,809,517 of record WFKR01000005.1, read on the forward strand.
CCCTGCTATTCAACCAAGAAAAAGTTTGCTTACTTGGAAAGTGCTTCATGAGAAAGTCCCAGTTGATGCCTTGTTACAAAGGCGTGGTCATTCTCTCTGCTCGATTGTTCCTTCTGCAATTCCTCTCTGGAAACGTTGGAGCATCTTTTCTTGCAGTGTAGAGTGTTCCTTCAAATTTGGGATTGGATGCTACACCTTTTCCGTCTTCGTTTCCCAGCTCCCCTCTCTATTCACGCTCTTATTTCTGTTGACTTCACCACTAGTCTCCAACGTTCTGGTGTCGCTCTTTGGAGACTTGTTTTTTGCAACCTACTTTGGTCTATTTGGCGAGAAAGAAACAAGGTGCGGTTTGACAACACGAGATTTTGTGCAATTCATCTCAAAAGAAGCTTCATCCTCTCCCTGCGTGACTCAGCTTCTCTCTGCTTCAAACCATGTACCACTTACACCTCATCTCTGCCCATCTTTAATTTTTTGGGTCTCTCATCTTTAAACATTCGTGCTCCGAGATTTATTTCGGTCACTTGGGTCTGCCCCCCTCCTCCTTGGCTCAAAGCCAACACTGATGGTTCATTTCAAGATGTCAACTCTGCTAGTTATGGTGACATCTTCAAGGAAAACTTTGGCCTCTTCCAGGGAGATTTTTCTGCAAATGTTTATGTCCCTTGTGCCATTAATGCGGAGGTTCTTACAGTGAGCGAGGCTTTCAGACTAGCCTGGATTCGCAATTGGACTCACATATAGATTGAAACGGATTCCTCTCTTATGGTGACTTATTTTCGGCATCCCCATATGGTTCCTTGGCCTTAAGAGCTCAATGGATTAATTGTTTGCATTTCACCCATCAGATTAACTTCTGGGTGTCTCACATCTTTAGAGAGGGCAACGCGGTGGCAGATCATCTTGCTCGTTATGGTGCTTCAACTGATGGGTATATGTGGTGGAATTCTCTACCTCCTTTCATTTTTGAGCATTATGGTAGGGATTTGTCATCCCTGGTTTCCTACAAATTCAGGTAATGTGTGAGCTGTTAGTTGTACGTAATTGGTTGGTCTTATTGGATTTTCCTCCTTTGTATTGTTCTCATGGCTCTTAGTTATGGGGTTTTGTACTTGTTTTCAGTTTTTGCATCTTTTGCTCTTTTCGTGGAGAGGTCTAGGCCTAATCCCCCTCTCCTTTTGTACTTCTGTTCCTATCATTAATCTTCGTTGAAGGGCGCTGAGCTGGCCCTTTTTCGCTTTAAAAAAAAAAAAATGCTAGCTACACTTTAATTTAAGTATATTTTGATCATCACATTACGAATCAAACTCACTACTACGCACATTGCTCTTGTTTAACCTGGCTTGTTTCTGTTCATTTAATAGCACTCCGCACACGTCTTGACAGTTGTCACCAGCTTTGCAATTTTCAAGCTACAGATCGCAACAACACACAATAACAAGGAATGTTTTGTAGTGCATTTACGTATTAATACATGAATGTAAATCAGTTTCATATTGACTACTTTATAATATATATGTTAGCTTACATGGAGTTAGTTCACAATAATATATAGATTTATTAATGCACAAGAAATGGAAATTGCTTGAATTTATAGGTAATAAGAATGCATCTTATTCTCATTGTTATGGTTAGATACGTTTTTATTTGTTCTAATTTTTATTTTATTTTTAAGAGTCAATCCCGTGCTCTCGTATGCTATTAGTTGGGTTTGTAACAGGTCCACAGATGTTTTATTGAACTGGTTTTTGGTCCTCGATCAATTATATACTGCAATGGCTAAACCAATTAATGCTAGGTGCCAACATAGATCTCTGCGACCACAGTCCCTTACAGGCACGAAACTAAGGGGGTGCTGGGATGTGCTGCAGCACCTTCAATTTTTTTTTTTTTTTAAATATAATAGATAATGAACAATTATCCAAGCCATCATCATAATTTATTATCCAAGTCTATTAGTTTCTTCTCCACTACAATCTTAATGAGTTTTGTTAATAAGTGCTGCACATTCTACATCAAGATAAATGCAACTGGGCTTCTGTTGCTTAAACATGCGCACCAAAATAAAAAAAGAATGAACTTGGAGAAGAACTTGGCAACATAAGGGAGATTTAGCCCCCCTCAACCTAAATTCCTAGTTCCGTCCCTGGTCCCTTGATCCTTAGCTGCCCGCCGTCTCAGGCACAGTCATTATATACAAGGTCAAATGATTCGCCGGAGGGAACGAGGAATCTTCAATGCAAAGCCCCGAAGGTGAAAGATCATGTGAACAAAACTCGCAGGGTGGTTAAAGCTTCTCACACAAACATGACTAGCTAGCATGCAATTGGTATTTCCACCCCATACTATTCATAGATTAACATGTATATTTTAACGTAAAATCGAAGAACCAGGTTTCTAAATCCAAATCACGACGAACGAATTGACATAGTCCGAGTCAGTGTCCATTTTAGTGCACTGCACACATTGTTGGACTCTTTCTGTTTAATTATTATAAACTGGGAGTTTGTGGAAGACCATATCTTATTCTTATTCTCTCCTGTCTCCTCTCTTTCTTCTATTATCATTCTCATCATCACCCATTAACGAACTCGATTACTATAATCAGAGAAAATGTCAAAAGTCCATGTAATCATACAGAGTTTTCTTAATTTCTTTCTTTCTTTCAGGAGATTATCTTTGTTTTTTCCTCCTTCGGCAAGAAACTACTCTTTAATTCATGAAAGATGACGAAGTATCATCAAACAAAGTGCTCTATACATGAGGGATTTCATATAGCCTTACTTCATCACTACCATAATTAATATCTCTATAGAAGGCGATTCTAAGCTTCTTATTGACCGCATCCAAGACAAGGCTACTGTTCCTTGGAGAATTAAAGTTCTGATTCAAGATATTAGGCACTTGGCGCAGTTCACCTCCATTTTCTTTAGGCATATACATCGAGAAGCAATTTGTTGCAAATTATCAAGCTTCCTTAGCTCATCAATCTCATAACCCTCCAGTGTGGTTCTTTTGTCTTCTCCCTTACTGTGTCCCCAGTTTTCCATTTAGAGCAGTTGAAAAGGGGAGTTAATCATGGTTTTGTGTTGTTTTTTTATTTTCTTTCTGTCATCAAAGGAAAAATTGCTCTATACATTATTTGCACACACGAACGGTGATTCTGCTCAACTCGCTCCAACCCATGTATTACGACGAAGTTTCCAGTGCAGACGTTAGCCTAGCTATATGATTTTAGGATAGATGCTAGGTCTGCACTGCAAACCACGACATGAATGCCCTAACAACAAATTCATGTTGTGGTCCGCAATGTAAAAATTAATATTAGTGCATTCATATTGTGGTCGCAATGTGAAAGTCTACATGTAGATATCCCTCTTAATATATCAAAAGGACCACCATTCATCCAATGTAAGTAAGATGGGAGTCTTCTACAACCATAAAATATCTCATTTCAACCATCAAATATCTCATTTCAACAATAAAATATCTCACTCCTCTACATGTTCCTGATTTAGGAGAAGAGAAAAAAGTTTATTATAAGGAAAAGAGAAAGCCTTCAAGAAGACTTGCACAATAAGTACCAACTCTTATTTTCTTTGGCAAGTTAAGCACCAACTCTTTGTCTATGTGATAAAGATGCAACCTTTTTAGGCTTCCATGCTCAAAAGGAAAATGCAAGGCAACGTCTTCATCATTGTGCCGTTGTGCCGTTGTCCCACATCAGGGTTAATGCCATAGGAGTAGAGAGGGTTAGCCTTTAGGGCAAAGACAAGGGCTTCTAGAACCTCTTATACGTGTAATCGTGAAAATACTCATAACACTCTCTAATCTCTGTATATGGCAAAGATAGATAGGCCCATTCTATTTTATGGTGGGTGGTCATTTTCATTCTCTTCAAGTTTAATTAGGCCTTCTAGAAACTTTGGCACGTGCGAGAGATTAGAGTTGTAGATTTTACCAACAATGAGGAATTTTGTGTTCTACAATTGGCTAAGAAAAAGGTCATGGGCATGGCATGGTCACGGGCATGGCCTATACTTCGTACCAAGCTCATACTTACCCGACTTCTTGTGTTAGGTCAAGTAATACTTATCCATCTCTTCAGGGTAATAATTTTAAACTTTTACTTAGTTTTAGTAGGTCCAAATTCTTTTTTTGTGTGATGACTAATTCTATTCACCAAATTTTATCACCAAAAAAAATGTTAGTGTCCAGCCGTTTCATGTTAAAAGTAACTCTTGCACATCTAAATTTTAAATAAGCAATCGCGACACCAACTTGTTTACTAACTTTTTAATAGCGTAACATATGATGCATGATACTGTTTGTCATGTCATCTGTTACGTCATAACAAAAATAGGACTTATCGTGGAACCTTGAGAATGAAAACATAGCGTGTAGCTTTCTCTCACAACATAAGATAATGCATGCCAAAAGACACTAGAAAAAAAATCACCAAACTCTAAACCTTACAATCATATAATTTAATCGATAATATGTCGAATAATGTCAGTTACAAAGTGACCTTGTCATAAGTTGGTAAACCATTTAGTCGCCACAGTAATAAACCAAAAGTGGATAAGGAATCAACTTACTGATGTGGCAATGTCATATGTGGTGAACAAAGATAAGCATAGGATTAATGACAGTCACAAAAAGAAAAAATTATCAATATCAATTCTAAATATACTAAAGCTCCTAGCCTTTCATTATTCATCAATGTTCACAAAATAAAGTGACGGTTTTATCCCCGTTTTTTGACTCAAATTACAATTCTGTTATAACTTTTTTTGTACAATTCTGCTATTACCTTTTTTTTTTAATAAATTTTTATTTTATTTATTTTTATTAAAGGTGAACAATTCTGTTTTATATTTATAAATTTCTACAAATCATGGAAAAAGTTTGTTGATGTTGTATCTCATTTATTGTTAATCTATTATTAACAACAAAACAAATCATATTATAAATATCGTATATATATTTTAGATTGTGAGTATATATTTATTATATAAGAAGCTTGAAAAAAAAAATAAACCCCGTGCGGATCAATTTACTAGTAATATCATGTTCTAGAAGAATATTGTGTTGAGTCCAAACAGATGGAGTGCCACGTCAGCGCCCGCAGAGAAAAACCTCCACACACAGTTTTTGCTGCTTCCTTCTAACATTTTGACTCCTATAAATATCACCCCCATCTCTTCTTTTTCAAATTCCCAATTTCAATTCACACCTATAAATCGATCCCCAATTTCTTCTTCAAATTTCCCATATTACCTTCCACGGACTGTCAATGTCTGCAACCCTAGCCCTCTCCGGCCTCTCCTTCTCCGCCGTGGCGAACCACAAGCTCTCCTCGGCCGCTTTTACCGAAATGCCCCTGCCTCGCCGGCAGCTGAAGGTCTCCGTGAGGGCGTTCGCCGAGACGGAGCGGCGGCCGGTGACGGCGGCTCCGGCGAGCCTCTACGAGGTTCTGCAGGTGAAAAACAACGCGTCGCAGACGGAGATCAAGTCGGCGTACCGGAGCTTGGCGAAGCTGCACCACCCGGACGCGTCGTCGGAGGCCGAATCGGACGGCCGGGATTTCATCGAGATTCACAACGCGTACGCCACGCTGTCAGATCCGGCGGCCAGAGCGATGTATGATCTGTCGTTGAGTGCTCGTGTTCATTGTGATCGCCGGAGAAGCGCGGTCGGGTTTCAGCCCAATGGGTTTCATTCGACCCGGAGGTGGGAAACGGACCAGTGCTGGTAGAATCCCGCTGGGACCAATCCACCTATTTTTCATTTTTTTTCTTTTGTTTTTTGGCCGCGTAGAATTTTAAGAATCACGACCTGTAAAGAGTAGAAGAGAAATTATGTAAATTCTTATCACTATGAACTATGCAGTGCATATTTTTAGTTCATTTTTCTTCGTCAGTTATTTTTTTTATTCGCTCTTATCAAATCTTGATCGATGAAACTTCTAAATATAAGAACATATGATAAATAAATTTCAAATTACGGTAATTAATTTATGAAAAGCAGGATTTTAGTTATTGTTCAGGTCTCAAAGTTTCTACCTGTAGTCAAAGTAGTTTCATTTTTCAACCTCTGAGAATCCTAGGATTATGACCTATTTTTCTTCTGAATCTTACTTTTACTTTCACTTTTTGATTGTTAATCGATTAATGAATGACTACAGGAGTCGAATTTAAGACTTCCGGCTTATGCATCAATGTATGCCACTGGCTGAAAACGATTGCGGTCAAATTTTATACATGATGATGAATGAATTTTACAATTACATCTCACTCCCTTCCTTATCTTAAATTGAAGTTTACAATTACACCACACACTCCCTTCCTTATCTTTTTGGTTTAACATTACCAACTCATAATATTTAGTGGCGTTGTTGAGATGTAATATCACCTAGCCACAACTAAACCCCTTTCATAGTCGTCAGTTTGTATGTTGGTCACCCATACAAGTTGACGTTTCGCCGATCAAAACAATTAAACTCTGGCAGTACTGATTCTCGAATAACCAAATTGCACGGTCGGAAAATGCAAATAATAGAGGGAATTATAACAGAGAAGGCAAAACAAAATACCCATTCACAGGTGTAAAGGAAATACAAAATTTCACGTTTTACAGAGCTATAACAAGAGGGAAAAAAGGAAAAAAGTTGAAGCAAGAAAACCCAAAATACCTAGCCTCTCTATCTTCCAATTCCAATGAAACTGACTCTACACAGTTTGGTAATCCTTTCATAGCAGATAACAGCAAATTTGTACAAAATGTCCATATAAATCATGTTTCTTGCACAATGGTAAAACTGTGAACAGTGTGATCATTTACAGGCCATCATCATGGAGTTAATGACATGCATGAGAAGACGAAGACTAGCATGCTCGGCACTGGAGATCGTAGGCAAGCTATGTTGATGGTGCAGTATCTGATAAACTTGCTCAAAGATAGGTCTCACGTGCATTGCAATCATCTGGTTGGATGGGTTTATGGCGGCTGCCACGTCTGTCATCCATGCAACTTTCCGGGGTGTTTCATTGTTGATATCACAAGCCAGCTGTTGCAGGAGCGAAAGAAGTACTCCTTGGCTCAGAGGAACAGGTTGCAGCAACAGTATCCCATGAAGATCAACCTGGAAAAAGTGGAAAGCAATTCTCAAACTGACAATCCATCACTAAGTCAGATAACAACCACCAAAAGATCATTAAACCATACCTGAGCACATAACCATGATACAATGCCAACATCACTTCTTTGTAGAGCACCTGTGAAAGCCTCCTCATACTTGCGTTCAGTTACCAACCTTGACAGCTCCTTTGTTGGATCCAAAGGCACCTCAACCTATTGTGCATAAACCAAATGCTTCTTGAGATTAATATAGCCAAGCAAGGTGTCATCAGATGAAGTACAATATGTGCAGGCTCAAAGTATTTGACAAATCTAAGATAAAGCAAACCTTCTCATGGAGACCACCCAAAGGTCCATTGGTTAGTTGAGTGACTAGGGGATTTACTGCACTTGCGTTTCCCCGTGCAGCTGCAAAAGCTACTAACTTACGTTGACCATCAGCCAGTTCTCCACTTAGGGTTTGAGCCACTGATGATGCGGAGCTGATAGCTTCCTGCAAATAACATCACGATGCAGAGTCACACATAAATATGTGCAGATGAAACTGTACACCATAGTGAACCCAGAAGACCCACATAAGAAAGCAAAAGCAAAGCCAAAAAATTTCTCATTCCTAGAAAGATATCAACCAGTGACATCTTGACCGACCAAAAGAAAATCTCGCCTCTAGAACCCAACACAGACTCATCCTTTCAGTCTTCAACTCAAAAATACTACTCTTTGCAGGTGGAGAACATTAATGCTTTGAGATTCAAAACATAAACACTAGCGGAGGCAGCATTACACATTCCAGTTCTGCTGTATCAACCTATGACAAGTTACATAAATACTAGTGCACCCCACAAGAAGTTCTACAGCCACTGTGAGCAGATAATGATTCCTAACGAGCTACCAATCTTCATTCCCCTTTTTCTCATATAGAATTAAAGACCCCAAACATTACAATTCTTGAAAGCATAAGCAAAAAAAATTTGTCAACAAACAGATTATTAAAAGAGAAGAAGCTGGACAGAGTACAAGCATACACACCCTTAAAGCATGGGCCAACGGCGAATGTGCAGACTCAAAATGCTGCTGAGCCACAGTTGCATGTTCAACCATTCCTTTCTGGAATGTGGCATCTACTTGCTCAAACATGGCTTTACATGACTTCTCAAAGGCAGGTACCACTGAAGCTTCCATGCTAGACTTGAGAGCATCCTACGTGAAAAGGATGAACATATCATTAGTTAAAAGGTTTACTGAAATAAATCAAACACTTGTTAGATATTCAAATCACAAATGCAAAGAAATTAAATCACTATGACATTTAGACATACCTGAAGAGCTTGTTTACCCGATGTTTGAAACTGCGCCTGGATTTGCCTGGATACAGTAGCTTCAAGTTTTGAGTTAACTGATTTTTCCAATTGATTAACTGCTTTATCTCCCACTCCCCTCTGCAGCACAAGCATCAATTAGACAACTAAAGCCAACTTTATAAAGGAACAAGCCAGATCATCAAAATTCTTACCTGAAAGCAATCAGATATAGCCAACGGTATTGTTTTCTCCATAGCTGGAGTGATTGCACGAACAACAGCTGGTCCAACAGCAGCTATTTCTTTTTTTACCATTTTCTCTAACATGACTGGAAAGTCCTTGTTCACAAAGTTACTGATCAAACCAGTTACTTGTTGAGTACGGTCTCGCAATAATTTCTCATTCTTTGCATTCTCTTCTTGAAACCGAGCCCACAAAGCATCATTATTGGCTTTTACAGCCTTCTCCATACTCCGACCAAGAGCCGCCTCTAATCGTTTGCCTTCCTTTGTAATTGGGACAGTAACCATCATTGTCATCTGCTTTTGCAATTCTTTTTGCATAGTCATTAGCTGCGCATAGACCAAAAGCCATAGTTAATAGAAAGGCTAATGAACATAAAAACAAGTTTGATTACACAAAACAGATCCATAACATACACAAACAGAAAACCTTTTGCTCTTACCAAGATATATACAGGAGAAATGGGACAAGAAAAATCATATAAATATACCGTTTCACCAAATAATAAAAGACTTGAAGACGGACTCAAATGGCAGTAGCATAACTATGGAAAGGCTACTAAACCTGCTTTACTAAGGTTAAGCTGAAAATAGTTGATACATCATAGACACATGCAAGATAATTAAATTTCCAAATTCCTTTCAGCATTCACCTGATTCATCATATCCTGCATGGCCATAATTTGAGGAAATGCAGCTTCTCCAGAGGGGGGACTTGGACTCCCACCTGCTTCATTGGAGGACTCTACTGCATTGAGCAGTGGTGATGGGGAAGATGGCCCTGATGCTTGCATATTTTTCCATTTCTGTTTTCTCGACTTTGCATTTGGTGTTTGTGACGTGGTTGTGGCAGTAGCTGACCCAGAAACATCTCTTGTAGAGCGATCCTGGTCTTCCTCTCCAGAATGAGGCTGGGCTAGTCGTTCTGACATGCTGGCACCATCACCTTGCCGAGCTTCATCTGTAATATAAGATTCTGATGATATTGCACAACAATCCCGGGCCATCTCAATTCCAAGATCTGAAGCCTGGGAGCAAAAGAACTTCTCCTTATTTTCTGAAACAGCATTTTGGAGTTCTCGTTGAGAGCCAAATTCATCGATTTGAGTAGATCTGGCTTCACCCACAACCTTAACTTCCACCTCAGGATTACCCACATCACTGTTAACAAGAACATCTTGGATTTTTGCATCCCCCTCAGTGTTGCTGTCAATTGGATTTGTATTTTCAGAGGATGAAGCAGCCATTAAAATCTCGGAGGGAGTTATTAAATGGGTTGGATGTTTGAACATGATAGGAGGATTGAGCACACTCGATACTTCATCTTGTGCAATTTTCTGCTCATCAGTCCTTGCATCATCATCGAGTGCAGGTATATCAGACAAGTTTGAACGAGCAGTATTCATCTGCCTGTCAACTAAGTACTCATTAACTTGTTGGTCACCACCATGATCACTGCTATCTGTCGGGCTTCTTAAACCAGAAAGTTTCCCTGACAACCTAGGACTCAAAGGAAGAGGTTGTGATGCTACAAAAACAGCATCAGCTTCACTAATCTCCGGTGCCGATGCAACAGGTTTTGATTCCATAGACGAAGTGGTAATATCTTTTGAATTGGCAGGATCAACCGAAGCAGTGCGCAGAGGATACCTCAAGGCTGCACCCTCAGAACTAGTAGCTTGTATGGTTGGTTTCGGTGCTGAATTAGTTGACACCGCCTCAGTTGCATCATGTGAAACACTGGAATCTGACTTTTCTAAACCTGAATTCTCCAATGGGGGAGGTAAGCACTTGGATAAGTCCAAAGCATACTGTTGAATGGCTTGTGTTTGCACACAATACACCTGAACGATTTGTTCACCATGAGGTGATATACTTGTCCCAGTAAAGCTCAAAATAGGCATTGTAACAGTAAATTCTGCTATGTAATCCATGCGTGTAGATGCTGGCTCACCACCAAAGTCTACGTGCACGGCATATATAGCATTCTTCTTAGCATTTGCAAGTAAAAGAAGGCCAGCTTGTGACAATGCTATGACTTGATTAAAGAACGCATCCTCAACTCGAGGTTGAGCAGAGCTCTTTAACTCTAAGGTCTGGGTACATTTCCATGACTCAGCATCACTGGGAAGCAGCCAGCCTTCTTCACTCGCTGAGGACCAGATCTTCACTTCCCGATTAAGCGGGCCCTGTAGAATGGATTCATGCATTTACACTTCAATACACTAGGACATGTGTAGCCATCATCATTAGGCAACAGAATCACAGACAAGACCTTAAGGTACAATGTAAACAAATCAATGACCACTTACCACTGTTATAAGTATGATGTGATCAGGCCTGTTGGGAGCTGTCACAAATGTAGACGAATAAACAGGAAGACCATCATAGGGTCTCAGTACTAAAAGTGGTTGTGACTTGCGATCTTCCCAGATCTTTATCTGTATCAGGATATGACCAAATGTATGAGTCACAAAACTTATATCAATCAAGAATATTGGGAAAAATGCTCATGCATGTGTTTTGTTTATATATAAATAAAACATATGTGCCATAACATGCTTATGTATTAGAACCCATGGCCAACTCTAAAAAAATTAAAATTAAATAAAACAGGTACCCTAGTTGTCCCATAAATGATGTATTACCTTCGAAGAAGTTATAATGCAGTATGGGGCAGGAAATTATTTTACAAACCCAAATTTTGTAGAAAAACAACATGGTTACCCAAAAGGTGTCAATTGGCAGAACATGGCCACAAGAAATTAGTAAGAAAAGTTTCACATGTATAGAAAAATCTTACTCAAACCTATACTGAATCCATACAACTCACAAACCAAACAGTCAATTAGGAATAATAAACTAGTTGATTACCTACTTAACCTTGTTCAGAAACAATTTTTGTATTCTTCATAAAGAAGATGGCCTCTTGAATGAATGTGAAATTGCATGAACCACTATTTCATTCCTAATAGTATCATACTATGTACTAAGTTTAGAAAAATTGACAATCTCCTTACAATGTGTTACAGCTTACACTCTTACAATCTCTTTCAGCACTATTTCTTCACTTTTTCCTTATATTTTAGCAAAATAAAGTTCATCTGTCATATCCAGTTCTTGTGCTGTACCACATAAAAGGGCTTTGAAGGACAAGAACAATAATTAATCCTAAGTTATACAAAATTCCCTGAAGCATAGAGTTGAAGCAGGAATAGCCAACAGATTTTTTTTGTAACCAAAACATTATTTTAATGCACCAAAAGAAAAGGAAGAAAAACAATCTTTAACAAATGTAGAAGGGCAAGCTGGAGCCAAAGTATTCCCACCAACCCTGATGAAAATGCACTTTAAGTTTCACTACTTATTCCACTAAATGGAAATATGTAACAAAGGCAGCAAAATGGTGAAGATACTTGCAGTTTATGTAACAAAGTCAGCAAAATGGTGAAGATACTTACAGTTCCATCCATAGAAGCAGAAACCAGCCGGGTGGTCATCCATTGGCACATTGATAAATCTGTCACCTCTCCATCATGTTTACCAACAAATTGGACCCCATCAATAAGCTTTTCAACAGGACACTTAATAGGATCCTCAGCAGAAGGGACTTCACCCCTTGCAACTTTAGTAGTATCAATTCGTAGAACACGCTTCCCAATTCCAACAACCAAAACCTCCTGTGAGTATACAAGCAAAAGATAGATCAATCAACCACTTCAAGACCAACAGACTGATCATGGACAACAAAAGTACTGAGCTATAACTCTTCTATTGAAAATGGCATTAACAGAATCATTTACTTGTTTATGACAGTGCCAACAAACTCGTGGATGAACAGCTTCCCCCTCACCAACTATTTGAATGGCAATAACAATCTTTCCTGTGATTTGTGGCGTACCTTCTTCATCTGGACCTTCAGAAATTTTCCACACAAAAAGCCGTCCTTCTACACTCACACTGCAGAAAACAATGTCAGATAATGCAAAGACAAACAAGTGAAAAAAAAAAAAAGGCATTAAGCATGGAAAAAGAGCTACCTAGCCAAAAGGTGAACGTCCTCGGCAAAGAAAGCCATGTCTGTGACCCTCTGACAGAACAAGACATCACTTAGGCCAACAAGATATAATAATCATCGGCAAGTAATCCAACTTCACAAAAACCACTCTAGTAGAAGTATAGTAGAGATAAAGCAAAAGCCTACTAAGTTTTGCAGCCATCAGTAAATTGGATTATAACTTTTTATTAAGAAACTAATCAAAGCATCAGCACCTACATAGCTATGATTCAGTCAAATTACATCTCGCTAATCCAAACAGGAGTGCATATATATATATATATAGAATATTCAATTTACCTGTGTATGAGCTCGAAACAATGATCTCAATGCAGTGTGTATATTCAAAACCCGAATATTCCCCTGCTTCAATCCATAGCATATATACGACTTATTCACCGCAATTTGGCGGCCCAACACCAGCTGAGGATCCGAACCATACTTAGTTATGGGGGTAACTTCCAGCTGCGGCTGAAACTCCCCGGGCAACCTAACATCGACATCGTAAACCACGCTATCCCCAATCAAATGCCTGCCCTTCGGCAGCTTATTGCTCGGCATTCGAGCCGGGGAGGGTGGAATCCCCATAGGAAGAGTAGGCACCATCGAAACCCCGCCCGCGCCGGGCACTGGCAACTCCGGCTGCGGCCCCATTTCTAGACTGGAGGAAGGAGCACCGAGCAGGGCCATGATTCGGGCGCCGGAATTAGGGTTGGTGGTGGTGGCGTTTCCGGGGCTGGAGGCGGCGGTGGCGGCAATGTTGTAATTACCGGGGGCCAGGGGCGGGATGGGGAACGAGAGAGAACGCTGTTGAAGCAGCTGGTGGTCTTGAGGGTAAGGAATTTGGGGGTGGTTGTGAGGATGAGGCTGAGGGTGGTGCTGGTACTGGAATTGCTGCTGGTGAAACGGCGCCGTTTGGGGAGGGTAGGAGTAGGGCCCAGAGGGGGGAGGATAAGAGGCCGGAGGGATTGGGAAGCCCGAGGAGTTCAGATTAGGGTTAGGGTTTTGGGTGGGGGCCTGGGTTTGAGGCTGGGAATGGGGGGGGAGAGGGGTTGGGCTTGTGGGTTTAAAGAACTTGGTCATGTCGAAGGGCTGCTGCTGCGGTTGTTGCTGCGGCGGGGGATTTGGGTTTCCGGGGGACGCCATGAGAGAAGAGAGAGAAGAGATCTATATCCCTAATCCCGGATTTCGAATGCCAAATGGGATTAGTGGGATTTTGATGTGCGCGGAGTTTGAGAAGGTCAATGGATTTGAGAGATGGGGATTTGGGATTTTTGCAGGGAGTGAGATCTGGAGGGAGTGATGAGGAGGAGAGAGAGGGGCCTGGGAAGGCGCAGAGAGAAAATAAAATCGAAGGGGGGAGAGGGGAGGGGACTTTGAAGTGAAGAGGTGGGGACTTGGGGGAGACCAAATAATAGTGAGAAAAGCTGATTGGGAAGGGTAGAGTAACCTTTATGAAGTAGGGAGGGGAGGATATACACTATTGGTTACGACAAATTCATTACGTGAATTTATGTATCGTCGAACTTGGTCACGACAAATGATTTTCGAGATATAAAATTTTGATAGCTAAGGAAATAGAAGTGGATTTCACTGTCAAAACTATGAAATCATTTTCAAACGATTTAGAGCTCAATAATTAAGAGAAATTATTGATTCGTCTGAATTATATATTCGACTTGATTGATAGCAGATATCTTTTAAAAATTTAGCTTTGTTTATGCACGCTGATATAAAGTTTCGGTAATTGAGGGAATTGCTTATTAAAAATTGATAGTCATCTAATGACTGAATAATTCATGGTCACACACTCTTGAATCTTGAATTGAGGGATGAGAATAAAACTTTTGATAAGATATTTATTTAATCTTAATGTCTAACCATTTAACTCAACGGTGAATGAAAATAATTTTATAATTTTATGATCTTTGCTGACCAAGAGATCATGGTATTCCTTGGTTTATTCATAAAAGTTGCATTTTTCCTCTTCACTTTTGATATCAAGGTATGCTAGTGTTTGGCAATCCCATCAAAGACCCTTATGGGTTAAAGAATGAACCAAAAGTAAGGCCCAAAGGGCCCATTGGGCTCATTAAATTAGGATGCAAGTACCCAAAAATGAAGAGTCCATATGCACAGAAATGCGTCTTCCATGTAACCAACAAGCATTTGACACAAGGAGAGTGAAGAGTCGTATCTTTCCTAACCAGTAACTTGCGTATTTTAAACCATAGAAATGGACAAGGATTGCTAGCACATGATCTTCCCTAAGAAGGGCACTATTTTGTGATTGGACCAGTTTATTCAACTATTTATTGGGCCAGTTTTCTAAAGTTCAGTATATGACTTTTTATATAACCACTTTTTATTGGAGCATAGATGGAGATTAAATTTCCTTGTTTCCTTATCGTTTCTTTTGTCTAGTCATTCATCAAAAGTTATCTCAGTGTGTTGTAGTTTCTTGTCTAGATGGCTTAAATGATCTTTCTGGAATCAAAAGGCAACAATCACCTTGAAGTTTGAACCGATCATTGTTGTGAAACACGTTTGACAATAAGACAATAACAAAAATTGAATCAAAATATAACTAATCGATACAGTCAATTATCAAAATTCAATTTTGATTTTTGAACACTGAAAAGACTATATTATCAGTTTGTTTTGTCATTAGTGTCGAAACAGGATGGTGGCTAATGGCTAAAACAATGAACCCCGAGTTGAACCATAACAAATGCCATCATTTCAATGCCACATAACCCCCTAAGTTTTCCACATGAAATAATTACAATCAGAATGTCAGTTTTTCGATTTAAAGATGACAACTGAACAAAGGTAGATACTCAACCCTCATACTCTCATAGTGGCCTCATCCGTTTCCGTTAGATCATACATCAACGTTCGAAAAAAAAAATTAAAAAAGCCAACCACCTTTCTCATCCCCAAAAAACCACACCAAAAAGACGACAGTAACGTCTCCATTTTTCCTATTATCCCAATTCGAATCCGCAAAC
Organism: Rosa persica; assembly: GCA_025331145.1. NCBI lineage: Eukaryota > Viridiplantae > Streptophyta > Magnoliopsida > Rosales > Rosaceae > Rosa > Rosa persica. Next base: position 60,825,268 of record WFKR01000005.1, read on the forward strand.
AATTCGCTTTCCTTTTAAGCAAACGATTCCCCTAGCGTGGAACCCTCTCCATTCTCTCTCTTTCTCACCCTCCGATAACGATACCCCCTCACATTTTTCACAAATCCTCAAAACCCAGATTGCCAATCCCCCTCATTTATAAAAAAAAAAAAAAAAAACCACAAATCCTCACAACCCAGAATTCCAAGATCTCAGAAGAGAAGAGAAGAGAAGAGAAGATGTGCTGCCCGGGGAGAGTGTGCATGTGCTGCACGTGCCTGATTCTGGTGGTGATACTGATCGGGTTTTTGTTCGGGTTCGGAGTCTTCAAGAACGGGTTTCACAAGCTGAAAGACACTGTGGATTATTGTGATCCCAATGTTCATGGCTCTCTCTGTGGCAGCAGACCCTTCTTGGGTTATGCTGCACCTCCACCTTACTAAACTAGTTGGTTCCTCTAATACCTTGTAATTTCTTTGCTTAACTTTTTTTTTTTTTTCTCGTTATTATTTGAATTTGGTAATCTGGGGATTCTGGGTTCCTGGGTTGCATTGCAGCCCGGGATTTGGATGTTGTTCTTGGAATTTAGGTTCTTTAATTCTATGTTGTTAATGTTGGACCTTGATCTTTGTGTGACCTTGATATTTTAATTGAATTAAATTTATTTTTTTCTTGAAACTTTTATTATTTAAGATTAAAATGTTCAATAGAAGGAAATCTGGGTTCTACAGTGCAGGCTAGTTTATATAACAGATCAATAACAGAGAGGCCTTGAAGCTCTGCATGAAAATTGGGTTTGTGGCTCAAGACTTTGACTGTGTACCCGTTTTGTTGTTTTACTGTTAATATTGGCTCTTTGACTATTGGAACTATAACTTTGACAAAGAGAATACTGTTTTGTGGTTGTTTTATGAGTGCCCCTTTACACTGAGACCCTACCTTTTAGTTGGAGTTAGGATGAGGAAGCACAATGTGGAATGCTGAGCATGATACTACACTTTCCCGTCTACTTGCTCCCAACTTTTACAACATTTTCTCACCCATTCCTCACTAAGTTTAGTCAATCCAACATGCATCCCTGCCTTGAATAGTGTTGTGTCGGAATGACAAGGAAGATCATCGATTCATTCGAATCGGAGTAGCATATCTGCCTTAAATATCAAAAGAAAAAAATTGGTGTGTTGCTTCCGAGTGACAGAGAAGATCATATCCATTCATTGAACTCGGAGCAGTACATTCACCAAGTATTCGCTAACTAGTAAGCAACACAAGCATGTCATTATGTCAATACTTAGACTCGAGTTTACATAAGCAAGGAAGCTCCTTGTGACCATGAGTCACGCTTGTTGACTAAACACACAACATAAGACACTAGTGAAGCACGCATGCCTCAGAACACCAGACCTGTACCAGCCATTAAGTCATGGATCCTGGCTTTAGAGGGGAAACTGGGCGTCCATGGGGATATTAAGCTAAGTAGCACTAGGGCACGGTCATGATGCCATTGACAATGTGTATTAGTGTGACGATTTGCACCAAAGAAACCAAAGCTATTGGAAATAGGCAATCAAAGCAAGCGGAAAGAAACCAAAGCTATTGGAACTAGCTAGGAAATCAAAGCAAGCGGATCATATTTCCCATGTATTAAACAAATTATGCTCCGTGGACGAAGTAAAGAAATTAATTTCAGAGAATGCCACTAGGCTCTCTGAAATGCCATTAGTTGCTAGCTAGCAAGGTTTTGCTACACTGTGCCATGAACTGTGGACTTATTACCTTCTCAACTAATATGCCAAGAACTGTGAAACTGACTATACATACATGTTAAAGTTAAACAAAAGAATCTAAGTAGAAGGAGGATTCGAACTCTGTTACTTTATGTGAGGATACATGTTCGTAACGACAAGAATCATAACCCTCTCTGCATTTTAGTTAATTGGAAGCTGAATATAGAGACCGACGGTTATGCTTGTCAAGAGAATAGGCACAAGAGTTGAGTGGAATCAAGAACAACAATGATACAAGTTTAACCACCATAATTCATCAACTACTGAAACTACAAAGTACATAAGCAGGGACAATATTTTGTTATAAAGTCAACAAAAATGACAAAATAAAATAAAGTTTTCGGTGTTACTAACACCAGGTGAAGCATATAAATTACACCGAGGCAATGCATGAAATCAAAAACTACACCCAATAATTTCTGTACTAGAAAACTAAGTATAGACTGTCTTCTAAGTTTGTCAAACATTGTCAGTTAGGTTTGTGCTGCATATTCTTGGATTTGAGTCTTCCGTAAGGATTAGAGGACGTACACTGTATTTACAAGGATTTAATCTTGACCACGAACTCTCAAAGCCCAGCTGGAATTCTCTTTCAGGTCAGGCATGCCATGACAATTATCTTTACATCCTAAATATTCTTACCAAACAATTGATGGTCTACGCATATTACACGCGAATTTACTAACTATACTAATTGCCCTCTTTTAAAACCGAGGACTTCGCTTCAAAACAAACTGCATTCCCCCTGTAACAGGCAGGGAATACCAAGATCTCAAACGGAGAAGAAACCTTTTTCTGAGGTCAAAAGAAATATAAAAGAGAAAGAAAGAAGGAAAAATCTTCAAAGCAAAGATGTGCCTCGCCAGAATATGCATGTGTGCTATCTGCATTGTAGGTCTGATAATCACAATCGGTTTTTTGCTTGGTTATGGTCCATTCAAAAAGTGGCATGGTCACCATACAAAACGGACCCAGCTCTTCGTAGATATTAACTGTAATCCATATGCTCATGGATCTCTATGTAGACCTGGAAGACCATTCCTAGCACCTGCACCTTCACCTTCGTGGTTCGATAACCTAGCACCTTCACCCTTCTAGGCCTATATACATTGATACTATGTAATATATATATATATATATATATATATATATATATTTCTCTATTCCCTTTTTTTTTTTTGTGGAGAAAGATATATTGAGCTTTTAGGGCTGAGTTTGTAATGCTGGTAAATTTATTTTTCTGGGCTACATTGCAGTATCGCACAGCAAGATGTTGGTTGATCTGTTAATCGGAAAAAAAAATGGTGGTTGATCTTCAAGTCTTTATTCAGTTATATATATGATACATATACTCCGATGTTTATTTTTCTCTCTGTGTAATCTGCAATTCGATTTGATAAGAAGTAAATTGCGTTACTTTATTATTTTTAAGAAGAAAATTTTCATTAATTAAGACTTGAGGGCAGCCTCATCAAGCCCTTTATTTAAAAAAAAAAAAAATCAGAATTGACTGATAACCAGGATACTAGGATTTATAGATGATTTTGATTTGAATGCCAGCATTCATTGGTCTCTGTATCAATGCAACTACGGACTCTTTTAACTTCATAACATGTATACTTGTAATAGAGAAACTCATCTTCATGAAAGAATGGAGAAGCTTATCTCAAGTCCATGAATGTATTGATCAAGTATCCGTTCTAAGTAAAGGTAACGAACTTATACTCACCATTGAACTTGTCATGAACTAGGTCATGAAAGTATACTAGATACTCTAAGAGGCTAAGTCATATAATAACCCAGTAACAAGGAGGAGGAAATTGGTGATTGCAACTTGCTATAGTCTTTTGAACCTTTCAAAAAAAAAAAGCTCCTCTTTTGAAATATGGTCAGGTCTCATTAGGCTTGTGGGGTGCAATGTTGACATCAATTAACTCATTAACGTTTTCTTTACAATGTTTGGTAATAGTGTAATACCATAATAAGTAATAAGTGTAAAAAATAGTAAAAAAAATGACCTAGCTCTGCTAGGGTTTGGGATACGATGTCCTTTTGAGTTCGCCGTCCCTGTACTTGCTCTATCTTCATGGAGTTCCTCACAGGGTTCCGGCATGTTCTTTACTTTTCTTGTCGCTCTCCAAGGTGGCGGTGGTGGTGGTGGTGTGCTTGGCGGCGGAGGTTGTCTGAAAGTTCAAGGAGGTTTGTCAATGGCGGTCTCATCCTGGGATTGGGAATTGTAGGCTTCCTTCTGTGGTGTTTTCCTTTGGTCATCGAGGGACGTCGTGTGGATTCTGACGGTGAGACAGCGGAGTGCGTTCACTGTTCCGGTTGTTGGGTTTGTTTGGGCGGTGACTAATTATGGCGATTATTAGGGACTAAGGTCTCTTGGTACAGATGTCGGTTGCCTCATGCTGGTTGGGACGCCAGCCGTCAGCATCAGAGCTTCATCTTCGTGCTTGTTGGAGGTGTGACTATGGCGGGCTGATTTGGGGTCAAGCTGGTGGTGGGAACTGTGCCGCAAGATCAAGTTCTGGATTCGGATATGGGATCCAGGTGGTCCTTGCAATTGGATCTTGATCTGGGATCTAGGTGGGATTTGGGCTTGGACTGGGCCCCATTATCATTGTTAGGCTACTTGTCAGTTTCGTGAATGGCTTGGGGCTTCTGTGCGTGACTTGTCACGCCCCGAATTTTAGAATAAAATTCAAAATCCGAAACATGAAAATTACCACCACTCAAAACAATCATTCTGAAAATTTCTTTTCTTAACAACCTCACCACACGAAATAAAATCAAAACCGAATTTGTCTAGGTTAATTATTACAACACATGAACACAATAATTTGTAAAGCTCTAAATGAGCATACATACCTCATAACTCAATGAAATAAAAATAACTGTTGTAACACCTAAGCAGCTTGGTCAATTCCTTGGTTATCCTGACCTGCAGGAATATCCGCTATACCATTGAATAGTGCACCGGGATTGCAACAATACAAAACCCGGTAAGCTTATGAAAGCTCGTATGAGTAAAAGAAAGAATGGTTGCTTAATTAAATCATAATTATTTCTACCTAAGTCAACATGCAACAATTCTACAACCACAAAAACCAACAATCACAATCAATCAACAACTCAACACCAAACCCTAACTCACGTCTTTATTCACAAAACCTCATCATCGTATTTATAAAAATACGGTATTTGACAGACTAGAGCTCTAACTGAATCATAGCCCGTCACCTGGCCTAGGTTATGGCATCCGACATATTTATCTTTATCGTATTTCATCAATATGTATACTTATATACATATTTAGACGTCCGATAATTGTACATACTCAACCAATCGTATCCCATCATCCACCTAGGATTAGAGCGTCCGATTACCCTATACTGGTCACTACGTTGACCCTAAACCTACAATATGTACAACTGTATGTTTTCACATAATTAAATTAACTCAACCAACATATATGATATTATCATGAAATTAAAGCATTTGAATATAATCCAAATCATCATTCCAACTCAATCATATCGTCATTCAAAATCACGCCAATCAATATATATATTCCACGTAAATATATATATATACGTAATCATCCACTCAGGAATGACCACTAATACCATCTATAGGTCATACAAAAAAATCGTGAAATTCATTTGTATAATTAAAATTCATTTTACTTACCTATGGACCGTAGTGATCAAGTCCATGTGATTTTAAAAACAAATATTTAATCCACAAATATTTTTCACACAATTACAAAATAAATAATTTAAAGTACTCGGTTAGTAAGATGAACCACGTGAGTTTTACTCACCTCGAAATTCTCGCTACGTCTTCAGTAAAATATAATTCACAATAATCCAAATACTCGTCAACTCAAGCTGTCAAGTACCTAATCAAGTACGGTATTTACTTAGCAACGAAACACGAAGTAAACCTAATGATGATCCAACGGTCGGATTTCAAAATAACGATAATCCAACGGTCAGATTCTAAAATAAAGACAATCCAACGGTCGAATCGAATTTAAACGATGATCTAACTGTTAGATCCTCATGGATCGCCCTTGGAAACATCCTATCAAAATTATACGAAAATCCGATGGACGGATCTTCACTAATCACCTCCCGAATCACTATTTTACAGTTATACGAAGATCCAACGGTCGGATCTTTGGCTGTAACCACACAAAGTCATCGGGACAGTCATATGAATATCATATTAAAATTCGAAGTAAAACCGATGGTCTGATCTCCTTAAATCTCAAACCGAAGGTAAACTGTAAAACCGTAAATAGTAACGTCAAAATTGAAATTGACTATTTATTAACGTTTTCTAACATGACCAAGTTATATATCAAAACGCTCTTATGGATGCATAGATCATCGTCCAGATAATATAAACTCAAAATTTGGTCTGACGCGCCGCCACACCCGGCGGTCAGACGACGGTCAACGCGGGGGTCAAGCACCTCTGATGCAAAAGTCGTCAACTACAAACTTCTTCAAAATGAAATTGTGAACAACTTTAATACCTGACGTTTTCTGAGATGAGGTCTAGATCGTCCTAAATCGGGCTTTGAAGTTGGATTAATCTCGGCCCTAGGATCAGTCTCCAGATTGAATCAGGGACGTCGAAACCTTCAACTCTTGATCTACCACTCTACACTCAAAACCGTGATGCAAGCCACATATGGGGATGATCAGGAGGAAGAGCACGTCACGAAAATGGGATTGATCGGCCCGTGCACCGCCGGAAAATTGGTTTTCCGGCCAGGTCGGGTTTGAGCTTCGGAAAGTGGTTCCGATCCAAGCCTAGGAGCTGCGACTGGGTGAGGTGATGACTGGGATCGACTGGGCATGAGGCGGCGAGGTGGATGGGTGCCGGGTCCGGCGGCGGCGCGGCCGGGAAGACCAACTTCCAGTCGGGTCGGGTCGAAGCCGGGTCGACTAAGGGTTAGGCACAGTCGCGCGTGAGAGAGAGAGTGGGGAGGGCTTTTGTGCAAAAATCTAATTTTTTGGTCCTCAATGAAAAAATCAGAATTTTTTCACTATTTATAGAAAAATTCTGATTTTCAAATATTCATAACTTATTCATACGAACTCCGAATAATACGTTCCACATATGCACGAACTCGTATCGACGAGCTCTACAACTTTCATGAAGGAAGTTTTCCAAATTTTGAACGTATAAAAAGTCGATTTTCACGACCCCTTAAATAACGTTTGTTTTCGAAAATAAAATCATTCGAAACCAATTTTCTCAATCCACGACAATCCAAATAATCCCAAATATCATAATTCAATTAATATAACAATTATTGAATTACATAAATTTATTGTATGAAAATCTGGGTCTTCACATGACTAATATTAGATTCGGGACCCAAGTCTTTAGTATCTATTCGTGAAAGATCGTTTGCCAACATGGCTATGCTCTAACACCCTTGCCCGGTTTTGATCTTTAGGTGGGAGAGTGCCCTCATTCCGGCGTCAAATTTGTTTTGGTCAATCTGTGCATTGGGGTTGCATGGGTAGTCAAATCACTGACTACTCAATTCACTACATGGCTGCAATTGCATGTTTAAGTCTTTGTATTGCATCTTTTCCTTTCGCATTGTTTATTTTCTTTATTTATCTTTCAATTGCAATAAATGGCTGACCTCCTCAGATTAAAAAAAAAATGTAATACCATAATAATAAGTAAACAATAAGAAAATTAAAAGTATTTGAGATAACATTAGTATTCACGTAGCATAATAAGAACATTATAGTTAGGGCTACACACAGATTGGATTGGATCGGCTTTGACTCCAAATCATTTCTATGCCAAAATGAGCGGTTTATGTATTTTGAACAACCGACCATAAGAAAAAATAACCATAGTCCAATCCGATCCAATCCAATTAAAGATGGTTTGGTTCGGTCGGTTATGTGGTTTAACCGTAATAATATTATTTATTAAAAAAATCATAGTAAAATTCAATCTCAATAATAAAAATTATATTAAATAAACAAAAACTAAATTTAAAATTCAATAATTAAAATCCAAAACCAATATTCGATCAAAAATCAAAATTTAGAATATATTAAAAGTGATTCACTTATTTGATGGCTTAGCCATTAGTATAATATGCTAGTATTAAAGGTTGGAGAATGAGAGACGTGATGTGAGAGAATCAAAGTGATTGTAGCGATTACATAATAGGGTTCTAGGCCTTTGGGCCTTGGATTTAATATGGTTGTTTATCATTTAAGAACGAAGTTATAATTAGAGATTTAAAACTTACACAAGTAGACTGGATAAATGAATATATATTTATTAAATATATAAATTTAATTTTTTTACTATTATATTTCTAACATATTGGTCGGTTCTGGTTTTGCGGTTTAAGCACAACAGAAACCAAACCAACTCATTTCATAAATGGTTTGGTACAGTAGTGAACCTGCTTTCAATTTTTAAAGTTAAAAAACCTTAACCAAACCATATTTATCGGTTAATTTTGGCCAGTTTGACCGGTTTGTACCATGTTTTGCACACCCTGGATTATAATCATATATAATTAAAACTGATAAAATCACTGAAAGTGTGGAGCTAAGAAACAAGAAAGGAAAATGACATATTATGATGACGATATTAACTGGATTAACCTTAATGGATATGGATTTGATTATGTTGAAATGATCTCCTTTCACCGTGGGAGACTTTCAAGTTCTCAAGTAAGATGGAGGACTAATCCAGACCAAAAAAAAAGATGGAGGACTACTTTACCACTATAAGGGGTTGATCTATTACCGCAACTATCAAATCTACCATTAATGTATCGATACAATGGCGTGCCCTAGACTATGAAAATTAAATAGTGTTTCTACATCTACCCGACAAATATCTTAGTACACTCAGCCCTAATAAATATTTGTCAAATTTTCAGATTTGCCTTTTCTATTAAACAATTAATAATAACTGAAAAAAGAAAGAAGAAAAGAAGTGTGTGCGCCTCATCTTCCCTTCGAACTAGGTCATCACCCATCTGCGTCTCAACTTCCCTCTCCCCATACCACCCATCTGTTTTCTCTTCCAGTATAAGAACTAAACCTAATTTCCAAGAGGTCTTAATTAGATGCTTATGCAATATTCCAAATTAGCAGGGAGGAATATGTATCCATTGATGATCTATTTAGTGTTAGGTATAAACTATTGAGACAAGATACCAATCAAATCTTTCCGTCTATAGAATAGTCGAAGTAGACACTGAATTTTGAAAATTCTGAAATTCATCTAGTTTCTTGTTTATCAAAAAATTCTGAAATTCAGCGATGAAGTGTGTTGACACCCAAAATTCCAGTTAACAAGCCTAATTCATGCTTTAAGCCCAATTCATATTTCAAGGCGAATTACACCCACAACCATCACGCCACGCACGTGGACCCAAGCCACATTCACGCATTTGGGGCTTATAAGAATGGGTGTAGTGTGGAATATTACAGAAAAGTATGATGTCCATCGCGAGTTTTAGGCATGCTGATAATTTTAGACTTGGGACAAAAAGTCAAGCCAGCAGCCCAATTCTCAACATGGGCAAGGTAAAGAAGAGAGATAGCATAATTCAAGCCCAATATCTCATTAATAGGGATAAAGCCAACCAACAAGCTAAGAAACCCAAAACCCATTGAAAACATCCTCTCACCCAAAGCCCATTGAAACCATCTTAAACTCACCACGTCCAAAATCTTGATCCCAGCAGCATAACAAAATCCCAGCAGCGCAGCAGAAATCCTGGGATTGCAATCCCAGCAGCAGATTTCAGCAGCGGGAATCCTAGCAAGGTAATCCCAGCAGCAGGATTTCTGGGATTACAATCACAGCTACACGCCAAAAACAAGGCAGCAAACCTAATGTTGCATCACATATCAACTCTCCTATAAATTAAGAGTTATCACTATTGTGAAGAGGCATTCAGAAACAACCTCAAAGAAACCCACATGCAAAGCAAACCCAAGCAATTCCCCAATACTTATCCCAGAAACATGTAAGCAAACCCAGAAACAAAACCAAGCAATTTCCCCCAACACCTATCCTAAAAACCCATTTCCAATCCAAAAACTCATCAACCACAATCCATATCCAAGCTTTCATGGCTGCTGCAGTTCTCTCATCTTCACCACAAATCATGCTTTTCTAGCTCCCACGCCATATGCATCTTGCCAAGCCTCTTTTTGAATGTTCAATTCACTGTTGTGCATATACAAGGAGCTGTCGGGAATAACACAACAGCAAGCTTCCTAGGATTCTCAGGTCCTTCGAAGTTTGATGGGCCTAGTCTTCGCTAACTCAGAAAAAGGGGCAAAGTTTTGGGTCCTTACCTATGAATATCCACTGCCGTATAACTCCGATCAAAAGTGCCCCTACAAAGTGCAACTTTTTTTTTTTTCCAAATAGAGGATAATATTGGAATTATTGGATATATTTTACTAGAGCTAGGTGTACAAAGATTAACACCCAAATTAAAACATTGATTTGATCATTTGCTTTCTCCTAAATCCTAATCTGTGAAAAAAAAGATGCTTTGTTTTGTCATTTTTTTACTGAGACCATTAAGATAAAAATTCATGTCTCAACCGTTTAGATCAAAGCAAACCGCTAGGATTGCATCTCAGAATGGAGGTGAGGCTGCAAAGGACATAAGAAGGACCTTAAGTCCGAAGGACATCCGTTAAAGTTGGAACCAATAATAGCAGTAGGAAGTCCCAACGCACATCGTTCCCATAAAGAAATGCAAAAGAAAGAGACGAAGAGAAAAAAAGGTAAGGAGAAATAAACCAAGGAATTAGAGATGTGCTTGTGCTTGCCGATCAGATGTTGCTTGTGTATCATATGCTTGGTAATTGCGTTGCTAATTCTCGTGTTGTCATTCGGGTTGCGTCCGTTGGGATTGGCGAGGCATCATATCACGAACAGGTCTTCTGTGGATATCTGTGATCCAAATGTTCATGGCTCTTTAGTTTGTAGAAATGGAAGACCCTTCGTCGGTCACACGGCACCTCCACTTTTCTAGGTCGAGCTAGGGTTTGTAATTCACTAGTTCTCTTATTCGATGTAGCTACCTAACCTACTTCTTTCTCAGTTCTTGTACGTTGATTATTATTGAACATTAAAGAAGTTTTTAGGCTTGATAATGATCAACGTTGGTAATCTGGGTTATATTGCATTAGGACTAATGTGGGTATGTATATATTGCCCCCTTTATTTTATATGATTAGGCCGGGAAGGTTTTATTTTTTCTTCTAATTGGTTCATATTGCATTAGGACTCTTTTTTTTTTTTTGAGAATATTGCATTAGGATTCTCTGGGTTTGTATATATGGCACCTTTTTTGTTTATGCATGTAGGCCGTTGAGGCTTTATTTTTTTTAATTGATTTTTATTTTGTAAATATGATGCTGAATTAATGAGTGAATGGTTACATTTCTATCCTTATTTGACCACTAAAGTTGTCAACAAAATCAGTTGGATTTGGATTGTACGCATTTGCTTTGGGTTTGATTACAACATTGAAAAGAGAAGGATGATCTTCACAAAGGCAACTTTTAACAGGAAATCACAAACACTCCTTTTTAATATATGGCAGTACGTATAAGATCTTACACCAAATTCATCCTACTTACTCTGCATTTTTTGTATGCTAATCCCCTCAACATGAGAAAATAGTACAAGTTTCATGCCCATGAAATGATGATTTGGGCTTCCATTCTACTCTAATTTTTCATAAAGCAAGGACGAAGCCAGGATTTCGAATTAGATTGGACTAAATTTTCCTTTTGGTAAAAATTGTATAAACAAATTAATCTTTTTAGTTAATTTTTTTAGAATGTTTAGTTTAAAGGTTTCAACGATACATAATTTGTTAAAACATATAAATATATATAAATCGTGTTTATATTTAAATCTCTAAGCCGCTAGTATCGCAGCACCCAAACCCTAACCCTAAGCCTACGGCGTTGCTCTTCCCATTTTCACCACAACCTCAACCCAGCCATCATGTCGAATATCGACAATGTCACTGCCTCCTTTGCGGCCTCCCTGGCCCATGATCGACATCTCAGCGATGGCAGGTGGATCTCAACCCTGTGTGTCGCAGTCGTATCTCCTAGCCCGACCTTTGGTAGCCAAACATGTTGCTTTGAATGATCTAAAATGCCTTTTTAAGCGTGTATGGGTGCTTGACAGAGATTTCAAGATCCAAGAGAGAGCACTGAATCGCTTCGTGCTGAGTTTTGATCTCCTCTATGATAGGAACAAGGGAGGGGTCACCATGGGCCCGGCTAAGGCCGACCCTACCCTAAATGTTAAGGCTTAGAGTGGGCCAGGCCGGGCCTAGTCAAAGTCAACAAAACTAGGGTCAGGCCGGGGCTTAAACATGCTAACCCTCACCCGCCGGAAAAACCCGATCCGCTAGGGCCGAAAGGGCTGGGTCTAGCCGACCTTCCGAATATGGCCGAAAAGGGCCGAAAATGGCCTTATTTTGTATTGCCAAAAAGAAAAATACATTATTTTTTCCCCTCAAAATGTAGCTCAATGATTATATAGGTAATACAAGACTCATTGTTTTTTGTTGATCATATTTAATACACACTCACACATATAGAAATTAACTTATAACATCTATTAATTTAGTTAAGGTGGTTATATTCAATTAACTATCTCTTTAAATCTCCCAATATTAATTGTTGTGTAAAACAAAGAAAATAAAAATTAAAGAAAACAAAGCCTATGTAATAGAAAATAATAAAAATAATATATAGATTTTATGGTTGGGCCGGGTAGGGCTTTTAGGGCGTTTGGGCCGATTTATAGGGTAAGGCAGGGCTTCATTTGCATGACCCTTACCCTACCCTATTTGAGAAAGGGTAGGGCCGACCCGCCCTAATGTAAGGGCTGGGTCGGGCTTCGGCCCTTATGATGAGACCTAGAACAAGGCGTTAAAAGGAGGACCTTGGAGATTCAATCATGCCCCTGTGGTGCTACGAAAGTATGACGGTATTACTCCAATACAAGCAGTGAACCTGAACTCGCTCTATTTGTGGGTTTGTATCATGGACATCCCACCTGCTATATGAGGTATGTTATACTATCAAGAACATCACCTCAGTGGTCGGGAAATTCATTGAATTGGATGAGAAACTTTTTGACAATTCGGGGAAGGTTAGGGTTTTGCATGGCATTGACAAACCTTTCTTCCTGAAAAAGACTCTGAAATTGGATACTAATGTTGAAGCTGAAGTTTCAATTTTCTTTGAGAATCTTGTGGGCAAATGCAGGACTTGTGACTTAATTTTCCATGAAGATGGAAGCTACCCTGTAGCTGATGGTAGGGTAGCGCCATGGCTAGAAAAAGGTGGTCTAGAGAAAAGGCCAGAAATCTCTAGCCTTTCTTTGGGTTTTGCTAATTGCAAGTTTGTCAATGGAGCATTCAAATTTCAAGGCCTTCAAATCCCAATCCTACCCCCTGTAAGCAGAGCTCTCTTTGGCTCTAAAGAACCTGCTACTAGACGCAAACCAGTTCTACTGCGTGATCAGGATGCCCGATCCTCCTCCAATGCAGATGAATCTCTTGCACTTGTCCCAGTGGATAATGTGGTGCTCACCAGCCTGCCCCTTGTATTCATCCTCGAAGAAATTGAAGGTACTGCTGCTTGACTTGTTTACAACACCGATATGCATGGACATGCTTGCTGAGAAGCTGAAGCTGTCGAAATTCACTACCAAGTTCTCTGCTAACTCACTTTGGATGGTGAAGGCTCCCAGTAGTATATTAGTACCCAAAGAAGCAGTGCAGGAGGGAAAAACTAAACCAAAGAAGAAAATAGGAAGGCCTATTGGTTCCAAGAATAAGAATCCATCCAAAGCAAAGAAAGTAGCTGAAGGCACAAGAACTCTACCCTGACATATCTTACCAAGTCTCCAAGCCCTAGTTTAAAGGGCAAGGAGAAAATTTATGTCTTTTATTGTTTTAGAACTTTGCCTATTTACTATGCTTAGTTTTCATAGTTTATAGGCTCGCTTTAATAAGTGAGCATGAGATATCTTTAATGAGTGATGCTATCCTGTATACCACATTTTCTTATCTGCCTTCTTTATCAAGGCAGTGGAAACGTATATAATGTACCGTTCTTACTTGAGCTAATTAAATATTTTGGAACTACTTAATTTGAAATTGTAAATTATTAGAAATCACCAGATTTGTTTTTTTTTTTCTTTATATCTTGGCTAAATTAATATCTGGCTCAAGATAACTTTGGAGACCCGGTGGGCTACCGAGTCTAAGATTTATATCTTGTAGGTGGGCATGGTTGATTAATAAGCCTAACTATTAAAAAATTAATTAATTGCATGGGCTACAGCCCAGTCACCTTATCCTCCGTCCGTGTCATACTGAAATGTAATGGAATGGATTGAGAGCACTAAGGCCAAGTTCACCGGTGGCCCTTGTGCCCGGGCACCACGTCAAATGGTGACCCAAGTCACCAAAATTCCACTGTTGTTCCTTCTATCAGGCCTGGGGCAAGTGAGCAGTAGGTGACCCAGGTCAAGAGCTCAGGCAGCATGGTGACTGAGTTCATGACCCATGCCTCCACCGTGGCTCAAACAATAGAGACGAGGATAGACGCGCCTGACAATGGGGGTGAGTCGCAGTCTCTTGTCGTGTAGAGGATAAACGCGCCTTCTTCTTTCTTCTGGTCAGATGGGTGGCTGCAAATGTCGGTCGGAAATAAGGCGCGGGGGTGGCTGCAGGTGGGTGGAGGTGAGCGACTGGTCGAGGGGGCCGCGCGCAAGGTGAGGCTGCCGCAGGCGCGGGTGTGCAGCCCTGGAATCTGCAGTCGGGGCTGGGCTGCTCGGGAGGGTGGGCGGGGCTGTGGATGGGTTGCGCAGGAGCAGGCGCGGGGAGCTGGGTGGGTGCAACGTGTGCGAGGGGAGGGCTGGCAGGGAGCAGCGCCGGTGCAGGCGTGCGTCAGAGAAGAGAAGAATTTTTTTTTTGTGGGTGGCGGCAGAGGAAAACTAGAAAAAAAAAATTTGTCCTAGGGTTTTTGATTTTTTTTTTCTCATTTTCTAAAAAAATAATAAAAAATATATTTGATAAACAGTAACTAACCGGTGACCCTGACTCAACGGGTGGAAGCAAAGATCCAGTGGCAGTGAATAGTTTCCTGCCCTGGTGACCTCATGACCTAGTGACCGTGACCCAACGGGTGAACTTGCCCTAAATTAGATGATCACCAAAATAAGTGTAAGGCAAGAAAATTTGAAAAGTGAACTAGAAGACTAAAAAAGCCAAAGGGACTAATACTATAAGTAATTTTGAATTACTCTTAGGCACAACCACGACATGACTCATTGTTTTTATCTCAAATATTTAACATAATTACAATATGACAATATTATTTTGATGAATATAAGGAAAACATCACAAATGGTGTATGAACTTTAGCCATTCTACACTTTGGTGTACCAACTTTCATAACTATCAGAATAGTGTATTAAGTTTGCTCCAATCTTTCATTTTGGTGTACGCTATTAAATTTTCCGTTATCTTTACAAAAAAAAAAAAAAACTGACAAAGCTAATTAAAGGAAAGATAACAGATTTTTTTTTTTTTTGCAAAGATAACGGAAAAATTTAACGGCGTATACCAAAATGAAAGATTGGATCAAACTTGAGACACCATTCTGATAGTTATGAAAGTTGGTACACCAAAGTGTAGAATGACTTAAAGTTCATACACCATTTGTGAGATATCCCTGAATATAATATAGAATGTATAAATTGTTAAGTGGTGGCGGCAACAACTTCATATGTTAGTCCTTAACGTGACAGCCTTCGATTGCTACAGACGACCGCCTATCATCGCCAATAAGCTTGATAGCTGCTAGCCATACAGAAGTTTCAAGAGGGCCGATAATAATAAAGAAATTTTTTTAACACATCCTTATTTTCGTAAAAGGTGGGTGGGAAATAATAATTTTTGCTAGATAATTTTTGTGAAAGGTCTCATTCTCAAGCCGGTAAAAAATTTAGAAACATTTTACTAACTTGGGTTGCTTCAGTTGGCATGAACGTGCTTATGGTTGCAACTCAATTTAAGTTTGATCCCCGTTGTCCAGCAATCCGGCTATAAGTCACGCCATCTTCAGCGAAAATCCATACCTAGAGGCTGTCGAGACAGCTACGTATTCCACGTTAGTCCTTTACAATCAAGGTTGTATGTCTGCCCTAATAGAGGTGTAGGATATCCACTCTCTCTCTAAAGTTTTATGAAACAAAAGAAATACAAAATCTAGAGACATTTTTCTCCATTATCCCAATTATACACCATATTGCATATGACAAAACGCAGCGTTCAATGTCAATCAGAATTTAAATACAAAGTCCAAAGTTCCAATCCTTTTCTCGCTTGTTCTTCTTCTTCTTCTTCTATTGGAAGACTTTAAAGTTAAGAAACCCAAACTCCACCGTATCCAAACCCAAAGCTCCAACCTTTACATCATTCTCAGCACCCTTTACCTCTTCAACAAGAAACCAATCCAATCAGAGAACGAAGATGAAGATCACAGTAATGACCGCCGACGAGCAGATCATCAGCTTAGACGTCGATCCTCATGAGACTGTAAGACCCTAATTTCAGCTCACTTGATTTACTTGTGTATGGTTTCAGCTTTCTGTAAAATTGGGCATGTTGGTGCTTTGTTTCTTCCAATTGATTTTCTGGGTTTTGTTTTTTTTAGGTTGAAAACGTGAAAGCTCTGCTGGAGGTGGAGGTGAGAAATTTCTTGAACATTTTATCATTTATTGGTGTTATTTTCAAGTTTCATTGATGGGGTTTTGGGTGTTTGGCTATTGAATTGAAGTAAAGTTTGGATCTTTGTTTACTTGGGGAGTTTGGGGAACTAGTGAATAATATGGAATTTCAATGCAGATTTTATGTTTTTGATTAATTGACGGAAGTGTATGGTGAATGCCTGAATTGTTTTGGTAATGTGAATGAGCAGACTCGGGTGCTGCTTCAGAATCAGCAGCTGCTGTATAATGGGAAGGAGGTTAGAAATTCCGAGAGACTGAGTGCGCTCGGTGTCAAAGATGATGATTTAATAATGATGGTATCCAATGCGTGTCTAGGTAATGCTACATTTGCAAGAATTCTCAATAACATTAACGACTTTTGGGTGATGTCTTTACATTCCATTGATGTTGTTCATGCATTTAATGGGCCTGTAATATATTTCAGTGCTTCCAGTAATGCACTGAGCTTCAATCCAGATGGGTCTGCTGCAAATCCACTAGCTTTCCAGCAGCAGATTAGGAATGATTCTAATGTGATAGCACAGTTGTTTCAGGTACGATGGTGATCTTTTTCTTCAGTTTGTTTCTCTGGGTTTGGATGAGGTTGTAAACCCCTCAGAGACATAGTTCATTCAAAGATACAGTAGTTAGATGAATTAATTTTTCTTTGATTCTTGCATTGTTGTTCTGAAAGTATAAACTGTCTGGTGTATAATGCTCAATGTTCATGCAATTATTTTAATTCCAAAGATCTTACTGTTCAATGGAACTTACAGAGTGATCCTGAATTAGCACAAGTTATTCTTGGAGACGATCTCAATAGACTGCAGGAAGTTTTACGAGAGCGTCATCGGCAAAAATCTGAACATCGACGACAACAAGAGGAGGAGAATGTTAGTACCTCTCCCCCATCACTTCACCCCGACACACACCCACCACCCCCCCCCTTCTCACAGTGATTGTGGGATAGTTACTGCTTTACATGGCTTCTAGTGTTAATGTACCACCATAAGCACTAATATATACGTATGAGCATATGGCAATTTTGGTATAATTTATCATTTGACTCTAATTGATGAAGTTTCTGTCTACCTATATCTTGTGAGCAGGCTCTTCTTTTTGCAGACCCTTTTGATGTTGAAGCCCAGAAGAAGATTGAAGCTGCTATTCGCCAGGTTAGTCGTACTTTCTTTATCAAAGGTGTGTTCATTAATTATAATGTGATTTCACCTTCTTTATTCATGTGATCGTATAGTTGTTCTTTCATATTATATGCCACTAGTAACGTAGTCATGAAATTTATTCTCAACGCACATAATGTGAAATTTCATTTGTTCTGATGATTTGCCGTGCCCGTATTGCTAATGTCTTTTGCAGAAAGGAATTGATGAAAATTGGGCTGCTGCTCTTGAACATAACCCCGAAGCTTTTGCAAGGGTGGTATGTATTATTGCCAATCTCCGCCATCTTCTCTTATTTATTGATTTATTTCTTTTAAGTTCTTTTCAGTTTCATGCTCTATGTATTTTCAGGTTATGCTGTATGTAGACATGGAAGTTAATGGTGTCCCATTGAAGGTAATCTGAACATAATGGCCAGGATTTTCATATCTTTCATTTGAGTTTTTTTGTGAGTGAGATGTCTAAATGAAGGAGTATTTTTTGTTTCATTTGTGTTGCTCTCACGAGTATTTACTTAATTCAACCTCTCTGTTTTAAGCACAATTTGATTGGAATTATCCACATCCATTGGTATTATCAGTTACTCAACTCCTACTTTGCTGGATGTATTTCTTCAAAACAAAATTACATAGTTTGATGATTTGTTTTTATTTGTTCCAGGCATTTGTTGATAGTGGAGCACAGTCAACAATTATATCAAAAAGCTGTGCTGAGCGTTGTGGGTATGAGCTCTCTTAAAATAATACAGTAAATTTCTTTCTGCTGGTTGTGTGGTAAGCTGATTTGCATATGTTGATCTTGATTTCATATAATCAACTTGATAGGAATCCCATTGCATATACTTTTTTTTTTGGGAATAATACATGTGGATTTTATGTATATATTGACCTGTTATCATGAATAGTTTCAAGGTCTATTTGGGTTTGCAATTTAGGTGTCAAATGCTATCCCTCTTGTTGGCTATGCATCCTTTGCTATAAGCTGTTTGATTGTATGCCCTGGGTTTATTTAACAAAAGATACTTTACTTACTCGAAATGACATTTTGAGATAGGCCTTGTAGATAAATCTGTGAAAGGATTGACTTGGGAACTCTTTATTGCATTAGGAATGCTGTTGGTTTTGTATTTATATTAATACAAAGGGCTAATGTAGTGTTATTTTTGGATTGTCTAGATTGTTGAGGCTTTTAGATCAACGTTACAAGGGCATTGCTCATGGAGTTGGTCAATCAGAGATATTGGGTCGAATACACGTAGCTCCCATCAAGGTAGTAGTCTGATAAAAACCTTTCATATCATTTTATACTCTCTTTTTTTGAGATGGTTAAGTGATGGGCTTTTCTTTAACAATGATTACAATGTCTGTAGATTGGAAATAATTTTTACCCCTGCTCCTTCCTGGTACTGGATGCTACCAATATAGAGTTCCTCTTTGGGTTGGATATGCTCCGAAAGCATCAGGTGAAGGTCCACATCCAATGATAATATGATATAACTTGATAAAGTTTTCCATGTTTGTTACTCTTCTGACCTGGCCTATGTTTTCAGTGCAGTATAGACTTGAAGGATAATGTGTTGAGAGTTGGTGGGGGAGAAGTCTCTGTCCCATTTTTACAAGGTTTGTTCTATGATCTCCCTCGTATGTTTGACTGGCTTCTTTTGCGAACCCATTAATATTTTCACATTCCTTAAGGAGGTTTGTCTATTTGATGTACTAATTTCAGAAAAAGACTTGCCATCTCGGTTTCTGGATGAAGGAAAGTTGTTCCAGGAAGCATCCAGCTCAGGAGCTCCTGTAAGTACTTAGAATAACCTTTTCTTTGATTCCTTACATCAATCTGTTGGAGTTATATTTAGTGAATACACACCCCATTTTTTATTTAGTATACTTTTGAGACATCGCACTCACTAGGATATGCTTAGGGTCTTGTAGGAGGTTTTTAAAATTTAGGAAGACAGTTGACCTGTTAAGAAAAATAAGCTGGAATTATTGTGAAGCGTCAGAGCTTCAAGGGGGAAACTTATCTTCCAGATCAAGGAAAACTAAGGAAATGCTACCAACAGGATTCTAAAAGAAATGTCATTCCCTCTCAACTAAATCTACAGTCATGAGACCCTTCCAAATATGCTTTTAATAAACCATCACCAATTGGGTTATTAGCTGCAGTTCCAGACCTAGACTAAATAGGAAGGCATGTAAATTAGTTATTTTCTAGTTAAGTACTTAAATATCTCTTCATTTGCTTTGTAACCTTCCTATAGGTGACATCTGGAACAACAGATAAGACCAAAAATGTATCGACTGGAGGGCAATCATCTGGTTAGTTTTGGAAATTGGCTTTATTTAGCATGGGGTTACTTAATGGATGGAGGAAAACTGATTTTTTTTTCTTTTAACTTTGATCCAGGAAGTGCTCGTCCTGATACAAGTCAGGTAAAATTTCTCTACATGCTCACTTTTGTCAAGAATTTCAACCTCTGTTTTACCATTTACTGTTGGTTAATCTCAGCTGTTCTTAAGCTCTTTCCACTCATCAGCTTTTACTTTTAATTCCATTATTGGTACAAATCATGCTATTTGTGTACTTCGTTGATGAATCAGCAAGAAGTTTGTGGTCAATAGTCATTTTTTGATAATGATGTGGTTGCAGGGACCTGATTTTGAAGCTAAAGTTGCAAAGCTAGTTGAGCTAGGGTTTGGGAGAGATGCGGTAATACAAGCTCTTAAATTTTTTGATGGCAATGAAGAACAAGCCGCAGGGTTTCTCTTTGGGGGCTGAGTTAATTTATAGACCTTTAAAATTCACAAATCAGTGGAATGATGCAAGATCATACTTTGGGTATTTAAGGTTACCCATTCATTTAGTTGGTTGATAACTTGATACCCATAAAGCAATGTTGCAACTTACATGAGGATTAACGATGCAATTTACATGAGTAAACCATTTGCAGTTCCAAGACGACTGCCTTTCAAGTGATTTCTTGAGTTTTAGTTTCCATGTTTCTATATTTAGCTGTCCAGATTGAGTTTCGTACAAGTGTGTTTTTGAAATCAAGTTGGCACAACTCACCATACAGAGATCGGTTGCCTTGTGGAAAATTTTGTATGTCAAACTACAATTTTGAAATATCTATAATGACAGCAAAATTGTTAGCATACCATCATCCGAGTTCTGAAGATGCTGCTACCGAAAATTGAAATTGTCGATCATGTCACTTTTGTTGACCCTATCTCGTTCTTGAGGCAGCTATTAACTTTGTTCTGGCACTAGAGCTACGCTAACCCCGATGGGAGGAGTAATTTGATCTGAAACCATCGGGTAAGAAAATAAGCTCTTGACTACTAGAACATCAGACATCATATAGGGAAAAGAAAAAAGAACTACCATATGTGATCGAGTTGGTAAGAGCCTCCAGGTGTGGAACCCCAACACTCGGGTTCGAATTCCGCCGACGCTTATTGGAGTTAAATCCCAATATATTCTTGGTGATCAGGAGGAGGAAGCGTCCTGACATGATCCCCAGCATGGATTAGTCTCTGGACTTAGAAAACCAGGACATGATCCCCAGCATGGATTAGTCTCTGGACTTAGAAAACCTTTGAGGAACTGTGTGATCTCAATTAAAAAAAAAAAGAGCAAATTTGAAGAGAAAAACATTAGAATTTGTTCCACAAAATCGATCATCACAAGAATTAAGCCTGTCATCGGCCTCAAAGATGATGGTGTGGTGTTAAGCTGTCATGACTACAAGTTTTTCCCTCAAAATCACAAGAAAACTCGCAATACTACTACCCATGTATTCCAATAATTTGGACCATCCATGCCAGAATACACAAACCATATACGTTCATCATCACACTTACCAAGGAAATAGTCAAAAACAAGTGAAGAAGTACTGCAGTTCATGTAACACCTTATATGGCTTGAAGATACCATTTGAATCCAACTGATAAGCAACAAGCTCTTTGCCATTATGAGGCATTCCAATTAAAAATCCCCGAACTTCTACAACAGCCTTAAACCCCTCATTCGGGAATTCGTGGGGGGTATCCTCCCATTTCTCTTGATGAGTATCAAAAATGTACGAACCCAACTTGGTACTAATAATAAGCTTGTGCCCCCAAGCAAAGTGGTACACAAAAAGTTCTGTGTCATGTAATTATGTATTATAACAAGGGGGATCAGGAAGATGTTTCCAAGATTGGTGGAGGGGATCAGAAACCTTAAATTTGGGGGGCTGATCATCATCAAGTTCTTCTGAATATGGTCTTTTGGTAAGAACATAAATTTTCTCCTCAAGAGTGGTCACGATAGGAATGGTCTTAGCTTTTGGATCAATCAACATGGGAATGACACCGTTGCACATGGTGATCAATGGACGGTTCGGGAGAGTGGGATTAAAGGAATAAATATCCAAGTTCGGCATAGGAAAACATCTGCCCTTGGCATCACAATGCAGGCTTCGATCCACTCTTTCGCCCCCAACCATATACGATTTGGAACCGAGAGTTATATGTGTCATTCTCCTTGCAATGGGACTTGGATGACCTTCTTCAGGAAAACTATGCGCAACTTCAAACTTAGGCTTGGGAGAGCTCCTTCCGCAGAATTCTGTAATATTTACTCGGCATAGTCGTTTGCCTAAACTCAAGTACAAAAACCAATCCCTTTTCTGTGGCATGGTTTTCAAATGATGGCACAAGGCTTCAGCAAACGAAACTACTGATTTATCCTCACTATCGGCATCTATTATTTCGGAACTGGCCTCAACATTGGCAGAGATAACTGGATTGCCAGCAATATCATATGAAACAGATACCCGAAGCACCGTAACACATGTATAAGCAGAATGCGTAACATCCAATCCTGATTATACCAACCACATAAGACCGCCTCACATTTACCCAAGAAAAATTGGCAGTTCCTTGGAATAGGGCCCTGAATCTCATGTAGCACCTGATCAGGCTCCCAGCGGTTCCGGTCTGATTCCATCTCATAATTAGCAATATCTGCCCTTCCCCTTATCCACGCCAATTAAAAATCCCTGAAATTCTGCCCCAATTAAAAATTTCTTATATTTTGCATCATCCATGAACGACCTAAACCCCTCATTCAGGTGTTCATTCTCGTCATTAATTTCTTCGTAACATGGAGGATAAGGGCCGGGAGACGTCTCCAAGATTCGTGAAGGGGATCAAATTCCTTAAAAGAGCGGGCACGACTGTCAAGAACACAGAGTTTGTTTCCAAGGGTGAACAATTTAACACCGGGACAGAAGGAATAAATTTATTCAAGCCGGCAAGGCTGAGAAATATTCACTGCTTTGGGATCGTAAACATGCACAACTTCAAGCTGAGGCTTCTTCGACTGGCTCCATCTTCCGCTGAGTTCTCTAATGTTCAAACGCCATAGTTGCTGGCCTATATCCAAGTACAGAAACAAATCCTTCTTCTTCTTCTTCTTCTACTTCTTCTTCTCCGGCGGTGGCTGCACCTTCAAAGTTACTCTTTCTTCAAACTTGGGCTGATTCGAAGAACATAAATGTTTACCAATATTTAGAAGGCACGGCTTGCGATCCCTCATCTTCAGCATCGTCTTCAACATTTCTTTCTCTTCAACAATAGCTCACTTGACAGAGAGAAATCAAGTAAAATATAAGGACCGAAAAACAATGAGTGGATATTATGAATCAAATAGCAGAGATATTTCTACCTCAGAAGAGGCCGGCAGCAGGGTCTAGGGTTCACTTTTTTCTTTTTTCATTTTTTTTTTTGAATAAAGGGCTGGTGCGACTGCCATCAAACATTGATTTATGAAACTGTCGAATACGGGTGGGGACATTGAGCCTAAACCCCTGATTACAATAAGCATCTAGAGAATGTTTTGAAAAACTATCATGCGTCTCTACCAAATAATTGTATTCAACTAGGCACCAACTAGCAAAAAGCGCTCTACTGGCGACTCTATTTGCTTTAACATGGTGGTGACATAACAGAAAGATAACTCGATATGTAACCCGATTACAACATAGCATACACACAACTTTCCCACTATATTACCGACGGAAGATAAATCCGACGACACTAAGTCTCACCCTACCACTAGAGGCAACGACCATTTGACGAAGCAATGAACTCGCCGCCTATCTAGAGCATACAAGACACTTTGAGTGCATACACAGACAAAAAGCCCGACTAACCCTCCACAATTAATATAGGAATTTATTGCTCGCAAAACGCGCAAAACAACTAGGTAAATTAAAACAATAAAATTAAAATTAAAGGAAACAATAGCTTGGGCTAGGTCCACAAAGTGAACCCAACCCCCATCTCTAGCCCAGAACGGGCCCACTAGTAGCCTCAAAGCCCAAAAGGCCAAATCAGCAACATATCCAACCTTCCCGGCCAAAAACAACAACTGAGTATCCCCGCCACCAAAACCGCCATTCCACTAGTGGCGTTGGGTCACCCTTGCGCCTTCGTCGCCGTCTAACCATCGCCGGACAACTCCAAACATCTCAAACCACCCAACACCAGCCGACCTCTAGATCCTCTGTAATTTGATCGGGATCGATCGTCTCATCACGCTATCGATCTTAGCCAACCTTCGATCTGCACCATCCGGCCAACGAAACCGACAGGCCGACCATCGATGGCCAACAGACGCCGATTCGACCCAGCAAAAGCCATCTGCGATCCCAGCCCGCTTACCCGACTCAGCCATTCCCTTCGACCCTGAGAGATCCAGAACATATATCGATCCAACCCCTCGAGCTTTGGAGACAAACCTGAAACAAATGACCCATCCGGCCTCACCAAACATGCGCCGGCTAGGCCAGAGGCCATGGCCGGTGACGAGACGCAGCCGGACGGGCTTTAGCACAGACCACGGCGTCCTCTAGGTTTCCTCGAGAGAGAGAGAGAGTCTTTTTCCTTCTTCTTAGTTTAGGTATCTGTTGGAAAAATTAAGTATTAGATATCAATTTGAGCGGAAATTAAATGAGAATGGTGCTGAAGTTAAATCTCAACAATTAGTTTGATATCATTCTCGAAAAAAAAAAACAGTTTATTCTTTTTCTTTCTTTTAACCCTAAACCCAGAAACATATATAGGAGGCGCCTCACCAACACCAAAAGCAAAATAAAAAAACCTGTAGACTCTTCTTTCTGCTGCCAGTACAGCTTCAACAGAGTTTCTGAGGTTAAATCTCTATTATTTGCTTGCTATTTTTCTCTTTAACTTCATTTTCGTTTCATTTCTTGTCATCTACTTAGTTTTTAATTGTTTTTTTTTTGGGTCTTCCCAGGTCAAGGAAGCTTGAATAATGAGCAAACTGTGGAAGACGATGCTAAAGAATGACTGGTTTTCATACGTGCGTCGACCATGCCCTAGTCTAAACATTGCTAAACCTTTGTGTTCTCGTGTCCTAGATATTTTGAAGACGATGACAATGCCTCGGCAGAAGAAGGATTGGTATTTTGTACATGATTGTTAGTAATTGGGGGAGTAAGTCTGAGATATGGCGTCTTAATATTGATGAATTCTGCAGAAAGAGGAGCTCTCTATTTGAGCTTGTGCATGATTTTGGATCTTTTGATGAATCCTGTTTCGGAACTTGTGTCCAAAGTTCAAACTTGAACTTGAATAACTTTGGGTCCCAATTTGTATATGGTGAATTCTCAAAACAAGATTGAGGGTTATTTTTCTGATCCGGCTAACCCAGATGGTCCATGCATCCGCCGCTTGGAGCATGCCGCCATTCCGAGACTAGTTGATCCCAGATTGTTCATGTACGGAGAGAATGTCATCGTCTGCACCATCGGGAGCAAAATTTATGTTCTTGCCAAATATGCTCATGAAGTTGAGGATAATCATGAGCAGCCTCCCCTCTTTAAGATTTATGATCCTCTTAGCCGAACCTGGAAACATCTCCCTTATCCTCCCTTCTTCAATAAATTAGAACAATCATACAGTAACTATAGCGGGAGAGAACACTTTGTTTGGGGCCACAAGCTTGGTGTAAGGCATTCGCATGATGAGTCATATATTTTTGACACTAACCAACAGAAATGGGCGTATTACCGAAGAAAAGATGACTTGAAAAGAAGAGACAGCACCGAAGAAGACTGCACCACTACCAGTGACGAGATCCTGAGTAAGCTGCACCACTACTAGTGACGAGATCCTGAGTAAGAGTTTTGCTGCTGTTGTAGAATTTGAGGGGTTTTTAATTGGCATACATGCCTACAGAAGATCGCAGCTTGTCGCTTATCAGTTGGATTCGAATGGGAACCCCAAGCTGTATCGGGTGCTACATGAGCTTCACGGCATATTCTGTCCTTTTCTAAATACCTATTCGTCCAAGTGTTACTTGGGTGAATTTAACGGTGGCGGTGTATGGTTTGTGCAAACAAATGGGATAATGGGAACATTTGATAATTATGATTCTGATGATTATACACGTATAGCGGTGTTTCAAGTTTCCATCTCGAAGGACCTTGCTGGTACTCCAATATATTCTCTCGGCACATATTGAGGCTGCCGAATTTTATGAAGATTTAAACATCTCCACAGCTTTTGTCATGCGCCATCATTTGAATAAGCATGATACCAGGAAGAAAGTGTTGTGTGGAAACATTGTACCACATACATGTTAATCACTGATCCTAGCTAATTCTAGCTAGCAGTAGTTTTACGAACAAAATTTTACTGTTTATGTGCTGCTTGCTTTTGCTTCTTTTTTTTTTTTTTTTTTTCCTTTCAAGTCATATATATGCTTGAATTTTGTGAGAGTCCTTGAAATCGAATGTTGTTTTGTCATCTTCTTATATTCTATATATTCCCTACATACATGTTCGTGATAATTCCCTTTCAATTATTATGTGCTTATAAATTTTTTCCTCTACGTACCATTTGATATATATAGGCTGATATTTCATATAATCCATACCTTGTAATACATGTTAGTTGAGAGATGTATCATTTGTTCTTTGGTTTTCATTTCTATTTTACAAGTCATAAAAAATTTCCTTGTAGCTCGAGATTTCCTTGTGTATCATGACTATCATCTATCAGGTGCTACATGAGCTTGGGAACATACTTTGTCCATTACACAAGCCTTTCTTGGGTGAATGGATGGTGTACGCATGGTTTTTCTGCACTATGCATCTGTCTAGAGTACAACAGGTGGAGATTATTATATGATGTTGAACATTATGTACGTGTAGCTGTCTTTCGAGTTTCCATATCAAATGACCATGCTGGAAATCCAATCTAACAAGCATGACACCGAGGAGAAAGAGCTGTTTGGAACAATTGTACCACATGACAATTATCCAACGATCCCCATTGAATAGTACCTGTGAACGTACGTAGATCTCAAATCTGATGCTAGCTGCATCTGATTGAATGGGTGCCATCATCAAATGCGTTTAGAAATTGTGTCATTCCTGTGATACAGGAATCATAAACAGGAAATTGTTATAAACTATTGTGGTTATATCAT
Organism: Rosa persica; assembly: GCA_025331145.1. NCBI lineage: Eukaryota > Viridiplantae > Streptophyta > Magnoliopsida > Rosales > Rosaceae > Rosa > Rosa persica. Next base: position 60,852,572 of record WFKR01000005.1, read on the forward strand.
GTAAATAGATATAGAATAATATATGTTGACTTGTGTGTCATGAAGCCATGTGAAGAAGCAACAAGTATGACAGCAAAAGGCATGTAAAGCTGCAGCAAGTTGAGTAGCAGAAACCATGTGAAGTTGCAGCAAGATCTTGACATTCTTGACACAATCTCTTTTTTAATTAATGTAGCCACAACAATGGACTGATTGTTATGACTTTCACACTAGTTTGTACTCCTATATAAACCCTTATGTTGAGAGAAGAAAATACAGAACAGATTACACCCCATATATGAAGCAAAGCTCTCTCCATTTTCTGAAACACTCTCACTTTTATTTCACAGCACGTTATCAGCACGAATATTAGCTCTAGGACTCGGATTACCGATTGCCAAGAGAAGAGGTGCATAACTCTTGGGTTGCAGAGAAGAGGCGGTTCATCATTCCAATCAACGTCAATCTACCAGCTCTACAACCAAAGAATGCCAAATCTCAACAAGCTTGACTTTGTCGCTTTGGAAGTTTCCGGAAGGAACTATCTCAAGTGGACCCAAGATGTCAAGCTTCATCTGACTGCAAATAAAATGAGATAAATGATTATTGCTGACAACATCACCCCTGAAGACATGAAGGCAAGGACTATGATTTTCATTAGGAAACATATGGAGGAAGCACTCAAGGTGGAATATTTAGCTGAAGAGGACCCACAGTCTCTTTGGGTCGCTCTACAAGATCGATTCAACCATCAAAGGGCCATCTACTTGCCGGAAGCAAGACACGATTGGCAGAACATACGTTTCCAGGATTTCAAGACTGTCAATGAGTATAACTCTGAAATCTGCCGGATTCGGTCACTCCTAAAATTTTGTGGAGAAAAGCTCACAAAGGCTGACCTACTGGAGAAAACTTTCTCACCTTCCCTCCTTCCTGTATGGTCCTACAGCAACTATACAGGAAAAAAAACTTTGCTAGATTCTCTGAAATAGTCACCATCCTGTTGCTCACTGAAAAGAACAACAACCTTCTTCTGAGGAATGATCAAGCAAGGCCCACCGGTGCTAGAGCAATTCCTTTGCCTGAAGCAAATACTATTACCCATCACGAAAATAATCGTGGAAGGAGGAACCGGGGCCTTGGAAGGGGAAGAAGGTCTGAACATCCAAGGCATGGAAGGAGAAATGGGCCCAGAAATGGCCCATATGACCGTGACCACCTAGGCAATGGCCTAAGGGGTTGAGGAGGACGTGGACAAGGCCCACGTGGTGGAAACTGAAATGCCCAAGTCCGACAAGCTCAAATTAGAGAGAATGCTTGGCCAGCTCGTCACCCTCAAAATTAGCATAATTTACGTTATAGATGTGGAGGGACTGACCATTGGTCCCGTACCTGTCATGCAACAGATGAAGAGATAGGAGAGTATCAAGCTAGACGCGGAACTAGAGAGGCCAACCTTGTGGAAGAGTCAGTCCCTATGGATACCACCTTGGAGATTACTGATTTCCAAGCAGCCAATGGATACATCGAGGATTGAAAACTCGAGGACATAACAGGCACTTGTGCCATATCTATGTTATTGTTATGAATAATGCTTTCTGTTTTTCGGATTATCTTTGGTGATTTTTTTTTTTGGAATATTAGTTTTACATAATTTGGTTATGCTTCAATGTTAATTCAATAAGGTTATTTATTTTCATACATGTGATCCATTGAATTAAATATATGACTAGGCATGTCTTGTGGGGAAGTTTGTTGTCTGGCTGATAGTGCTACTACGAACACCATACTCCGAGATAGGAAGTTTTTTTCAAACTTATTGCCTACTCATACCCCAGTGACAACTATATCAGATCAATCCAACGTAATAGAGGGCCATGGCAAAGCCTAATTTATGTTGTCCAATGGTACTAAATTTACCATTAAAGAGGCCTTATATTCACCACATTCCAGAAGAACGTTATTGAGTTTTAAAGATATTCGAGCCAACGGTTATCATGTTGAAACCACAGAGGAAAAAGGAGTGAAATATCTTTGCATAACCTCCAATTTGTATGGCCAAAAGCGTACATTGGAGAAGCTAAAATGCCTCTCAAGTGGTCTCTACATGGCTACCATTAGAACGATTGAGGCAAATCACATAATCAGCCAGAAGCTAACCAATTCGAGCAACTACTTGCTTTGGCATGTTTGGGACACCCAGGTCAAAGTATGATGCACCGTATCCTAAATTCATCCCACAAGCATCCCTTTACCAATAAGGATCTTGTGTATAGTAACACATTATGCCAAGCTTGCTCATTGGGAAAATTAAATATAAGACCATCATATGCAAAGACTGAAAAAGACTCCAACCTTTTTATACAAAGGATACAAGGGGATATATGTGGACCTATCCAATGCAACCACTATGCTAAAGATTTAAATATTTCATTGTTATGGTTGATGCATCGACAAAGTGGTCACATGTTAGACTATTATCCACAAGAAATGCTGCATTTGCTAAACTCCTTACCCAGATCATTAAATTAAGGGCTCACCACCTTGATTATCCAATCAAGTCCATAAGGCTTGATAATGCTGGAGAGTTTACATATAATTCTTTTGATGATTATTGCATATCCCTTGGGATTAACATTGAGCATCCAGTTGCCTATTTTCACACCCAGAATGGTCTCGCAGAAGCATTCATTAAAAGATTACAAATGATCGCGGGACCTTGGTAATGCGCACCAAGCTTCCAGTATCTGCGTGGGGCTATGCAATTTTGCATGCAGCTATGTTGGTCCGACTGAGGCCTATTTCCACCCAACCTTATTCCTCGTTATAGTTGGTGACTGGATACGAACCTGATGTTTCGCACTTACTTGTATTTGGGTATACAGTTTTTGTGCCAATTGCGCTGCCATAACGTACAAAAATGGGTCCTCAACGAAGGATGGGCATATATGCCGGTTATGAATCTCCATCCATTATATGTTTTTTAGAGCCCTTGAAAGGCGATCTCTTTACCGCTAGATTTGTGGATTGTCACTTTGATGAGACAGTTTTCCCGCCGTTAGGAGGAGATAAGAACGTTATCGTTCCTGATGAACGACGTGAATTGACATGGAATGTCCCCACTATGTCTCATCTTGATCCCCGAACCGTACAATGCGATAATGAAGTGCGAAAAATTCTAGATCTACAGGGTGTAGCCCAAAATATGCTAAACACTTTTTCTGATCTAGCTAAAGTGACGAGATCACATATACCTGCTGCAAATGTGCCTGCAAAGATAGATGTCCCTGTAGGACGCGTCGTCCCAGATGGACGAGGTACGACCATGGCGGCTAACCAGTCATATGTCCCTACCCAGAAGCGAGGTAAACTACTAGGTTCGAAGGATTCTTATCCCCAAAAGAGGGTGAAACCGACACAAATGAATCCACTAGATATCGCGATGTCAGTTGATCCATCGGGACAATTCAAGATTATGGGTCAGTCCTAGAAGAGGCAACGTTGGGGGATGCTCCAACGTCTGAACCCACTCTTGAGAATAGAGAAATCTTGATAAATTATGCATGCTTAAGTGAGATTCGTAATCGGAATGAGATTATCATCGGTGATATATTTGTATTCGCGGTAGCTACCGAAATTATAACTAGCGATGATGTCGAACCTCGCTTCGTTGATGAATGTCAACGTAAAGATGACTGGCCAAAATGGAAAGAAGCAATTCAGGTCGAATTAGATTCCTTGACAAAGAGAAAAGTGTTCGGAGCTATCGTTCCCACACCTCACCATGTTAAACCTGTAGGATTTAAATGGGTATTTGTAAGGAAGCGTAATAAGGAAAACGAGATTGTAAGATACAAGGCTCGTCTAGTGGCGCAAGGATTCTCTTAATGCCCTGGGATTGATTATGGTGAGATATATTCTCCCGTAATGGATGTTATAACATTCCGCTACCTTATCAGTTTGACAATTTTCGAAAAACTGAATATGCAGCTAATGGATGTGGTTACAGCTTATCTCTATGGGGATCTTGATACAGAGATATACATGAAAGTTCTTGAAGGACTTGAGATACTTGATACAAATAGTTCTAGACCACGGAACACCTTCTCCATTCATTTGAGGCGTTCACTTTATGGATTGAAATAATTCGGACGAATGTGGTATAACTGTCTAAGTGAATATTTGATTGGGATGAGATATGTAAACAATGAACCATGCTCATGCGTGTTTATTAAGAAATCAAGTTCTGGATTTGTAATTATGGCAGTCTATGTCGATGACATGAATCTGATTAGTACTCCTGAAGAGATTGAAGATACAGCCAAGTACCTGAAGTCTGAATTCGAAATGAAAGATCTTGGGAGAACAAATTACTACCTCGACCTGGAGCTTGAGCACCATGCTGATGGGATTCTGCTTCATCAATCAAAATACATCCAGAAGATGTTAAGAAGCTTTAATGAGGATAAAGTGAAGCCTTCAAGTACGCCAATGGTCGTCCGAAGTCTAGATCCTAAGAGAGATCAGTTTCATCCTGCAGATGATATTGAAGAGATATTGGCACCAAAAGTCTCATACCTAAGTGCAATAGGTGCATTATTGTACTTGGCTCAATGCACTAGACCGGGCATTTCTTTTTTTGTGAATTTGTTAGTTAGATATAGCTCTGCACCAACACGCCGCCACTGGAATGGTATAAAAGACATTTTTCGTTATCTTAGAAGTACGATTGATATGGACTTATTCTATCCCTATGCATCAAGAAATGGATCAAATCCCCTTGATCCTCAGAATGATGCTCGCCTTGTTGGATATGCTGATGTAGGCTATCTATCAGACCCACACAAGGCACGATCCCAAACTAGTTATGTCTTTACCATTGGGAATACTGCAATTTCTTGGAGGTCTAAAAAACAGACCCTTGTTGCTACCTCTTCGAATCATGCTGAGATTCTAGCTATTCACGAAGTAGTACGTGAATGTATATGGTTGAGAGCCATCACAAAGCATGATCAAAGCACATGTGGGCTGCATTCCATCACTGATGAACCAACCACTATCCACGAGGATAATGCTACTTGCATCGAGCAAACGAGTTTCATCAAAGGAGACAACACCAAACATATTGCACCGAAGTTCTTCTTCAATCAGCAACAACAGGAGCATCAGAAGATTGAGGTCAAGCAGATTCGATCTGAAGACAATCATGCAAACCTCTTCACCAAGTCACTACCAAAGTCTACATTCCAGAAGCATGTACAGTATTGGTCTACGTAAATTATCTGAATTATCTAATGTGTAATTTTCAAGAGGAGTTGAAATTAGGGGGAGTATCCAGAAGCATACCCAATTGACCATCGTGTACTCTTTTGTCATTCGTCCAGGGTTATTTTGTCCTATTGAGTTTTGTTACCTGACAAGGTTTTAATGAGTCACATCTTTAGCATGGTCGCCCCACTTATACTACATCCTGAAGATGTTTTGATTCAACATATATGCATTTGCTCATCTTTTCCCTTTGACCACGGTTTTTTCCCACTGGGTTTATTGGGCAAGGTTTTGATGTAGCAACTCTAATGCATCCATCTCGTAGACATACAACCTACTTATGATGTTGATAAGAAGACTCCACTTATCTCTGAAGTTGTGATGTTACTACTCCACACTCACGTGTGTTGTGCTCTTTTTCTCCTTCGACCAATGTTGTTTTTTCCCACGAGGTTTTTCTTACTTGGCAAGGTTTTCGACGAGGCAACTTAGAAGCGCACAAGGCAACCCTATTGACATGAAATATCCAAGGGGGAGTGTTGTAAACTATTGTGACTATATCATGTAAATAGATATAGGATAATATATGCTGATTTGTGTGTCATGAAGCCATGTGAAGAAGCAACAAATATGGCAGCAAAATGCATGTAAAGCTGTAGCAAGTTAAGTAGCAGAAATCATGTGAAGTTGCAGCAAGATCTTGACATTCTTGACACAATCTCTTTTGTAATTAATGCAGCCACAACAATAAATTGATTGTTATGACTTTTACACTAGTTTGTACTCCTATATAAACCCTTCTATTGAGAGAGGAAAATACAGAACATATTACACCCCATATATGAAGCAAAACTCTCTCCATTTTCTGAAACACTCACTTTTATTTCACAACAGAAATTTTTTTTTTCTCGATGTTTTCATCCCTCCTAAGGCATACACCAATAATAATGAACTGACAGTAAATGTAGGGCTGCATTCAAATACAGCCAAAATTTGTTGCTAGTAGTGCTTCACTGCAAGAGGACTCTTTACATGGTGATTGCCATCTGACCACATCAACTCTCCAAATGCATACCCTCGAGGCTTACCCTTAACCTTAGCTTTGAATATAACTTTGAACTTTTTCACTTCACCAATACTCTCAAATTTCAAGCTTCTAGGTTTAACCAAAACCATTACTTCTGGTGGTGCCTTGACGCACACTTTGTACGTGCCAGGTGATCCGACATTTGTAACTTTTCTTCTAGTAACGGTCACTAACTCTGCACCGAGATTAGGAATTGCAATCGCTGGGTAGTTGAAGTCTCCTAGACTGAAAGACTTGGGACATTTGAAAGGTGGATTGGAGAATGATTTGATCATTGTTTCATTGTAACCTCGAGCACATAAGAAATTCAAGTAATCAAGTGTTGTTAGGTTATAAATTAGCCCCGGGTCTATTGCGTTGTTTGGTTGAATGTGTCCTGCACCAAAATCAAATGGTGTTGCCTTCAAATAAGACGAGTCAAGCATCGGTTCATTGCTGTCATCTTGTGTTGTGGCTGCACATATAAGCAAAATCTCTGTAATGCTACATTGCTACCAAAAGATATGTAAGTGCTTGCTCTAAGAAAAAAATGGTTAAAACGAAAACGACTAAGCGAAAATGTTACGCACCAGTTGTCATGATTGCAGATTTAATAGCTGCTGGGCTCCAATCTGGATGTAGTTTCCTCAGAAGCCCTGCAATTCCGGATACATGAGGGCACGCCATTGAAGTGCCGGTTTGAACATTAAAAGAAACCCGGCGAGTATCAGATAATTGATAAGTTGGCCCTGTTGCTTCAGTATAAGCAGCAATTATACTCACCCCTGGTGCAATGATATCAGGCTGAAATAATAAATGAAACTTTTTCATGTACTATAATCTGTATGATAAGTATTAGAGCAAGAAATCCATTTGTTCTGAATCAGAAACGAGAATATAATATGATTGACCTTAAAGATTGCCTGCTCCAGAAGATTAGGCCCCCTTGATGAAAATGGAGCTACAAGCGGAGCTGGCTTTGTTCCCAATTCAGTCTTTACTGGAGTAAGGTAAGCCACAGGAGTTCTGTTGTAAAAATAGAGTTATACTATATGTGAGTTACTAAGACATCAAATGTAACATAAACAAAGTTCAAACAGAGAACATTGGGTGAGAGATTAAAGACTTGGTAGATTTAATGTAATCAAAGACATGTTTGCCGTCGGTGTAGTTGAGATGTGAAACAAGGAGCACATGAGGATCGGCTACAACATCGTTTCCACTTTGCTTATCATTAACCAAGATCATTCCTACAGCACCTGCAATATCAGCCTGCAGGCTCTTCTCGGTTCTTTCATTATCGTTGTATTCTCGAAGGCACACCAAAATCTTTCCTTTGACTTTCCTAGGATCGAGGGCTCCGACATTGCAAATTTCACTGTGAGTTAAGATAAAGTAAATTAGATATTGTCAATATCATACAACTTTGTAAAGTTACTAAACTGTAGCATTGAGCTTACGCTTCTCTAGTGGATGCATTAGCATCTCTAGCCTCTGCAGCATTGATCAAGGGGTAAAACATTTCGGATGGTAAGCCTTTATCTGAAAGGCTTGCTCCCTAACATAGTGGAAATGTAAACAAGTTGGTGCAACTCATCATGTCTAGTAAAGCAAATTGTACAGATATATTCATAGTGTTACCTTCAGTTGCTTTTTGTTTCCGAGGACAACATAGCTTGTGAACTCTCGATCAATCGTGCTAGCACCGACTGTTACCAACCATGGCGACAAGTTTAATACTGTCCCTGGATTTGGTCCAGAGTTTCCAGCTGCACTAACCACAACGATGCCATTTTTAACTGCATGGAAGGACCCTATTGAAATTGCATTGTTGAAAAACTCCTCTGTTCCTCCACCAAGAGACACAGAGATTACATCGACACCATCACTTATTGCAGCATCAAAGGCAGCTAAGATGTCGGCCTCGAAGCACCCAATACCTTCAAATGGTGGCCAGCATACCTTGTATGCAGCAACACGGGCATGAGGAGAGCCACCCTTCGTGGTTCCATTGCCATTGCCAAAAACACCAACTCCTGGAACAAAGCCACCCGCAGCCGTAGATAGGGTATGTGATCCATGACCATCGTAGTCGCGAACAGTGGAATACGATGAGTTGAGAGGGCCGGCATACATGGCCAGACCATTATTAAAGTACCTAGTTCCAATCAGCTTTCTGCATTCAAGAAATAAATTCTATATAAATTGCATTTTTCTAAAATGAAAAGTGGGAGTTAGTGGACGGAAAAGAGTGAACCTATTGCAATGAACTTGCTTTGTGTCATGTTGACAAGTTCCACGCCACTTGGAAGGGACAGGTCCCAACCCTTCATCACTAAAGCTTTTGGATTCTGGCCAAACACCTAACACACCTTTGAAGTGTCAAACACACATACTCGGGCTATAATATTAGTTTAATATCTCTGATATAAAGTGACCTATATAAGCGAAATGTTTAATGTTTTCTAGTTAGAAAATTTACATGTTATATTGTTAGACCGTTAATTTATATATATGAAGTACACATTCTAAGTTCTTAAATAGATCACTAATTCAAATTGATAAGACCGATAATTTACATGTTATATTGTTAGACTGTTAATTTATATATATGAAGTACACATTCTAAGTTTCTAAATAGATCATTAATTTAAATTGATAAGATCGGTAATTTGCATGTTATATTGTTAGACTGTTAATTTATATATATGAAGTACACATTCTAAATTTCTAAATAGATCACTAATTCAAATTGATAAGACCGGTAACTTAACAAGTAAAGTTTTTTTTTTTTTTGTCTTTTTGAGGATCTGTTGCAAAAACTAATTCAGTTCTAGGTTGATGGCATTGGTGATATCATGCTGCTACAAATAAGACTGTGGACGCTTGTTATATATTATATTAATTTCAACTTTTCACTCGAACTGCTACTTGCGACATTATTATGCTTCCATCACAAGGTGTAACAGTACAGTAACTTGGTCGAGTCTTAGAAAAACAACATAAGCTATCAACTTCAGGGTTTCATTGAAGCAAATCAAGTTCCTCGAATATGGCTACAGTAATCTTAGCTTAAGTAACAGATTTTCATATTTTGATCACTTTTCGATCGCATATTTTCATTTTAACCATTTATTTTTTAGGTATATATGAGTAGATCACTTATGCAAATTTTCAGCTAAATTGTTGACCGTTAAGGTATCTAAATTGTAATTTACACGAACGAACTGAATCTATAGAGAGAGAGAACTTACCGGTATCAATGTTTGCAATTATTACATCTTCGCCAAACCTTGCTTTCTTCCAAATGGAGTCCGAAGGAATCAGTCCATTTCTCTCTAATCCAAGAAAATTCCAAGACCGGGTAGTTTGCAGTTTTCTTCCCTTGTTTAGGAAGACTGATATCACATTTGGATCCTCTGCATCCTCAAAATTTTTAAGAAACTTAATAAGAATATTAAGGAGAAAAGGGAAATATATGTATGTGTATATTTTTCAGTAGTACTTACTAGCAATCTGAGAAGCTTCTTCCTCTTCAAGAATTGCAGCAAAACCATTAACGTGTCTAGTATAGGAGTAGAAGATCACATCTCTGGCACTTTTATTGCTGTCAGTGAAATTCAAAACGAATTAACATGAAGATTGAATGAAAATCACAACAGTTTAACTTTGCCTATAGTACCTTCTCAAGAATGAGCCCAGAAAATTGTAGTGAAAATTTCTGACAAAATCGAGATCAACAGATGATGGATTTGGACCATGAGAATGTGCTCCCAAATACACTATATATGGCTGAAGTACCATGTAGAAACAGAAACTATAAGAACTGAAAATCCATAGAAGGTCATCAACCACATTCAACTAAATGAATCAAAACAGAAGCATGCTTTACCTTTTTAATGGAAAGGGTAGGTGTCTGCAACAGACAGAACAAAAGAACTGATAATAATAGTAATGGAGGTAGAGATGAAAGCACCATAGCTGTGAAGCTTTGAATAGCCTCTGTGCTAAAAACTAAAGAGTTGACCACAAAGCTGGTTAACTGTCATTTCTTTGTATGACATAATGTTGAATTATAACCTTATAAAATGGATGGCACTAATAACTAGAAAAAAAAAAGTAGATTCCCATAAAATGGATGCCACTTTTATTCTTTACTTTCTTGTTATCAAGTCCTATTCTCAGATGGCCATACACTAGTGACTAGCCATTAGAATCAGTACACTTAGTTTAAATAAGGCAGAAGATGCAATTATCAGCACTAGTTTACTAGTCTGTCTCAAATTTTTTTTTTTTTTTTTTTGTGGTGGGGGTGGGTTGGTCGGGGGGGGGGGGGCCAGTGATTTAGAAATAAAAAGAAATGTAACTCCATAATAAATTGGAAGTAACCAATCATGAAAAACTAGAACAAAATTTTATTTTAGTTTTTATTTATGTTGAATAGGACAAAAACAGACATATACAAAATAACTGACTAATCTCTATCTGCAAATTTTAATGGCTATCTAGCCAACAATAATAATAGTAAATAATTAATCGACGAAGTTTGTCATTTCTAGTGACGCAACACAGCAATAGGACTCCTCACAGTGTGCTTGCCATCCGACCATTTCAACTCTCCAAACACATAGTCTAGATTTCGAACCTTACCATCTGCCTTCAGCGTAACCTTGAATTCCTTCTGTTCACCAATGGACTTGAATTTCAACCTGCCAGGCTGAACCGAAACAGAAACTCTAGCTGGTGGACGAACATATGCTACATATGTGCCTGGAGTACCGACATTCTTCACTCTTCTAGAAATGGTAATTGGTTTGTCTTGGAGATCAGGAATAGCAATTGTAGGATAGTTTAAATCAGCAATAATGCTAGAGGTGTTGGAACATTTGTGTGGCTTGTCGGAAAATATTTTGAGAACTGATGCATTGTATCCACGAGCACATAAGAAATTCAAGTAATCATCGGTAGTCAAGTCATACACAAGTCCCGGGTTTGCTGCGCGATTTGGATTAACATGGCCTGCACCATAATCAAGTGGTGTGGCTGAGACCTTGTTTGAATCAAGAATTGACTCCCTTTTGTTGTCGCGTCTTCTCGCTGCAAAAGAAGGACCACAATGAAAATATATTAGGAGGTGCAGGACAAGTGTGAGGAATCAGGTCATACAATATGAGATGATTAGGTTTCTTGTACCTGTCGTCAAGATCGCAGATTTAATAGCAGCAGGGCTCCATGACGGGTAAAGTGTTTTCAGAAGACCGACTATCCAGATACATGAGGGCATGACATAGATGTTCCAGATTCTGTAATGTAAAGTGGGCGACGCTTATCAAGCTCCGATTCAGTTGGACCTGCTGCTCCAGTATAAGCAGCAACTATATCCACTCCTGGTGCTGTGATATCAGGCTGATATGCAAACCAAGATGAGTTGGTTAATTACCTAATAAGAAATAAATTTAAAAAGAATTTCAAAGAGTACCTTAAGGATTGCTGGCTCAATGGTACTCGGTCCACGAGATGAGAATGCAGCCATAAATGGAGCTGGCTTTGTTCCTTCTACCGTCTTGACAGGAGTAACGTGACCAAAAGGGTTCCTGATGTATTCAAATCATATAAGCCAAGAACTCTACAGGTACAAAAGCAAAGTGAAAGGTCTAAAAATTTACTTGGTAGAATTCAGGTACTCAAAGACACGTTTTCCATCAGTGTAAGTCAGATGTGTAGCGGGGAGCGAATAAGGATCAGCCATAATATCATCTCCACTTTCCTCATCGTTAACCAAAACCATTCCAACAGCGCCGGCAAGAGCAGCTATCTGGCCCTTTTCAGTTCTCCCATTCTGCCCGCGTAGGCAGACCAAGATTTTCCCCTTCACCTTCTTTGGATCAAGGGTTCCATTCAAACATAGCAAGCTGCAGAAATTTCAGAAGAGATTGACAAATACTGTAGATTACGCAGAACTAAATCATTAGCAAATTGATAGTACTCACGAATCTTCAGGAAGCGCTGTAGCTGCATTAGCACTGGCTCCACTTATCACAGGATAAAACTTCCCAGATGGCAAACTTCTGGAGGAGAGACTTTTTCCCTATAATGAAAAGAAGTGTCACATTGGGGTGTCGATTTATTAATGTGGTATCTCTAGCATTACTCGTAATGGGAAACAGAAACAAGGGGTCAAATAGGGATACCTTTAGATGCTTCCCCTTTCCAAAGGATAAATAACTAGTGAACTCGCGATCAATAGTGCTAGCTCCAACTGTTAATATCCAGGGTGCCACATTAGACACTGTCCCTCGGGCAGGCCCTGAATTGCCAGCTGAGCAAACAACAACAATTCCATGCTTAGCCGCATGGAATGACCCTATTGCGATCCCGTCCTCAAAAAACTCTACAGAATCACCACCAATGGACAGCGAAAGAACATCAACACCGTCACTGATTGCAGCATCAAAGGCGGCCATGATGTCTGCAGTCATACACCCTCCTTCTGTACTGCCAAAGCTTGGCCAACATACTTTGTAAGCAGCCACACGAGCTTTTGGGGATCCACCTTTAGCAGTGCCATTGCCATGACCAAAAACATTAGCCCCCGGCACATAAATGCCACCAGCTGTTGAAAGGGTGTGTGAGCCATGGCCATCCTGGTCACGCGGCGACACCAGAACTTCTGGGGGAATGGTGGCATTATCGAGCCTGGCAGACTCCAAGTAGCCTTTGTTAAAGTACCTTGCTCCGATCAGCTTCCTGAATAAAGTAATAAATGCCAATGATATTAACCGAAGAAACTTGAAACATTAACATTCTTTTCACATTAATTAGCGTTTGGATGAAAACATCAAGAGATGGAAAAGAGACCAACTTACCTGTTGCAACGAACTTTGTCTTTGGAGTCAAGCTGACAAGTTCCACGCCACCTGGATGGGATTGGTCCAAACCCTTCATCGCTAAAGCTCGGTGATTCCGGCCAAACACCTACAGGAAAAAATTTTACAGAAAAAAAGTGTGTCAGACAAATTAGTATAGGCAATTAGAGAGAGAAGACATAATCATGAATCAGAAATTACAAACAGTTCCCTAAAGGCCATGTTGGGTTCATTATCATATATCTGATAAAAAAAAACGCTTATCTAATCTTGTCAAGTCAAAGCAATCATAACTAATCACTGAAAACGGAGCAGAATTTTCAAATTATTTGAATTAATCAAAAGATATTGTGTGTGGAAAAAAATGTGTGCACACATCAAATCAAATTTCAAAACAACATGCAGAATTTAATAGTACAGTTATCGAATAGGCGAATAGCATGTAACTGATAAAATTTCTTTCAACTTTTTTTTTTGTGTGCAAATTTTAAGATCAAGAATGAAGCAATTAACTGACTGAACTTACCAGTGTCAAGGTTTCCAATGATTGTATTTTCACCAAACTTTGCTTTCTTCCAAATCGATCCGTGACGAGGTACTCCATTTTGGTCTTCTAGTCCCATGAACTCCCATGAACGAGTTGTATGTAGTTTTAATTTTCTGTTTGGAAAAACAGACACAACATTTGGATCCTCTGAAATTTGAAAAGCAGAGAAAACCTAGTCAGAGAACCAGAACAGAGGAAACAGAGCAAACTGTAAAAGAAAAAAGAAAAACTTATGTTCATGAAAATACAAAGAGATTAAATTCCTACTTGCAATCTGTGAAGCCTCTTCTTCTTCTAAAACTGCAGCAAATCCATTGATCTCTCTAGTATAGGAGTAAAACAATGCTTCTTGGGCCCTCTCATTGCTACTCGAAGAAATCGAAACACAGAATTAGACATGACAAAAACTGCATAGCCTTGTAAAGAAGTTAAATGAAAATCCATACCTTCCCAAAACAGTTCCAAGCAGATTGTACTGAGAATTCGTTGCCGCTTCGAGTTCGACAGACGTAGGGTTCAGGCCATGGGAATGTGTTCCCAAGTACACAATGTAAGACTGAAACAGAGAATGATCAAAAGGGCATTAGTAAAACTCATAAACATTGCAGTTTCGAAAACTATATCGAAAACCAATCTCAAATTCATAATTCTGTTAAGGCATGCCTGTTTGGCTGAATCGGCCGGCGTCTGAAACAGAGATAGGAGAAGAAGAGATAGAAGAAAAAGAGGGAGACGTGAACAATGCCCCATTGATTTTCTTGGAATGTTAGAGTTGTGACAGAGAACTCTGCTTTCCCCTGTTTTTAAACCCTGATTTTGGAACCCAAATTAGTAACGTGTAGGGGAGTAAGTATATTCCCATTCTGATAGTAAATCCATTTAATCAGGTTTGAGTAATTTAAGCAACAAATCATTTACAGTTCATTGTAACATCTTTTTTTATACCTAAGGAAAATATTTACATCCAAACCTAATGGATAGAGACTAGATTTGTACTTAAATGCTAAAATCACTAATCAAAAGAAATCCCATCTTTTCATCCAATAATCATGTTATGCCTATCCTTAACCAACCTGCCAATTTCGTTTTGACTAGCTAATTTGCATTCATTGTGTTTTAGAGAACTTTTTAGTTATGTTATTTGGCTAATATTTCGGTAATAACAACAGAGATCACATAGGATTTAGGAACTAATTAGGATTGTATTATGAGTAGTACTAGTATTGTATTAGGCTAATCATCTGCGATCCTCTAATTATTCGACTTGCCAAAAGGTTTGTATTATGAGTCTTTACTAGTATTGAAACTTAAGCATGCCGGACTAGGGCATAAATTATTCTAATTGATAATATTAGTCTGTATGCTCTCCTTACAAAATGGATCTAATTGCACTTCACGCTTCAAATTTTTGATAATTGAATCAATCTTTCTTGGGCGAAAGAGAGAATGCCTCGAGTTAAAAAATCATCAAAATTGTAAACCAACTCACGAAAACTCGTTTTTAAGATACATCTATCCAAAATCCATCACATTGATTGTCGAAAATATTAATGTGCATTGCATCCAACCCATTTTTTAGGAGTGCAATTGCTGAAGGACTTCTTTAGGAGGTATGTGCCCACATTATGTTTAGAGGTACTACAAAGTGATAACTATCTGAGAAAGAAACTACTAAGAATAAACTGAGAGATAATATGAAATAAACACGAAAAGATAAACTCTCTGTCCTCTACTTCCTCGTTAACTCGTTTCATCAAATCATCATCTACGCATATATGTCCTAATTTCATTAAAAAGATTGACAGATATATGGTGAATCTACTAATTTTATCTTCGAAGGGTATTGAATCTAGTCCATCTAATTGAATCTGGTGCACTTTTATTATTTAATTCTACTCTTCGTTCAGTATTTTTATCTATGTACATTCATGTTTGGTATTAATCAAATATATGGTGTGGTTCATGCATATATCATCATAATTGATGGGTTAACCTGTTCAAGTATTCCTAATTCATGCAATATTGTTCTATGAGAACTGCATATAAACTCATGATCAAATGCAATGGGACTTCCAGAAGAAGAAGGAGGCCGGGACGTTCCTTCATGCTTTAGGAGTTATATTTTGGTTTCTCTTTGAACATTATGTAACTGGACTCTGTGCAACCGCTTTGAAGCAAGCTGTATAATTGGTGGTCAATTTTTCTTCCTTCTGGATAAAACTTACATCCATGTTTTCTGGCTATACTCGGAAGAATTTGTTATCATAGTGCAAGTGAGCAAAGATTTGTTCTAGCTTCCTGTTTTTCATATAAAATTCGGTTTCGTTCAAAATGGGCTGTCGATCTAGTATTTTTACAGAAGTTGAGCACTCATGCACAACAGAAACTTGGAATATTAGATGATTAGAATGCAGCAATACTACTTGAATTTTGGTATATACGGTTTTCTACGTCAATTACTTGATGCCTTATTTAGCCAAGAAGTGATTTATAAGAACTCTATGTCTCCCCCCAGAACAAGATCAAACATAACACTTGAATTTTGGTATATATGGTTTTCTACGTCAATAACTTGATGCCTTATTTAGCCAAGAAGTGATTTAGAAGAACTCCATGTCTCCGCCCTAAACAAGATCTAACATAACACATTGTTGTGAACCTGCAAACCAATCAAGGAGTCCATTCCTTAGGGTGGGAGGTAGTCATACTCCAATTGATGAACTAGGAACATTAACGCGTTTTTTTTTTTTTTTTTCATCCATCTTCACTCGCCAAAAGTAGAAAGCCAAATCCAATCGCAGTTTCGTTGTTCCTTCACATTTTAGTCTATTTTAAGCTGCTGGTCTATACTCTTAATGAAGACCGAAAGTGAAAAGACCAAATGAAAGGGTTTTTATTATCACTAGGATTAAAACTTTCTTGCACCGCACAGAATAATATCCAATTTTTAAAAGTGACCAAACAGCAACCTAGATTTATAGAAACTGATCAACTTCATATCTCCGTTCATTTTTCCTCACATCTCCGTTAAAACTAAGGGTATACACGATATTTTCCTCAATTTTTAGTTGAAAATGACAATATTGCATCTATAACCCAAGCATTTTTCTTGTTTATGAAAAAGTAGTTGGATCAATGGTCATTAAGCAATGGGACTGCATCGACTGCATGAAAATACAATAGTCCCGCCACTGGTCTCTTCTGCCGCCGCGACGCCGACGGCACCACAAAATTGTAATTCAAATTTGAAAACTTTGCAGAATTAGAATCTGAAACTGAATATAGAGATGCACATACGCAAAATAAAACTAAGAAATTGAAGTGATTTGTGGCCAAAGAGGCCATCAACCATCTATAACGCAAATAATACTTCTTCTATAGAATTAAAATATTTCATTCAATTTCAATTCCACCACCTTAGAAACAATTAAGGTTTGGATGTTTCCACCTTCTGACGAAACAAAGAAAAACAGAGATAGAGGTAGACGATAGAAGAAGAAGATAACCAACAAAGCAAATTATAAAAATGGCTAAACACTAGTTACTACCCTGTGGTTTAGGTTCAAAATCAATTCAGTCCCTGGACTTCTAATTTCATCAAAAACACTCCTGCACTTTCAATTTTGATCTAATAGGTCCAATTCGTTAATATTTTGTTATAGGTTCAAGTTATAGTTGGATTATTTGTTGAAAAACTATTTATTTTTAATAGTAGGACTCACTCTTAAATTGACTAGAGGTGGCATGCAGACATCACATTATAAAATATAGGTCATATATGAGCTACGTTAACAAGTTAAATAACTCATTTATAGGAAAACTAACAATTGGACCTATTAGATCAAAATTGAAAGTGCAGGGGTGTTTTTAATGAAATTAGAAGTTCAGGGACTGAATTGATTTTGGACCCAAACTATATGGTAGTAATATGTATTTAGCCCTTATAAAAATTACTAAAAAACAATTTTTGTGTGAAAATACTATTATAACCCCACGAAACAGCTCAAATGCACCGCAGGTGATCAATTTTATAGAGAAGTGATGAAAAATAAGCCGTTGTATTAAGTTGATTTGTTTTTAAAAGTTTAGGTATTATTTTGATCACTTTTGAAAACCGGATACTATTGTATCCGGTATAAAAAAAATTTAGACACCATTGGTAATAAAAACTCCAAATGAAAAGAAAGGAAAATCTTGCAATGATCTCTGAATGATTTGGGCTGATGCAAAGCCCATATGTTTGTTTATAGTCTTCCAAAATGCAGCTCGACCAGATATGAAAAACACACAGAAGAAAGGAGAGCCCCTACTTCTTCAAGGTGAGCTAGTTTGCTGCTCTTGCTCTTAAGAATTGGTTATTGAAATGCAAGTTTTGCACTTCATTATAGAATTGATGAAATCATTGTTCTGGCTTCCTGTTTTCCAAGGACTCACGTACTCACTAATCAAGAAAAAAAATGAAAAAGAGAAGGAACGATTTCTATCCGATTGACATGATTCAAAGGGAAATCTTAATGAACTAGTAAGTTTGTGACAGTTGAACTGATCGAATATAATAGCAAAGATGAAATCATTCAAACTTCTTGCTTTGTATTGAAGAATATCTGTTTCTAGTACAAGGGTGGTAACATCTATATCATGAGAATCAATATATATATATATAATGTATGTACATCGAGATGCAAACATATTCAGTAACTGGACTAAAGAATCATCAGGAATCATCAGGACAGCAAATCCTGCACACTCGTTTACTAATAACCCATATTTTCATGGACGTAATAAGATACAGAATCATGTTGTTGTAGGCTTCAGAAACCTTTCCAGGCATTAAGAACTTCATGGAAGATTTCTGCTATCAATCCCCTATCTGCACATAGCAAGAATGCATTGAAATCATCGCGGATGTCAAATATCTTACCAAACTTCACAAGATACCGCACGCAGCTTGTTTTCAATCTCGGCAGTTCATATAGAGATGCATTTTGGAGCCTATCAAGCACATTCTTTGCGTCAATATCCTCCAATAAGCTCTCATGGCATGCATCTTTGAGGTCGGAGATGTCATACTTATCAGCAGCACGAAGAAGTGCCAGTCTGTGGGTTAGAAATTCCTCTTGCCCAATGTTCCCATAAATATAATTTAGAAAAGCTTGACAAGCATCAATTGACATGTCACATATGTCTATGGTGGAGTGTTCTTTTTCTTTGAGGTCATGTGAAAACATGCTCCGGAAAACAGGTGATCTTGCAGCAAGAACTGCACGATGAGCACCGATGCTTCCATCGGATGCATTTATTATAATGTCGGTGTGGATGCCTTCTTTTAACATTCGACTGAGCGATGCGAGAGCTGTTGCATGCGATCGTTTTTGTGTCAATCCTTCAGCCCAGATGGAAGAAGGTTCTCCACCCTATACATATAGTACCAAATTGTCAGAACAATGTGAATACATTAGCTTCATTGAAGAGATGATAGTAAACAGCTAGATTTCTAGTTACTAGTCTTCATGAGAGCAAGAATAGAATGCTTACGTCTCGAGGGAAAGTTTTCAAATCAAGGAATTCAACATCTATGATGAATTTTCCCGTTAAGGGAACCCCTTCAATTCCCCAAACAAAATCATCATTGGTTTTGAGCTGTCTATCTGTAATTTCTGCATGAATGTAACAAAAGTAATCAAATAACTGTACTAAAGAACAACTTGGAAAACCTTGAAAACACAAACTAGTCCTCTAAATCAAAATTTTATGGTCCTAATTAGAAAAGCATCACAAATTTGAGGTTTACCTGGATGAGTTAATGCTCTGCGATCACCCACAAAACAGACCACTCGAATGACGAACGATGCAATGGGAGGGTTTTCTCTAGTTAAATTTGATATCTCTGGATACAATTTCACAAACAATACTTTGTTCTTCTCTACAGATAAGTGCCTTCAATTCACCCCGGAAACGAAATAAAAACAAAAACAAGATTAGAGTTCACTTGCATCCAGAAAATATATAAAGCAGAAAGACAACACATTTCTCAGATAATAATCAGTGGATTAGAAATTCAATCTCCAGTGAATTTAAACGAGTCAATGCTAATGGATTTATGGTAATCCTAGATTAGTACTGATCTCACATGACTTTCAAGCTTCAAGATCATGAATTGGAACAAAATCTTGAAGAAAAGCTAAAACAGAATAAATTTTCCAGATAATCAGAAGGTTAGAAATTTATCCACACTCAATATATGAATAGAGATATAGAAATGATTCAAAATTTTATGGGTTTGCCTAGATTAACACTAATCTTGCAGGGCTCTGAAGCTTCAAGATCATCACTTTAAGCAAACAAGAATCTTGATGAAAAGCAGAAACATGACAAAATTTCCCAAATCCCAGAAGGTTTGAAATTTAATCACACCCTCATAACATAAAAATCATTAAGTTGAACAGGACAAATTTCAGAAAGGATTCATTGCAGGATTGTGAGACACCGATTCCACTTGTCAATCAATAAGGTTAGAAGTTTAATCACACACTAATTATGATTACTGAAGATAAATATTACAAACTTTACTGGGTTATCCTAGATTAACACTATTCTTGATAAGCTCCAAGATCATCAATTTGAACAGAGCAAGTGAAAAGCAGAAACAGGGTAACTTTTCCAAAAACAGGGTCTGAAACAGGAAGACATGTTTAGATTTTGACTCACCAATTCCACTTGCCAATCTTGAAAGGATCAGATTTTCGATAGGTGCAGGAAGCCAAGTTGTCGATCCTCCATTGCGCGAGGCGCGACGTCGTTTCGACTCTGTAAGCTGAATCACTCATCCTGTGCGCAGAAAAAGCCAGGACCGACGTGATTTCATGGATACAGTGGAACAAACCCTCGAACAGAAACTCTCCCGCTTTTCCCAGATTGACAATTCACACAATGCCCAATTTTCATTACCACACACACACACACACACACAACCCTTCTCTCTCTGTTTCACCCTACTCTGATTTCCTCTGTTTCTCCCTCTGTTCCACTCTAATACTATATCAGTGTCTAAAATCTTGAGGAGGAGGTAGAGTTTTCGATATGGGTTTTTATTTTTGGGATTTAAAACCTCATTCCAATGGTTTCAAGCACGCAAGCCTTGCTTTGGATTTGGGTGTTGGTCTACGCCATTGATAGGGTGGTTTGTTGTGGCTGAGAGAAGGAGAGGGAGAGAGTGGGTCTTGGGTATGGGGGTTGTTTGTTGGCTTACACACTACTTCTTCCTCTTCTTATTGAGGAGGAGTCGTCGAGGAGATGAGGTTGTTATAATTTATTAAGCACTGGATTTGTTGCAATTAATTCAGCCATGGATTTTTTGTAAAAGAGTATTCTTTATAATTTTGGGTGCTTTGAAGCAAAGTATAGTATCTATGCTTTGGACTTTGGAGTAATTAGCTTATTGATTATTCCAATGTAATCACCAATTCTGTATGGATTTCCAAAGTTTAGTAATGCTTGCATGGGGCACATTTGTTGTAAAGTGGCAGTTTTTTTAAGACTAATGTTTATGATTGCAAGGGATGGTGTTAGCCACAAACGGATTTAGAGATTTTTCATCGTCTTTCACACGATTTATCTTAACTTATTTATTTACAATTTATTCTTTAAATAAATACTTTAGTTAATCTTTCTTTAGATTTTAAATACAAATTTTGTCACCACACCTATTAGGGAAGTATTTGTCATCTAAGACCGCCAATGCATTCGTGTTAATAGGTGAAATGGATGAAAATATTAATTTAGATGAATAAATGTAATTGAGATCAAAGCAATGGTTATCCCACAAGCTACGTGTCCAAAAATTTTTGTTGGAGGAGCAAAACCAATCTTAATTGGACAAAATTTTAAAATTATAGACATTTCCAATTGAGAAAGGAAATTTTAAGAGAAATTATGGGAACATGAGATTACAATGTAAACTTTGGACGGTGAATATGCACATAAGAAAAAAGATGTGCACAAAATATTTATCTTCTTCCATCCGCATGAAAGAAACAAGGTTGGTAGTTGCAAAGCAGTGGCAAAACCAATGGATTCATTCTACGCTGATGTTCTTGGACTTCTGAATAGCATTCTGTTGGTAGTTTTATTATGTAAGCTTCTGCCAATGATGCATTTCAGGATTATGTTAGCTCCCCTTACATATTTGACTAATTTGTGGTGACTTTGAGGTTAAATGATGCTGAATTCCTCCCATGTGTGAAAATGAAGTGTACATTAGTATGACTAGTCTCGTATCCAAACAAGAAATAGAGACGAGGAAAATGACATGTAAGCTAATAGCTTAATTACAGCAAATCCAGAGGTATTAATGTCATAATGTGTAGACTTTTCGATAGATGGTGTTAAGATATTAAACTCTTTGTTGCCCCATCGTTCCATCAAGAAATTATTTTTGTGCATATATGTTTTAAGTTTGACTGTTTTTCTAATCCTAGATCTGAAAATAGAAACTTCAGAGTATTAAACTCTTGTTAACATGATGCTTCAGAGATACATTGATAAACGTAACAAATTTGTTTTTTCAGTATTTTAGAATCAATCTTAATGTAAAAGAACAATACTTAAAATAATGAAGTAAGCAATAATTTCTTGCTATAACTAGGGAGAAAGCAATCTGTCTTGGAAGCATTGATTGGGAGGGATTGGAATCTTGGGTGTTGTTTGTTTCCTTTCTCTTAGATCATCGGCAACGGCAATTCTTTGATTGGAGGATATATAAGTCGACAAGAAAGGTATCTGTGGCGTGGGACATGTCAACTAGAATCCTTAATTTTAAGCATTCCAGTCTTGCAAGTAACCTCATTCATCTTTCATTGTGGAATCATTTGGTTTCTGTTTATATAAAAAAGACACACTATCATATATAGTGGATCATCAAAGATTCAAAGCACCCAACAATAGAGGTAGGCAGTGATTAATTTGGTCTACTTGTGGAGTTCTTTTAGTTTCTGGCTGAATGCCAAACACTAATTGTTCAAGTAGGACACTCATTTGGAAACATAGGGCCTCATAAGATTACATAATTGCCTTTCGTAGAGATGATGATTCTATTTTGATTAAGCTATATATTTGCCAGCAATTGTTATTGGTGATTACACCTTAATACCACAAATCTGAGGACGGGCCAACTCCGTCAATATCGATTCGTTTCAGTCGTATGTTTGGCGTACGTTCCAAACTATCAATTCTTACTGGCATGAACAATTTCATCATCCTTTCAGTGTCTTTCATTTTCCTTTCTGTTTCTTTCATTTTCCTTTCTGTTTCTTTTCTCAGTGTTGATACAACTTTATCTTAATTATATTTAGGAATGTAAATGATTGTAAAAATGGTTAAGTCAATCTATCTAGAATGAGTTATAAGTACTAATCCCTACCTTAATAATCAAGTGTTAATCCCTACCAATAATCAAAGTACTGATTCCTTTAAAGTCAGTATGAATGAGAGAAGATAAAAGATGCATATGTTATTTGTATTCATTTCTTCGGACACATAATGATTTTGTTTGATTGTAAGCAATCAATCACTAGATATTCCATCATTCCATGTCATCGAAACAAAAAATCACTCGATATTCCTTAGTAAGCAAATGAGAATACATGGGTGTAAAATGGACTATAAGATTGTGTGCGTGTGTTTATATATATATATATATATATATATATATATATGATCGAAAAGTTTCTCTAGTGTCTATCCCTAGAAAATACCAAAAAAAAGGATCCCTCATTAGAAGGACCCTATATATATATATATATATATAGCGGTTCTCCACTGCGGACGTCCGCAGTTTTTCAATCCATACGGATTTCTAGTTTTGACCCACTTTCCGATCACATTTTCACATCTTAACCATTCAGTTTTGATGTCTTAATGTATAGATCACCTCTGCAAAATTTCAGCCAATTTGATGATCATTAAGGCATTCAAAACTGTAAATTACAACAATATATACGAACAGTTCCGGTTCGACAGATTCGGTTCGCTCGTATAAATTACAGTTTTAGATGCCTTAACGATCACCAAATTGGCTGAAATTTTACAGAGGTGATCTATACATTAAGACCTAAAAACCGCACGGTTAAGATGTGAATGTGTGATCAAAAAGTGGGAAAAAACACAAAATCCGTAAGATTTGGTCGTTCGTGTAAATTGCAGTTTTGGATGCCTTAACGATCACCGATTTGGCTGAAAATTTGCAGAAGTGATCTACATATTAGGACCTAAAAAATGAACTGTTGAGATGTCGAAATATAATCGAAAAGTTTGTCTAGTGCCTCTGCCTATAAAAGACCAAAAAAAGGGATCCCTTAGTGGAAGGGTCCTCTATATATATATATATATATATATATATATATATATATATATATATATATATATATATACACAGCGCTTCTCCGGTGCGGACGTCCGTACTTTTTGCTTAGGTGCGGATTTCAGGTTTTGACCCACTTTCCGATCACATTTTCACATCTTAGCCGTTCAGTTTTTAGGTCATAATGTATAGATCATCTCTGCAAAATTTCAGCCAAATTGATGATCGTTAAGGCATTCAAAACTGCAATTTACAACAATTAGCACAAACGGTTCCGGTTCGTACGTGTAAATTGCAGTTTTGGATGCCTTAACGATCATTAAATTGGCTGAAATTTTGTAGAAATGATCTATACACTAGGATCTAAAAGCTGAACGACTAAAATATGAAAATGTGATCGGAAAGTGGGTCAAAACCGGAAATCCGCACCTTTTTCTTAGGTGCGGATATCCGCACCTGAGCAAAGTTATATATATATATATATTCACACACACCTATTTTCTCTATTCACACACCCCCTTTATTTTTCTAATACTTTAATTTAATTTTCTTTTACAAATTACCCTACCCTCCCTTTCACTTATGTTCCTTTTTCTTTTTTCTTTTTTCTATTTGGCGAGTTAATCATTAATTAACTATCATTATACAATAAATCAAATTTTTTTTTTTTGCTACTAAGAATAAATCAATTTTTTTTGCTACTAAGATATTATGATACGAAGATCTTCCAAGTAACACTAATTTTCAGCAGTAAATATGGTTTTGCTATCGACACTCTGATTGGTAGGTAAAAAAGTGCAGGACCTAATTCAACATTGTGAAGAGAATGCCAATACAATAACTAGTTGGTTATTTAGAGTGGTAGTTATAGTTACTGAACTGAAATGTTTAGATGGTAAAAAGTTTGTACGTATATAAAAATGAACTGCATAAACCATAATTGGGGCTGCAAACCAGAGAGTAAAAAGTTCCACATGAACTTACAGTAGCAAAGAGTAAGCTATCCTTATCTCAGCACATTTAATTCCTTTCAACTAGAAGCAATGATAAAATTGTCAGCACAAATATTTCAATAATGTATATTGGAGCATCAATTACCCAAATAATTTGGCAAAAAATAACAAAAACCAATGTACCAGTCCACAACATTGCTTCATAAAAATAAAAACTAATAAACAAGAGTAACTAGAAGCATCAAAACCAATCAACCCTCAATAAAAAAACACAAACCCTTGCTGAAACCCGCCCCCACCCCCACAAACAACCACTCATTTTTTCTGAAAGCCCCCTCATCTCATATTTGTATAATTTTCCTATGGCAAAATCTTTTATATTCTAGCATAATATAGTAGAACAAATCATGTCTATAATTATAAGGCTATCATTATTAGGCTGTTGTAAAGTTCTATAGTTGCTCAATGGATTCAAATACACCAAATAATTTTAGTTAGAATCTTACCATGAATGATGGATAGAGAAACATATATATATATATATATATATATATATATATGTGTGTGTGTGCGCGCGCGCGCGCGCAGATCATTTCCCTAGCAAAATTTCAATTCCATTTAGGATTGCAATAGTTAATAATTTGCATCCACTTAACCATTTACGGATTTAGACTTAACTATTTATGGATTTAGAGATAAACAATAAAAACAATCGTTCTTACTTCAATTTCTAACCGATCCAATCCCTAACTCAAAGATAACCGATCCAGAAGCAACGTATACTGGGCTGCAAGCCACCACAGGTAAGATTCCAATATTACAGATTCCATTAATTTGCAAAAGCTAGATAATTAATTAGTAATTAAGATAGTTTATGTTTTCCCACAGAAATAATATAATCTTCGTAATGCTGTGACTTTTTGTCTAGAGCTCATAAATAAACTTAAACCCATCACTGTGGAGTACCTCCAGAATAATATCATAAATATTGGTTTTTTCTCAACGGAAAAAGACATTTCTTTAGAAAGTAACACTGAGAAAGACAATTGGGTCACTGCGACCTACCCAGCACCAACCAACTTGCATGTCAAAGTTTGAAGGGTAGTTGTTCATCAAGTCATCAGAGCATCAAATGGCAATAGGGCAACCCATGAAGGAGTTAATTATTGGATCTGATTTATTGAAATAAATGAATTAGATATGAGACTCAAAAGGAGTGAAGCCGTGAGGGATTGGGTTTCTGTCAGCAAACACTGACTCAGAGGCTGCTGCATGCGCGAGATTGGCACATGGATGTATTGAGTAGAGTGACTTGGTCAGTCACCAAACCAGTTTGCTATGGCATGGACCAACCAAACACACAACAACCATTCTTTCTCCTCCATTCTCAGTTTCTTACAATTACATGGAAGATAAGGAAAGAAAGCTTGCGATGATAAATATATGGAAAATTACAATTTAAGGAAGCCCTTTTATAGGATATGGGTTTGCAAAATATTGTCAGAGAATATATATTGCGCCCTTAATGCTTAATTTACCTGTTGTTGGTTTCTCTTAGATCTCATTTGGTTCATGAAATTAGAGTCGTGGAAAAGAAAACTCAATAATTTCTTGTGTTTGTGATGCAAAAAGAAATTAAATACCTTTTCTCTTCCTTTAGAAATATGGGGGAAAGTGGTGCCCGGATAAATTCTTCTATCCTACCGTAGAATCATGTAGGATTGCTAAATGGTATAAAGACCAATCAAGTGTTGCCACGTGGAATTTTTAAGACAACTCTTATCAGGGTAGATTAATTGCAGTGTAACACAACAACGTCAAACAAAAGCAAAACTTCTAAACCTCCCATTAACTATTGCCGTTAACTGAAACGAGAAATTCATCATCTCGTCATCTTCATCTTCATCCCCAACTCCAAAACCAAGTCCCGCAGAGCCAGAGACTGCAACGACGCTGGGAGAGTGCTATCATCCTCTATCTTCGTCCCGGTTTTGAAATCGGAACTTTCTCTCTTGGTAATTCTCTGTTCCTTTATCACATTTTGCATTTGTGGTTCGTCGATTTAGTTTAATTTCTTTGACCTAGGTAGTGAGAATTATGGATCCTTGAAATTGGAATTACCTTCGAGCATTAACCTTCGATCATTATCAGCGTAGTTAAATTTAGGCTGAATTTAGTGTCGTTTTGGTCTAAAGGTTGTGGTTATGTAATTTCGCTGTGAAAAAATAGTGTAAAGACTGAAGATGAATGTGTACTTATTTTTGGAATTGAGTTATTGGTGTTACAGGTGCATCTACTTTGAATTGAGTTATTGGTGTTAAGAGTTATTGTTTCAGGCAACTGTGGCAGGAGATACCGGCCTTATTAGTTTCAACAGATTGAGGCTTCTTTTCTGGGTTGGGTAAAGGAAAACGAGGACTTGTTGTGATTGATTGGTATGACATGTCACTTCAAACAAAATAACAGAACCTCTCTCCCTTG
This sequence comes from Rosa persica, assembly GCA_025331145.1. NCBI lineage: Eukaryota > Viridiplantae > Streptophyta > Magnoliopsida > Rosales > Rosaceae > Rosa > Rosa persica. Next base: position 60,880,089 of record WFKR01000005.1, read on the forward strand.
TTGCTATTTTTTCTATGGTAAAGACGGGGTGAAAGAAAAAGGCGGCTAGGATTAGGAAACATGAGTTATTCCTTCATGTTGGTGTCTCAAAGCTTTAGATGTTTGGCCAAAAGAAAATGCTTGAGAAATTGATAATCTAGGAATTATCTCTTATGCATTAACTTATCTATTTGTACTGCATTTTGTTTGGCATTTTTAAAGACACGTACAAAAATGGAATTTGATCTTGTTGCCAGTGCATTTTGTAGAACTAGCTGGGACTCCAGGTTTGAATATTATAGTCTTCACTTTTGAGTGACCTTTGGTGGTGGATATAACCATTTGTGATTTTGATTTGTTTGGTATTTATTTATGGATTTTATTGAGCATCTGTTTTACCCTCTCCTTCATAAGCAAAATTTCAATGTTGGAGGAGATATAAATGATGCTTAGATTGATAGGTTGGCTTACCAGCTCACTGCAAATTATGTTGTTTGGCTTCATGATGCGAAGTCATGAATTTATGAATGTCTCTGCATTGATATCAGGTAGTCTATATATGTTTCACCTAAGATTCATTTTTGTTCTTGTTTCTTATGAGATATCGTTACTATATGTCCAATATCATCTGTTTTTTTATTATATTTTGGGTTCATCTCATCATTATCACGCTGAGTATGTGTATATATATATATATGTATATATGTGTGTGAGTGTGTGTGTATATATAGGATTGCAATAGGTTCTACTAGTGATTGAGAAAGTTGCAATTGAGTTCATCTCATCATCATCATGCTGATTACACACACACACACACACACACACAGAGAGAGCAAACTTGATACAAAGGATAAATGACGCACTACATTATTGGCTACACCAAACAAGTGCTATCTGATCCAACGGTGAAACCTACAGGCCTTGTGTGCCCTTCGCATATGTACGACTACCACAGAAAATGAAGTATGAGTGGTGATGGCCCAGATAGCATAGATGATCCCAGGAATGTAACCAAAAAGAGTCATTATCAGGCAGATCCAAAACTCCACCTTGCAGCCAAACCACATGAAGACCCCAAGAGGAGGTAAGAGGATGGCGATGATGATGTCGATGAAGGTTGCTGTACTCATACTTGAAACAGAGTAAATGTTAGGAAGTTACAGGTCCTACTAGCAAGTGAGGAAGTTACAAAGCCATTATGTGGGTTTAAAGTGGTTTGTAAAGTCTGTGGCTTTCCATTCTTTAATATCGAGGCTTGTCCTTACTTGCAGGATTAGCAGATTTTGAAGAACATGTTGTAACTTATGAATATGATATGGAGCTTGCACTTTGTGACTCAACTTATGGTTGATTGCCTAAAATATACATAAGCTTAGGGATTGATCAGTGTGTTCTATTCATGTATTTTGCTAATCTTCTGTATTGAGCAAGAACAGCATGTCTCTTGCACTGTTCTCTGTACATATTTCTCTATTCTTTTTCTATAAACCAATGGTACAGATTTGCAATAATCAATCATCAGAGACAGAGATCATATAAAATCATAGAGATCAAATGTGAAACAAAAAAATGTTATTCTACTAAGCATAACCAACTCATTCTAAATACGCATTACACTCCAATAAAACAAAGTACCAGAATCCCAAACAAAAACATTCTAAAGTCTTCAAGAATACAATATAAAATTAGCCCCAAACTAATACTATAATTGGCTGTTTTCTCTACCGATAGCATATCAAAAGTCCTCTTCCCTGAAGTATCATAGCATATCCATATCACTGAAATCAGAGAGCAGCTGCACAAATTCACTTTTGAAACGAGTAAAAATTATTGTACTATGAAATACACTAAAAGGAGAGAGAGAAAGAAGTTGTTTTACTTGTATGTACCTTACGACGATATATATTATTAGACTTCTTTTCCTCTATCAGACTGCTGCTGTTGCTCATAACTACTTGAAGAAGAATCCTACATTATAAATAATATATTGTTAACAAAAAAATAAAAACTCAATTTGTTGTACTTAGAAACATATCATTCAAACCTGGCTCAATCGAAGAATTTGACTAGTTAGATTGTTTGCAGCATTCCTTGTGGATGAATTCTGTTATAGAAAAAAAATGAAGTGGATAACAAAGATTATGAATAATATTTTAACAACGAATGTATGATCTATACCTGATTCAATTGTGTGATATAGTTACCCTCTCGACACATATTTGCATATGTTAAATTGAGTTGAGAAAATGGCAACATAGACGTAGAATTCTATAGATACAACGGAATGTTTAAGGTTAGATTGTAATAGAAATAAAATAGAATAAACATAAAACATAAATTTTAAACTTACTACAATTTAACTTACGTGATTATACAGAGAGTACGGAGCATAAACATTAGTTGTTGGCAGGCTCATAGGTGAAAATTGCTACATGTTAACAAGAATTTAATCAAGAAGCCAAATCCTTAACAATAATATTGATCAAGCTTTTTTGAAATTGTACCTGGTTGATGAAATTTGTACCATTCGATGCAACAAATGGGTGAAGCAAGCTTGAATTATGGACTACATGAATTGATGTATCTGAAGGCTCTTCACTGATCGATGGCTTGACTTTCCCTACACAAATAAATTATAAATAAAAAAAATAAAAAAGATTAATCATACTATAACTAATAAATATTTCAAAGATTAATCATACTATAACTAATAAATATTTCAAAATATGCGTAGAATGTTAAATTACTTACTGGAACGTTGGCTTTTTGGTGTCTTTTTTATTTTGTTTCTTCTCCATTGCGTCTTTCCTTCTTTTATTAGTCATGCCTTTTGGCCACACACCTGCTGGATTGAGAACTAATGTTTCATCAAATAAGGTTTGATTTTTGTTAGCACCGCCACCAGAAGCATTACCACTGGGAACCTCATTCATTTCTTCATTGACATCTCCCACAATAGATAACTTCTTCATATTCTTTTCAATTAACCCTTCTGCTTCTATCAATTTCTGCATTGCAATGTCACTACCACTAATTGTTTCTGCTCCCTTACTGATAATACCATAAGCTTTTCGAATTAAAGAATTCCTACATAGTGTCACAGTTGATTTCTCCTTGACCTGTAGTGGTACACTACTTAATTGCCTCTACTCCTTTCTTTGCATCTTTTGTCCACCTCTTTAGTATATATTGTGTTGATTTTTGAGTAACATTTTTCACATTTAACACCCTCAGAGCATGGCTGCATACTCAACCCATAGATTCATACATCTGATAACCACAAGAGATGGTCAGATTCAAAGAATTGAATCTGACAATGTACACTCTTTTATGACTCTCCTCATTAAGTTCAAATGTCTGCAGTGGTCCATCACTTCCAACTTCCTCCATCTTCACTGCCAAGCTAGCGACAAACTCAAACTCAAATAAATTATAAATTTTTCGGGTGTAGACCATACTAGCTTGCTTCTTAATTCCATTACTTCTTGCAACCCTAGAAGGTACTTCGTTGTTGCACCAAAAAGTCTCTTCCAATTCACTTGAACGCATGTGCTCTGCCTGTTTATCATAGTGATACACAAATTCAGTAAGACTCAGTGTTTTAGTATACATAAGGGTAAAACATTGTTTGTGCTCTCACTTCTTTGTGTAGATAATATTCCTACAGAGCATGTATCCTTGCTAAATAATGCACACCATTTTTCACGAAGGTCATAAAGTGTCTTAAGCCATGTGTTCCCTGCAAGATCAAACTTCTCTACCAAGTAGACTCAAATTCATCTTCTGTCACATGTCTGAAAAGCAACTTTTTGCAAAGCTCACTAAAATCAGGATTTCTATAAAGCCAATTCAAGTTTTGTACCGCATTCTTTGATATGTGCCATAAATATAACCGATGGAGTGTCTCAGGAAAAACCTTCTCGATGGCATTTGCCATTGCCTGACATCGATCAGTGAAAATAGTCTTGGGTTTTTTACCATCCATCGCTTCTAAGAATGTCTCAAGTAACCAAATAAATGAAGCAGTCGTCTCATCTAGCAAAAATGCACAACCAAACAACAAATTTTTCCAATGGTGGATAACCCCAACAAAAGGAGCACAAATCATGTTATATTTATTAATCCGGTAAGTAGTATCAAATACTACAACGTCCCCAAAGCATTCAAAGTCGGTTTTCGACTTTCCAGAAAAAGTTTGTCATTCAATTTTCTTGATCCTTTTGCACAGTGTAGAAAAACATAGGATCTTCAATTTTCTTTCTCTTGAATAAATTGATCAAGCTTTGAGCATCCCCTGCTTCAAGCATAATCATTCTCTCTTTGCTTACAAAATTGTAACAATCAGTCTTGTAAATCCAACATTTTGAGATCCCCCAACTTCTTCTGGTAAATATGAATATGTATTTATGGTACTCATGCCTGTGCTTTGCATTGATCTAATCACCCCCTTATGTGCTTCTAAAACTTTTCGATTGGAGAGCAAAAATGGTCTTTCTTCTAGCTCTGCAAGCTTATGGTTGTGTTTAGGAACAAAGAGAGTCACCTTCCATACGTTATTATCTTGCAATCCAAATCGAATTTTTGCTGTGCAACCAGTTCTAGTGTCCAGCCTATCAGCCTTTTTCACTTCTGAAGGATCACTATCTAGTTTAAAACCTTTTTTTGAACAAGCATAATTAACTTGTCTCACAACATTGTTGGTTTTCCTCCTTTGCATTATCCGAACATTGAACCCAATTCTAGCACCATATTCACAGTAGAGGTTGTATGCTTCTTCCTCACTATTCACAATTACTCCATACAAGTCATCATCATTACTAGCTTGACGATTGACGGTCATTGAATCTTTCTCCAAATTAGTTGCCCTGCTATGTCCTTGATCATCTTCTACGTCAATTACTGTTACATCCTGTATATCAATTTACCGGTTTACTAATCATTTGGACAGTAAACGACAATTACTTTTACTTTTAATTTCGTTTTGGCACTTTTAGGGGCCCTAAAAGTGACTTTTTGTTCTGGTCAAAATTTGAGAAAACTTTCTTCATGAAAGTTGTAGAGTACGTTAAACCGAGTTCGTAAACATGTGGCACACAAACATCGGAGTTCGTATGCGAAAGTTATGGATATTTTCGTTTGAGAGGTATTTTTGTCTTTTCATCTTACCTATCTTATTAAATCATTCTTCTTCCCCTTCCCTTCACGGCAGAAGCAAGAAGCAAGAAGAGAAATGGAGGAGAGAGAAAGGGAGAGAAAGAAAGAGAGAGAAAATTTTCCGGCGCCGATTCTGACTATTTCCGGCAGCAAAAATGGTATTAATCTCTTCCTCTCTTCATGAGCTTTCTTTTGAGTATAATGCATATATATTGGAGAGTTTTAGAGGTTGAAAATTGGGATTTTACAGTTTTCTTAATTGTTAATTAGTTCTAGTTGTTTTCTGAATTTAGTGTAGTTGAGAAAAATGCTATGGAGGTTGAGATAAATCTGCTGCTAAAATTTGGTCACCATCGGAGAAGTTGGCCACCGCGTGAACAGTGCCGCTGCGTGAATAGTGAGTGGTGAACAATACTTAAATTATTTTTTTTAAAGAGTTAAATTACAAAACTGATGTAGAGTTTATATATGTGATTTAGGTGAAGATTGTAGAAGTTTTGAATCGATTATGAATTTTCAAAAAGTTAGAATTTCGATTATCGATTTACGAGAATTCGACCGTAAGATATTTCTCGGTTCTGCCTCAGAACCTTTAAATTATTGAATTGGTATTAGAGGTAAAATTTGGGTTGAATTAGAGAAGAACTGAAAATGTTGAATTATGAGGATATGACGTGGAAATCGTGTTTAATTTCCGGATAGTTATTTACGAATTATAATTATGTACAGGGCGACGTACCGAGTTACTGTTCGACGAGGGAAACCGGTTTGCATGGTCACCTAAATAGTACTATGAGTGGATATTATTTTAAATTACTTGTGCATACAGTATATTATTATTATTATTATTATTATTATTATTATTATTATTATTATTATTATTATTTTAGTTGAGATTTAATTTATGATTGGAATTATTGAGATTTTATGATTTTATGAGCCTAATTTTCTTGAGATTTATTTATGCTTTATGAATTACGAGACTAATGAATTTCATTCTCAAGGGCTTTCAATAGATTTTCGAGCTATTTATTAATGGATTATTGAGATGGGGAATGATTTTGAGCTTAATTTTCTTGAGATTTATTTATGCTTTATGAATTACGAGACTAGCAAATTTCCTTCTCGAGAGCTTTCAATAGATTTTCGAGCTATTTATTAATGGATTATTGAGATGGAGAATGATTATCGGGAAGTGATTGATTAAGAAATTACTATGAGAATTATTGTTTCTGAATATTGGTTTATATAAGATTTATCAAATATTTGGGCATGATTGAATTATCAAGATTTCCTGAGTTTGTACTCCGCACCTATCAGCTTTGAAGTTATATCGAGTTTCTTTTCGAAAGCAAGTAATTGAAAAAAGTTGTTTGCAGTTTATTGAGGAGGCTATCTTCGGCGCATGCGTACATTACCTAGTCGGCAGTCCCTTCTAGGTAATAGTCTGGTCGGCAGCCCCTTCCAGACTACATCCCGGTTGGCAGTCCTTTCCGGTGAATCACCTGGTTGGCAATCCCTTCTAGGTGACATGAGGTAGTTAGTCTGCAGATCCTTCTAACTACCTGTGGTTAGTTGGCAGTCCCTTCTACCCACCGCCTCCTAATCCGATAGGTAGTCTCTTCCGATGCATCATCTGTGGCAGTCCCCCTTGATGGCATGATATGACTAGATAGCAGTCCTTTCTATTCATCAAAATAGCCTCTGGAAAAGGTTGTTTTTTTTTTTTATAAGGATTGAGGATGAGATTTTAAGAGATTGCAAGATATTCTATGTTTACATGATTGAGATTTCATTAAAGATGATGACTAAGAGTATTTCAAAGAGTTTTCTTGGATGCTTGGTTTTTAAGAGAATAATTTGGGAAATCACTAAATCTTATAATTGTTTTCCTTCGAGATTAGCTATTTTTCGTCCACTCACTCTAACGGTTTTTAAATGTTTTCCCCTGGGCCCTTCGGTTTCAAATGCCCAGTTTGTAGGCCCGATTAGCTTGAGGTCAAACATACATGAGGTTGAGGCATAGCTGTCATAGCTTATGCATTATAAAAAGTATTGATTCTTTATCTTGTATTTTATCCTCTTGTACACCATGTGCGTTAGATTGCTCTGATAACCCATTAAATTAATATTCTTAAGTTCAGAATTTTTTTTTGTGAAATGGGAGCTGTTGTGATTTAGGGAGCAGGTGGCTTCAAAAGAATAAGGGTGGATTATTTTAGAAGTGTAAATGTCTTTCTACAGGTTTTGGGTAGTCCACTTTTAGAGGAAGTTCTGTCAAATTTTTGATAGAATTTCTTCTAAGGTGGGCTCCGCAGGACCACTTCGGATTTCAAGGTGAAATCTGGGGCAGGTCCTGTCAATTACTGTTGCATGTCAGCGAATAAATTAATTGTAATATGTAGCTATAGCAATAGAACAAAAAAAAATCTGTCCAAAAGAATACTCTGAATATAACAAGTCAGTTCATGAAATTTTGAACTTGCATGGCTATGTATGATTATGTATAAGTATCTAGGTACATGCCTATTATGTATGATAACATATATATATAAGAAGCATATGTGTGTGTGTATGAATATGACAATTTAGTACTTACTTACATGCATGATTATGTATGATTACACATGTATATAAGAAGCTAATATATATATATATATATATATATATATATATGAATCTGCGAATTTAGTAGCAGGCTTTTGAATCCCATCAAGTAGCTTCTTAGTCTTCCCGGTCCACAGCCACACCCACTAAACCGCCTTTGTCACCCCCCATCACTATGAAGTTTGAAGCGTCATACAATTTATGACAATAGAATAACTAGGGCTGCACACAGATTTGATTGGATCGGTTTTGACTTTAAACCGTCTATTTGCCAAAGTAAGCGGTTTAGACATTTTAAACAACCGGTCATCGTAAAAATAAGCTTAATCCGATCCAATCCAATCCATTTAAAGATGGTTTGGTTCGGTCGGTAAGGCGGTTTTAACCTGTATAGCATTAATATTTTGTTTACGAAAAATTCATAGTAAAATACAAAAACTCAATCTCAATAATAAAAATTTAATAATCAAAATCCAAAACTAATATTCGAAGAACAAAATCCAAAATAGTTTCAAAATGATTCACTTATTTGGGTTTTAGGCTTTTGGGTTTAGGATTCAATATGGTAGTATATTATTTTGAGAATCAAATTATAATTGGAGATTTAGAACTTACTTACAAAAGACTAACCACAGATATATATATATATATATATATATATGTTATGTATATAAATTTAAATTTTTTTCTATTATATTTAGTACATACATGTCTGTTCGGGTTTCGCGGTTTAAGTAAAAGAAAAACCAAACCAAACCAATTCATAAACGATTTGGTTCGGTATTGAACTGGCTTTCATATTTTAACGCAAAAAAACCTTAACCAAATCATATTTACCGGTCAGTTTCGACCGGTTTGACCGATTTGTACCGTGTTTTGCACACCCCTAAGGGTAACCATTACATACAACCAACGAAGAAGAAACAGAAACAGAAACAGAGCAAAAGCCAAAACAGAAAAAAAAAAAAAAAAAGAACAGGAAAAAAAACAACCCAAAGGAAAAACAGTAAAACGTAGCCCTCAAGGTAGAGCTGAAACGACATCTCTCTCCTCAGCCTTTCACAACCTTGGTCGCTCTCCTCACCTCCAGCACTCTCTCATCAAACCCATTCTAATCTTCTCGTTCTTCAATTTCCCAAAAGCACCAAACTTCCCCAACTTATATAATACTGTAATGAGGTTATTTAAGAATTCAGATGAATCTAAATACATGCATGATCGATGTAATCGTATGAGACTTAAAATTACTTAATTGAAAGGCTTTGTTTACCTTGATTATGATCTTTGGCCCCATCTTCATTCATTGTTGGAGGATGAAACCATAATTTTTGTAGAGGAATTAGCAGTGAACTCTTTGGGCTATGAGAGAAGCGATGCCATTGGAATTATGGATTGTTTAGGGTTTCTTTGGTGATCTAATAAACGAAGAAAACACTGCAGATAACGATAGTTAGCTAACGGAAGGTAGAGCAATTTTTTTTTTTCACGTCATTTTGGTTTTACTAGTTGTTAAATCCAGGGTAAATTTACCTGATATGAGTTGTCTAAAAAATTTCACGTCACTTGATTGGGTCGTCATACCATTTGGCAATCCTACTCGGCAGGATAGAAAAATTTCTCGTGGTGCATGATAGAATACATTTAGTTTGTAGAGACACCCGATATCATTTCAAGATGATCTCTAGATGCTTATTGTAACCAGAAGTTTAGGCTTAATGTCCCCCTCTTGTATTCAGCAGTTTCATTAATCAAGGCTTGAGGGTAGCCACACTAGCCCTTTATTAAAAAAAAAAAAATGTGAGAGTAGTTCCTTTCGTAGACCCAATGATTCATTTTCTCTCCTTATTTTTTTTTTGCATTTATTACTCACTTTTTATTATCTTATTGCATTAGTTCTAGATTTTTTAACAACTTCTGATAACTTTTTTTATATTACCAAACACCGAAAATCAAATTTCGTGAGAAATTTAATTTCTCTTTCAATAAGAAAGACAAAGGAAAACGAAACGAGGCCTTAGAATGGTTTCGACTATTTTTAAGATCCTCTATCTTGCTTTGACCAGTTTGTATGTTATGAAGTTGGGACATCTAATCAGATTAGTCTTTCCTTTCCAAGTCCATTTTCTTTTGGACAATCAAGTCCGTGTGGGTTGATCGGCCCTTCTTTCTCTATTTTAGGTCAATACCAGGCCTTCTTTATATAGTTGGGCTAAAAGTTTCTTAGCTTCTTAGGATTCAATTTCTTTGTCTTTTTTATATATGGCTGGCCCAAAACTGAATCAAAATACAAGAAAAAAGAAATATTTCTCTGTCCGGAGAATTTCATGGTAAAGATAGAGACTTTTTTTTTTTTTTTTCCTTTGAGAATTGGTAAAAGATATACTCAAAATGTTCGCTTGTTAAATCATATGGGTATCTATGCATGATAATATTTTCAATGCAAGTAGTATTAAGAGTCGACTTTTCTCTTTGCTAGGGTTTCCTTTAGCGGAGAAACTGATCGAGTTTAAGATACGATGGCGCCGGGGGAAGCGATGGCTAATCTTGAGGCGGCTGTGGTGAATCTGATTGGGGATCTCTGGGTTTCCCTTTATCTCTGTGGACATCTCCTATCTCCGAAGCGCGTGGTGATATAGTCGTTCTTAACAGCGATCTCTAGTCTTTGGAGACTGAAATAACGTGTTTTAATCCGGTAGGAGGAGGGGGTTTTTTTTAGTTTTTCAGTTCAAGGAGTGTGTCACGCCCTGATTTTCAAGGGCAAATAATAAACAAAAACAATTACACAGGGAGTGAATGGTTCAGACATCACACTAAATACCTATCAAATTTTTCAACTTAAAACAAGTACAAGATAATGTCTGGAACCTACAATGTTAATACAGATTCGTTCTTTAGAGTCATATATTACATTACAAAAGGTTTACAAATTAAGTTGCGTTAACAAAATAATAAGTAAACGCTCCCTCAGAGCTTACTACAAACGGAACTCTAAAGAAAGTTAATCAACAAAATTAGCTTCCGCACACCTATTGTTACGACAACACGATTCCTACTTCAGCCACGGTTTCCCTGACCTACAAGATCAACTCCTACACTATTGAATAGTGCATCGGGTTGCAACAACAAACTCGGTAAACTTTCTGACAGCTTGTATGAGTAAACTCCAAACAAATTAGAAGACCAGAATGCTGGAATTAAGCTAATCAAACAAGATGATAATCCCTGCAAATGATTTAGTTCAAGTGATTACATGAGGGCAAACCAAAGATAATCCTTGCATAAGGTTTAATTCAGGAGATTATATGCAACTAAAACAATATTGAATGATGGCAATCCCTGTGTATGATTTTAGTTCAGCAGATTACATACACATGGAATTGCTTAAATTATACGTAACCTAAATCACTCAACAATCTACTTCAAACACTTAGTGAAATATAAATTACTATAAAGCTCATCGAAAACATCAATAGCATAATAACCAATCCGCAATATCAATCATAATCACCACCTTGGTTATACAATACGAAACCATTCACATTTATAAAAAAATTACAATCACAATCACAACCCATACCAATTCCAAACCAAAGCTCAATTCTTCATAACAGAAACACATCATTTAATTATATAAATATGAAGTCACCGTTTCATGAATGGCACTAATTTCAACTACAGTTTAAAATCACAAAACTCATTTTTATGCTTAAAAACTCATTTTCCATACCTGTGAACCGCAGTCTTATGAACCGTAGTCGATCGAGTTCATATCATTTAAAACAAATATTCATTTCCAAAAACGATTCACAATAAATCAATTAATTCCGAAAAGTAAGTAATTCCGTCGTAAACGAACCACGTGAGATTTACTCACCTCAAAATCCCACTGCGTCTTCTATACAGAACAAAACTAACATTCACACCAACAACACGTCCAAATCACATTGAGAAGCACCTAATCACCAATGGTTTCAACTTAGTATACACATTACAAGCGATTAAAGTCCGAATCCCCTAATCGAACAACAACCCAAAAAGTAACGTCAATCGAGGTGAAATCACTTCGGAGACCTCCTTAAGTCTCCAGAACACTTCCACGATCTATGTATCCAAACAACAAGTCGATCGGATGCTCGAGTCCTCAAGGATCGAATAAATCGACCGGTATGATACCGTAAAAATCATAACAATTCCATACGAATTTCAAAATTTACATATTAGATATCGAAACGCTCGTATCGACGAGTAAAAGATATATAATACCAGAAACAGTCCCTTACAGGGCCCAAACACCACTAGAATGCCGCCACAGGTGGTGGCGCACCGCGGCCGGCCAAAACTCAATATTTCACAAAACTCCCAATATCAAAGTTGTTCAAAATGAAGAGGTGATCAAGCTTAGAAGTTGAATCAATCTCGGTAGTATGATCACGTTTCCAGATTCAAGCAGAGCCGTCGAAATATTCAAATCTTGATCTTTTGCTCCACACTCCAAATAGTGATGCAAGGCTTATATAGAGATGATTAGGAGGAAGAGGAGATTCTAAAACTGAGAAAGATCGGCCAACATGACGCCAAAATCTAGAAGAACTGGTCGGATCCCGAAAGTTCAAACTTTGGGTGCTCCGATCTACTACTTCCGACGATATTTGTTGACAGCGAGCACCAGACAGCGAACGGCGACGCTAGTCTGAGTTCCACCCTGGTGGTGGAGTTGCCGGTTGACGTCGGACGGAGGAGATCGAATAGGGTCGGGAACCGGGTTTCGTACTAGGTCATGTCGCACGGAGGAGAGTGAACGGAGCGAATTTGGGGAGGAAGATGAGATTTTCGGAATTATTAGGATTTATGAAAAAAATCCGGAATTTCTTATATTTATAAAAAAATCCCAAATTTTCAATCGTCTATAACTTTCACATATGAGCTCCAATTTCCGCGTTCCACAAATGTACGAACTTGTATTGACACGCTCTACAATTTTCATGGAGGAAGTTTTCACAGAATCCTAACATATCAAAAGCCAAATTTCGTAGGTCCCTTAAACACATGCATTCGAATAATTATTCGTCCGAAACTAATTCCACTACACCCTTGTACCACATAACATAAAAACAACTCATTCAATACTTTCTGGGAAATCATCATAAGTTAATAATGAATTTCCGGGATACTACAAAGTGGGAGGCGAAGACCCATGTCCTCAATGGCGGCCCTTGGTTTTATAACAATTGGATTTTGTTGGTGGCGAATTATGATGGTGTTCGTGCTGTAGAGGAGGTACCAATGCGCTTCTTGAGGTTTGGGTAGTGGTGACGGGGCTTCGTATTGCAATGCCCAATGAATGAGCCCTAACCCTATTTGGAAACGATTTGGGGAGGTTTGTACGGTTTGATCAAGCGGCGATGGTAAGGAAGGATCTGATTCAGAGGATCCGGGTGATCCATGATGTACGACGTCAGATATGGGCTCGGCGCATGTACAAATTTTCATCGGAGGCGGCGGTGGCTCTAAATTTTAGGTATGAGATGCGGGTTCTTTGTCCATGGGCAGGATGGCTATGATAAAGGTCTTGAAGGAATGGCGGCTGCTCTAGTGGCGAGATGGCCTGGAATTTGGCTTTGAGTTGGCACCCAGTCAGCAGGCTTCTATGGCAGTGATGGCAGGGCCAAAGATCTTCCCTACAGGGCCGGCAGAGCTGGGATTGATGTTGGAGATGGTTAGAGATATAGTGGAGGTGGATGGACCGGCGCCGGGTGCTACAGCAAGTACAGCTGTGGTCATTCCGGAAAAACCAATGGAAAACCCTAATTTTGAATTTGGGTTGACCGCAGGTTTGACTGGGCTGCACACCTTTTGGCTGGGCTATTCTAATATGGTTGTGGGCTCTGCTTGGTCTCTACTGGGCTTGCGGCTAAAAGAGTCCCAATGTTGGATTTGAGTGTGAGAAAGAAGATCTTCAAGCCTAGTTTGGCAATTATACCGCAGGAATTCCAACTTGGTGAGTTGGTGGAGGTTCCGATTTCGGTGGGGTCAGCTCCAAAGAAGAAGAGGCGTCATCCGTCTGGTCGCCGGGTTAAGAAAGTGGAAGGTAAAAATGCAGGTGTGGAAGGAGTTGTTCATTGCTTAGCTGTGCTGTTCAGGGTTTAAGCCTGTGCAAGCGTGAGTAAGTTTCTATGAGTCTTTTATGATATTTCTAGTTTCTCTTTTGTATTACAATTGCTTGATTGGCAAAGGAGAGCTAGTTGAATGATTTATTTCCATATGAGGCGAAGCTTTGTCTTTCTTGGATATACTTGCTTAATTGTGAACTTCCCAATGAAATTAATTAGTTTGTTTTAGCTTGGATAAGTTTTCCTTGATTTTCTTGCCAGAACACTTATGTAAGTTTTGCAAGCTATGACCTATTGGCTGTTGGTTATTGGATATCAATCAACTTCTATTAAAAAAAAATGCATGATAATATTTTCAATTATTATTTTTTTGTAGAGTTTGGTTTCAAGTTTTGTTCCCAAGAGTTGGAGAATGATCTAGTTTCGATTAGGTAGGAACTTTTTGGTTAAGTTCGGAATTATTGGTTCTCGTTGGGCTTTAGTAACCTAGTATAAGTTAGGCCTATAGAAGAGATGGGTCAGCCCACACCATTAAACCTATTGAGGGAGTTTAATTAGAAGAATAGCCAACTTAGAGTGCATGAGATAGTTAAGGTGGGTATCTGAGAATGAAACACGTTAGTCTTGGAAAGGTGCACGCGGCTACAGCGCTCGTATACAAAGCTCACAACTCATTGATATCATCCACCACCTATAACTCTCGATTCTTCCATCACTTGCATGCAAACTATACTCCTTCAATTCTCAAACACCACCAGTTGCAACTACTAATCTCATCTGCATCCACCCAAAACCCAAATCACCTTCTATACCCAACCTTGCTAAGAATGGAGAAACCAACCATGGCAACGGGATAGAAGTCACTGCTGTCCCCATCTCCTTCTGTTGCTAGTGTAGAAGCTTGGCTTTGGAAATTAGACTGAAACTGGCTCCCTCTTAAGGTAATCTCAACTCATCCCTGGTGTTCACTTGGTAAATTCGATTTGATTATAAGGCTGGGAAATTTAGTTTATGGTTCTTCTTAAACTAAGGTTTGGAATTGAGGAAGAGTAGAGAATTGGAGCTGGAGGTTGATCGAAAGCCTTTGCCAGTTGAAAGGTGGGATTGTGCAGTACATAAATTGAAGAAGAAGGATTTTGGGTGAAAGTTATTGACGGCAACTGACCAAATTGAGGTAAGAAACATTCTTGGTTTGGAACTTTGGATTCAATTCTTAGTTGGGTTTAATTGAAACTAAGGTAGGGACGGTATCAAGGCAGACTTGAACGTGAATTGTGTAGTTACATGGGGGACTTGCTTCCTAGAAGTTACTTGGATATCCTGGTGAGCTAGACCTTACTTGGATATCCAAGTGTGCTAGAGGTAGAAGTATAGAATTGTTGATACCTTAATTGAATGTTGAAGGCTTTGTATGGTTTTGAGATTCCATTTAGCTGCATGTTGGTATATGTATAATTGTCCTATTCTAGAGTTAAGTTGCAGATTCGATTGAGTTTTGCAGAAATTAAATTATAGTTAAAGGTTTGGTTTGGTCTTGTGGAAATTAGTTGTTCACTTGAACTATTTACGTGATTTAGGATTGGTCAAAATTGGTATATAGGTGAAGGATATCTGCTTGTACCTAGAAAGTTATTAATTGTTGAAATGTCGGGACTTAGGACTCCAGTTACCCGAGGAACCGAAGGTTTGCGACACTCGGAGTACGTGAAAGAAAGCATCAGGATCCAGATAGGGACTCGGAACTCTCCTCGATGAGTGTTTTTACTTCCTTAGTTGTTTTCAATATGATGCATGTTACATAGTGTGGCTTGGTTAAGTTAAAATGCGATGCATACTAACCAAACCGTATGAGAAATGTGATGGCTTGAGAGGCGAAATGGGCACTGACTTCCTTGGGTTCGATTCCCTACACCTCCGGAGGGTTAGCTATGCCGGTAGTCCTAGTTTCCGTAATCACGAACTCAGTATGTGTGTGTAGTTAGGTAGTGGACACTCTTGCTACGCTTACCTGGTGATAAACTAAATTGAGGTAAGGTCGTGTAGTGGGTTTATGGGACCGGCCATCAGATAAAATTTGGATTTGGCACCGTATTTATTTAAGCATCATGCATCAGTTTTCAAGTTGAAAAAGATTAAAGTTTGTCGTTCCTTTTAAATACTTAGTTTAAGCATGTTTTCATACTGGAGCGCTCCAAATACTTGTCTATTGATTTTCAAACCTAGTTGAGTTAGGGTTCCTATTGAGCAACGAGGACGAAAGCTCATCCCTACAATAGTATGGATGCAGGTAGTGGGCACTGGTGACTGGACAGTAGCAGAAGGAGTTGGGGGTGCGGAACAAGTTCAATGAATCATTGTTTGGATTCTGTTCTAAATTCTACTTCGCGATCTTCGTGTTTCAGAACTTGTTAATATCTAGTCTCGCATCAAATCTAGTGAATTCCTTTCATCTGAGTTCGTACCTCGTGTCAGCCTTTATCCAAGTTTTGGACGAACGAAATAGGTTTTAAGCAACTCAAGTTTTTCACCTCGAAAATATTTGTAGTTTCAGCTATGTTTTACTAAAAGTTTTCAAACAAAATGTCTAGCGGTTTTCTAGAATGTAAATCGAGCGTTCGGTTTATATTTTAGAGACTCACGGCACTGTGACGTGCTTAAGCTGGTGAGGTGCAGTTTGGGGCGTTACAGATCACAAAGTTCACAAAGATTTAATGAACAATCGCCATAACTTAAAATTGTCATCGTATGAACATTCTTACAATCTTTTTCCTCATATCCATGGTCTGGTTCTCATATTACATCCTAATTTTTTATTGTCAGACTTGCGGTACAAACGTGAGAGAGATGGGAGAGCAAAAACAATAACTTGAATACACAAAACAAAAAACAAAATAAAAAACAAAAAAAATTATCACATGGTTGTTCACCATGAAATATCAATTGCAGTTTTAACGAACCTATCATAGCAAAACTCAACTTTGTTTGCTTGTGATGTACACGGAACCAATGGGACGAGCCCAGATTGCAGATGTATTGCAAGCATCTAATTTTTCTTCTATCCTTTGAATCGAAACTTGTATTCCAAACTTGTATTTGCTCAAAACTTGTATTCCAAACTAAATTTAACACCATACCTGCAAACTAGGTATAGTTCGTAGAGCTAAAAGAAATGTTTGTTTTTGCCCTTTTTGTGTCGTTGTTGATAATTTGACATAAATTGTCAAAGCCAACTAATACTTGAAAAATGATAGAGGTCTAAATAACAATTTTGGATGTATGAATAGATGTTCCCATAGTACCTGAACTATTGCGAAATGTATTATTTGGTATCTACAAAATTTTTTACCCCAAATGATACCGCATGTATTGCGTAGTTATCAAATACAGTGCTGCCATTAACTAGTCTGTTAAAGTGGCCTACGTGGCATTCATAAAAAACTTCAAATTGTACCTGAACTATTATGAAAAGTATTATGTGGTACTTATAATTTTTTTTTTATACCCCAACTGGTACCTCAAGTATTGCACTTTTACCAAATATGATATTTTCGTTAACTTTCTCGTTGAAGTGCCTACGTGACATGTATTTGGAGGAGCAAAATGATATGTGCAACCATACATACCAATAATCCAAGCCATCATTTGCTTACCAACTCAGAATTTTGAGAGAGAGAGAGAGAGAGAGAGAGAGAGAGGAAAACTCAAAACTTACTTTTTGAAAAATGAATAATGGCATAGGGTTAACGGTGTTATTGACATCATGTACTAAAAATGTGTCGAGTTTTGAAGACCATGTATCATTTTGAAATTTTAGAAACTAAATGTACAAAAGTTCAGAGTGGTCAATTTGTCGTGTATTGTTCTTAAAATTTTCCATTTCGTTAAAATGGACTACGTGACATGTATTAAAAACTCTAATGGTACCTAAACTGTTGCGAAATGTATTCTTTGGTAACAACAAATTTTTTTTTACCCCAAATGGTACCTCAAGTATTGTGTCCTCACTAAATATAGTATTTCCGTTAGTTTTCTTGTTAAAGCAGTTTGCGTGACATGTATATACCGTAATCTGTAAACCTTAGCTGTGCATATATCATCACAAAGGTTCAATAACCAAAAAGTGAGAGAGAAGCAGATAATTCATGGAGGAGACTGAAGAGATGTACAAAGATCGATTATTCATCATTGAACATTTTCTACTGGCATCGTTTATGATGGAAAAAATGTACCTAAACATGCATATACCACGAGTTCATAGAAAAAAATTGTATTTTGACAGCGGAGAAAAATTGAACGTTGCTAGAAGCGCTTAAATTTGATCACCAACGGTACACAACATCATAGTGCATGGGATAGTGGACATAGCTAGATGTCCATTGAATTGGAATACTCTCAACTTCTGGCTTCTTTTTTTCATCGGGATTTTTCACCTCTTCAACACTAACTATTTCGACGTATCGGAGCTTCTTCCTTAATGACTGGGTCAAGCAAACTGAGTCAACTCCATCTCCGATCACCACAACTTGGTCTTTACCTGCTTCTATAGACACATCGCTCACACCTGCTTAAACAATTAGCAATTCATCAGTATTTAAATAATTGCTTATCATATATATCAGTACTTGGGTTTGTCTACTTTTACCATAAAATATTTGATATTTGGTTGATGATGCATACCTTTATTGCCGGCAGCAATCTTGAAGGCATCGGTTCTGCGTTTCTCAGAGCTAAATTGCACCTTCATCACAATCTTTTGCTGCGTAATTTAACAACAATAGTTAAATTAAGCCTTCCGTTCAAACACGTTCGAAATTAACTTCATAAGATTAATCCAACTAGGGATTAAAAGCCTTACCTTCATGGTGGAGACAGGAGAGTGTACAAAAACTTGGAAGGTGATTTTGAGAGAAAAACCTACTAATAGTCTTTCTAGCTACCGAGGACTTGAACGCTCTGAGGCTAGTTGCAAAGAAACAATGAAGCTATGTTCTATTTATAAGAACGAAGTCTTCGTAGGAAATATTATCCCCTCCTACTTGGCTCTTGACTCGTCAATACTCGGTTTCTAGGAAACCAAGATTTTCAGAGAGACCGAGTCAAGTCAATCGGGCCCTCAGATTTGAACCCAAAATAATGACATTCTTTATCTGAGTGTACTATGAAAAGTTAGTAGAGTAATTAATCCAACGCGTTGAGTACAATGCAATGATTGATATAAAAAAAAAAGATCAACTCGCTTTTACCCAAAAATCACAAGTATTTTACCCACTTGCACCAACAAGTTTGTATTGTGCCTATTTACACAAATCTTAGAGGAAAAAATCTATAAGGTAGTTTTTTCTAAAGTAGTGTCAAAGGTGTCATATGCTGACTTTTGGATCTAACCTTTTGTCTTTAACCTTTTGTCTTTTCCTAAGAAAACTTGTTCAGACTTTTTGAACGAAATAAAACTAGCCTCCAATATGTCCAAGTTTTTCACCTACGGCTCTCTGCCTAGCGGTTATTGTAACAGGCGGAATCACTGCTGCTCACAATTGTCTGAAGCTGAGGCAAATCTTCATAGGAAACGGAAAGTTAAACCTAAAACTAATATAGGATTGAGGCTAACAACAAATATAAACAAACATTTAAATATTGCAGAAATATTAACAAGGTGGATGTGCAATCCGAAATTATTTATTCAAACATAATTACAGACTAAAATTTATAGCCTCATTCTCAAGTAAACAGCTTTTTAGCTGTTTAGCTATCTTTGAGATGAGATGATTTACAGATACTTACTTGGAAAGAAAGTACTTCCACACTAGACAGGAAAGACCACACTTTTATTATGGCTTTATTGCTTCTTGAGAGAAATATTTTCTGCTCAATTTTCTGATGCCTTACAACTGAACCTAAGGCTCCTTATATAGGAAGCGGAACTCAAACTAGAATTCAAAACATAAAAATGTATAGCACAACTCCATTATTTTCTGCTCTCGTGAGAGCTCATGATGATGGAGGTCGTTCAGCGAAAAGCTGATTCTTTTAGGTAAAATGTTTTTCACCTTGTTCTTTTCTGAAAAGCAAAAGCATTTTTAGAAAAAGCCAAAGTTGCTTTCTGTGCTTTTTACACCTGCTTCTTCACATGTTTTCGTCTGTTTCAGAATTATGGCCTAGGATAGGAGAGTTGCCTTCCATCCTAGCTTTAACTTCATTATCTTCTACATCTGTATCTGCATACATCTTGTAGTGGTTGTCATTTTCGAGTTTTTGGATCCATTGTAAGCATGCTAACGTAGAAGCAATTTCCTTTCTTTTCAGAGATAGGAAAAGGTCACTGCTTATCACGTCAGGGTGATCGTAGCTAGTGATTAAGATTTTCTCTCCTGCTGCCAGGAATGTATTTTCTTTGTCTTCTTCGATGATCTTTTGGATATAGTCTAGGGACATGGCCTTCATCCAGGGGATGCTAGAATTTGGCTGCTCATTATATCTTACACAGGCAGGCTTAAGATATCTTCCCTGTATAATCCTCACATAATGATATAGAGAAATATATTCAACTTCACCATTTCTGTTTTGAATCCATTTTGGAGGAGTTGATCTAAATTTCAGCCTGAGGATACAGTCATTTTTTCTAACATTTTTTACTGTATTGACTATGATGGGTGGTAAGCCCTTGAGATCATCATTGGTCTTAGTCCAAAGATTATGGACAAAGCTATTTTCAACAAGCCATTGCTTGTGTTCTTGAGGATGTTCACTCTGAACATTTACCACACATCTTCCAACATATGGTCCAGGAATGACAAAGAGAGTTGGAGGAAATGAGGCAAAATTCTGACTTCCGATAAGATTTTGGAAATCGAACCAATCTGTTTCTTTTAGTGCTAAAACAGGAACTCTAGCACTCTCAGGATCTTTAAGATACTAGATTTTCTCGTTCTGGACAGCACTCTGCTGTGTATTTTAATATATTTCTTCAAATTGTGGTCTGGCATTTTCGTGGAATTCTTCAGCTAGGGTGAATACAACTGGGAACATAAGACCACTGTTTCTTTCTTGAAAGGCATATAGGAGGTTATCTAAGATTGTCTTCTGCTGGTATGCTAATCTCCTGCCAGTTTTGAATACAGGATCTACAAAAGTTTTCAATTCATAATTAAAAACATTTATTACTCCAATTAGAGTTGATTTGCTTTTTGGCAAAGCAATAGCCTTCAACGGTTTTGATGAGCCTTTACCGTCTGCCCTTTGAGACGGGCTAGCGGATCATTTACCCTGTGATTGATCAGTTGTGGCTAGTCTTTTTAGACTTAGCAGAAAATTTTTGAGGATTTTTTCTTTAGAATCCTCAGCCTTTTCAGGTTCTTTCCCAATTCTACTGTTTCTAGGATTGCGACCTTCATCGTCGTCTCTTCGGCTGAACATTTCCATTTCTCTGGTTAGGGCGTCAGGAAGATAGTTCTTGTTTCCTGCAATTAATTCGATATTATAATCATATTGGTCAAGAAATAATTGCATGTTTGCTAATCTTCCTCTATCAGCAGCTTTATCAAGTTTAAAACTTTTGAAATTTTTTACTCTAGCACAATCGATGCGTACAGTAAAAGGTTTTCCAAGAAAAGCTGGAGAATTTAAAATTGTTTTCTTGACAGCCAAAATTTCTTTCTCCTCTATGGGATAATTTTGTTCTGCAGAGTTGAACTTGCCGCTACAAAATTTACAGATCTTTTCAATGTTAGTTCCAGGCGTTTTTGCCGGAAAAACACTGAACCAGTAATTATCACTAGCATCTGTTTAGAGAATGATTTCATCATTTTCCTCTGGTGGTTGGAGAGGAGGAGATTCTTGTAGAGAGCTTTTATCTGCTTCACAATTTTTTGATCATCTTCTGTGAAGTTATATTTTCTTTTGGAACTTGTTTTCGGTGATAACATCGCTGTTAATCCCGACATCTTGGGAATAAAATCTCTCCCATAATTAATAACTCCTAAGGATCTTTCTGGACTCCTAGCATCAGGAATTCTATCTGGGAATTTCCAGATTTTCTCAAGGATGTGAGGTTGGAGTTTTATCACTCCATTCTTGATGTTTAGTCCAAGGAATCAACTTCATCCAAGATAAAGAATATTTTTTCTTTTCTTCTAGGATGATTCCATGCTGAACCATCAGCTTTACAACCTCATACAGGTGTTTCATGTGTCCTTCTCTGTTTTTGGAAAAGACATGGATGTCATCAATGTATACGACACAGAATTCAGCAACATGTTTGAAGATGTCATCCATCTTTCTCTGGAATATTGATGGGGCTTGTTTTAGGCCAAAGGTCATTACGAATGGCATTACTAGCCATTCGTAATGACCTTGTGGTGTTCCAAATGCAGTGAGAGGAACACTATCAGATGCATCTTGACTTAAAACCCAACTTTACATTGAATTTTGAAAAGACTTTAGCTCATCTGAGCTGATTGATCAAGACTCTTACTTGAACAATTTGATAACCGTCTTTGATAGTTTTTTTTATTGACATCTCTATAGTCAATTACCATTCTAGCTTTTCCTTTGACATTTTCTGCATGATTTCTCACATATAATGCTGGAGCATGATGAGGGCTAGTGAATGGTTGAATTAATCTCTTGTTCAGGAGATCTTCAACGTCTTTCCTGAATTCCTTTTTATCTTCCTCTTTGTATTGAGGAATGGCTTTGACATGACAGATAGCATTCATGTCATGTAATCTTAATTCACAGACCACTGAGTCTTTTTCCCAAAATTTCTAAGGGTCGACATCTATATTCTATTCGAGCATTTTCTTTATTTATCGAGAGTGGGAATTTTAGGTGATTCAAGCTTATTCTGAAAGTGCTTGATATTATGCTCATGGATGAAACTAGCTTCTTCATCTTCACTAGTTTCTTCTTTAGAAGATTCATCAACAAGCAATTTTTCTCGTTGTTAGATTTGGAACACAGGTTCAAATCTAGGCTTATAGGGCTTATAGTCACCACTATTTCGTTGCGATCTCTGATATGGAATGGTAAAGTTTGGGCCTGCTACGTTATTTGCTTGGGTAAGTCTATCTGCCCAAAACATTCTATCTCCTTTTCTGAAGCCCATTGCTTCTTCATCTTGAACAAATCTTTGTTGGAAAAGGATATCATTTCCTAATAAGAGATCTGACCCTAGGCCTTCAGATTGCCAAAGAGTGTGGATGATAAATGTTCCTCCACCAATAGTGATATGAACATCTTTAGCTATCTTTTTCATGATTAGGTGGCTTCCATCAAACTAGACACTAGTAGCTATTCTTTTATTATCTTCTTTCCAGAGTTTATCTGCAATTGCAAATCTTTTTGCAACTGTAAATCCTGATCCATTATCTACAAATGCATGTAGATGATATTTCCTGTGATCAAGGAATTTCAATCCAATTTCTGTGTAGTTGATGTATCTACTAGTAGAGATGATTTTAGATTGCTGAAGGTCTTTTTCCTAAGCTTGTTCTTGTGGTATGAATGGTTTACATTCTTCTTGAATATTTTCTGGTGTTTCAACCATTTCTATTGTTTCATCTATTTTTTCTGCATCGATCTCTTCTTCCTTTATTTTTGAGGAAGATGGTTCCATGATTTCTTGGAACAAGGTTTCTACCTTTTTCTGTTTTGGCTCAGAGAAATATTCTTCATATTTTTGTTCTACCAATTGGCTGATAAGGCCATTCTTGGTTTTTCTTCTTGCTTCAGCTATGAATCATTCTTTGTGTTAAGTCTTTTTGGACCCTTTACAGAACATAGAAAGTCTATTCTTTTCATGACATAAACAGTAGTCACAAATGAATGTACCAGGGTTCACCTGGTAAGAAGACACTATTGTTTATGTCTTGCTTTCTTCTCAGTTTTTGACTTTGAGAACATTAAATATTCTACTTCAGAGTCTATTTCAGAGTCAGATGATCTTTCTTCTTCAGACCAGGCAGATATACTGACATGTCATCATCTTCTTCATCAGAATAGGCTATTTCGTAGTCTTTCAAATGTGTAGTTTTTACTATGGGCTCGTATTCTTCAAATAGAGCTTTAGTACATCTTTTACCCTTTTCTGGGCATTCGTTGGCATAGTGCCCTTCTGCTTTACATAACCAGCATCTGCAAGCTTTTTGCCTGATTGTTTATCCTGATGGTTCTTTTGGTGATAATTCTTCTTTTTCTTGAAGAATTTTTTTCCATCTTGTTTCTTGAAGTTGGAACTTTTCTTAAACTTCCGATCTTTTTTGTGTTCATTTTTTCTGAACCGCTTTAAGTGAAACTTATGTTTTTTACGGAACGTGGATTCATGGCAACCCCAGTTGGTAGACATATCCAGTATTACGTAACAGAAGTTCTCTACTCCTTTGAGCTGCTTCTTGGCCATCTTGGCTCTGAGATTTGCTTTGCATTGCTCTTTTAGTAATTGCCTAATTCTGTCGGTAATTCCTCCAACTGAAAATCTCTCAATTGGTTTTTCAGCTATGCTTTCTCTTACAGTTGTTCTCCATGTTCGGGAAGTTTCCTGTGTAACGGGTTTACTAGATTGGTATTTTCACCTATTGTAAAGTAGTATTCTTGAAATTCATTTCAATATTCTTCAAAATATCTCATGTCACAAATTTTGAGAGCGTAGATATTTGATTTGGCATTTTCTTTAGCCTTTTCACTTAGATTTGAAAGATCTCTACAGAATTGATCGTATAGGGGTACTGCAAAATCATATGGAGATTTTGAATTTTTTTATCTCTTCTAGCCAGTCCCTTCCTCTGGTAGTTTCTTTGAAGGACAAATAGTACTTCTTTGCTTCTTCAGTAAGAGTAGTTTCATAATACACCTGCAAATTTGGTGCTTCAATTTTCCAAGGGTAAGAGCAGAGGCCATCATCAGGCTATCTATCCATTGGTCAATAGCTTTTCTTTTATCTAGAGCTTTGTCTAGATTTAGTTATATACCATAATTTGTAATATGTACCCTAGGAATATTGTCTTCTGGGACAAATTTTTGGGAATTTTTTTCCTCTTTTCTGCCTGTAGGAGCTTTCTGCATAGAGAGTTTCAATTTTCCCTTTTCTCTTATGATGAAAGTTTTGGAATTGGAGCTTTCTCCGTCTTTCATTTCAACATCTTGATAAGGAATCTTTCCTCGTTTGAAAATTTTCCTTTCTTTGATAAGTTTTTCTAATCGATCAGTATCTTGGCAGAATTCTGCTTCATCATAGAGTTCATAGAGCTTTTTTGCTCTAAGCATGTTTACTGGTCTATATAAATCAGCTTCTAATTCTTCTTCAGTAATAGGATATGTTGGTTCTCCAACAGAAAATTTGGTGCTACTAGTGCTAGCTTCTCTAGTGCTATAGCTTCTTCTAAGAAGATTTTTGTTTACTCTGACATTTTCAGGACATGTATCACTTTTCCTGTGATTTTTAAAATTTAGACTGATTTCTCCAGTCTTTCTGCTTTCATAGATTTTTGCTTTAGCACTTTCTGGTGGTTTCTTTGGACCAGATAATTTGCATTCAATCGGAAAAGTTACTTCATTCTAAGTAACCTTGTGAATCTATTGTGAGTGATTCTTCTGACTGGTAAGGAATCCAGTAGTAAGACCTGAGATATTTGATCCTTGTCTTTGGTTCTACTGTGGTACTCATCAGTTTATAATATATTATGTATACTATTGCAAGTTCTTGCATATCTTCTTTCATTGATATTCCATATGTCTGGACTCTCAGTCTTAGACAGTGGGCTGCATCTTTCAAGCTAGTTGAGAAATTTGGGAAACAATTAAAGTACGCCACTTGATTGTATAGAGATGCTTCAAGTGTTCCCAACAGACTAGCTTGAAAATCAGTTAGTCTATTGTCTTACAGGACACATAAAACTGAACAGTTTATGCATTCTCAGGCAAGCAATTTTATGCTTACTTGGACTGCTCCAATATGCATAAACTAGTAATGTTTTGCCTTTCCTTTGGCAACTTCTTCGGGAGTGATCATTAAGAGATCTGTTTCTCCTATAGTGGAAGGGATTGTGAATTCCAGTAATTTAAAATGATGGCTGTCCATCAATTCAAATTTTCCCCTTTTGTAGATTTGTTTAAAATCTAGCTTCGGAATTGTGGAGTTTTTCACCTCCTGTTCAATTTCATTGTATTCAAATTCTTCGGCATTTAGGAGTTGTACTCCTTTCTTTTTTCCAAAGATGCTCATCATCTTGACATATCTTGCTTCTAAGTGTTTCGATTTTTCATATCGAATACTAGTAAGACTTGTAGATGGTTCCAGAAAAATCATGTTTGGAACAGGATTCTTGTCTGGTTTTTCTAATGGTTTAAATCCATTGGCTTTCTTTGCTTTTACTGTAGGGACTTTTTTGTCCTTCAATATATTCTTCATAGAATCCAACGTTTTTTGCTGTTCAGTGATTTTTCTACTAACATTTGTTAGCTTTTCTTCTTCCATTTTTGGAACTTCTTTGATATAATCTATTTTGCTTTCCAATTTTTCTAATTGGGAGATTATATCTGATAGTTTTTCTAGATGATTTTGACATCTAGATAATTCTTCTCGTAGATTCTGATGTTTCTCATCAGAAGATTTTTAAGTAGAAAATTCAACTTCTCTAATATTAATTCAGACATTGTCCTCATTGGGGATTCCCGGCCCCTTGAGCTTTTTCTTCAAACTCTGATACTAGTATTGTGCGGATCTAATTAATGCTCAAATAATCAAGAGGTTTTTGTTCCTCTTTAATCATGAACTTTAATTCTTCTATATTTTTCTCGATCTTATAGATTATTTTTTGTAATAGGAATACTTCTATATTTTTCTCGACCTTATAGCTTATTTTTTGTACTAGGAATATTCTATCCCAGCAATCAGGAGTGGCTCGACTAAGCCTATTTCTATAGTCTTTATCCCTTCTTAACTTTTCTCGTTCTTCTTCTAGTTCCTTTTCAAATTTTCTACAATTTGCAAATAAATCAAATCTAAACAGAATAATATCTAAATATGCGATTATGGATAATAAAGTTTTAACTGTTTACCTTCGAGTTCAGATGATGAAGTTTAGTTGCAATTAACATTTAAACAGATAATTTCATGATATGAGCCCACCACGCTTTATCAAAAGAAAATAAATAATATTTAAGAGAAAAGAAAGGGGTATTAATGGGATGAATAGAGAGTGGTTTTGAAAAGTAAAGGGATAAAGTGGAAAATTTTGTGTGAGTGGGGAAAAAAAAAGGTTGGTGTATGAGAAGTATATTGATGAATTTAGAGTGTATGAGCATTATCTAAAAAAAAAAAAAAGAACTAGTCCAATAAACAAATACAAAGGCAATGCTGACGTATACCCAGATCAAGATAATACGTATATAGACAAATGTTTGTTTGGTAAGTATAGCATCAGTCTGGACCTTATTTTATTACAAGCATATCCAGCTAACAGCATAGTGGTGCTTTTCACTTTCATGTAAAAGTTGGAAGTCCTTCATTTTCATATTAGTGTTTATCAATTAGGGCAAGTTCACCCATTGGGTCACCAATTATTCATTGTTTTTATGTGTTAGTTTGCCCTCTAAGTCACGAGTATAGTGTATTTCGTGCCTTACGTCACCCTGAATAGTATTTTGGGTTACTATAATGACCTGCACAGTGCATTTCAAGACCTAGAGAATGAAAATATATACTAAAAAACAGTAAATAGTAGGTAACTCAGTGACTCAACGGGTGAACTTGCTCTTAAAATTAGCCGTGCATGAAATCGTAGTGTTGCAGTGACATTACACAGGATGGTTAAATTTCAATCAAACTTCACGTGTGAAAAGCTTCATAATCAATTAGTTCTTTTAGGATCATTCTGGAAAGTTTCTCCACAGGGAGTCAAGTCAGTCAACAATATTCTAAATATACCAAGGCAAACTACACTTTTCCCGTTCATTTCGTAAGCGACAAAATGAATGAATAGAGTCTGGACCCTTTTGCCCTTCACGTTGTCGGTTATTGCGCGTCTGCCATTTGCCTATGGCCTAAAGCCCTAAACCGTGCTTTGCCGTTCTATTACGTCAGACTTCTATTCCATCTCCAGCATCATCACTCCTGTTCAATCTTCAGCATCAGAGATCTTTCCAATCATCGTCTGCTCTTTGCATCGGACTTCTATTCGATCTTTAGCATCTGTTCTTTTCTTTTAATCTTGATGACTAGATTGGTTTTGGGTAGACGGAGAAGTTGGGGCCAGCAACAGTAAGTCACTTTTCGTCCTTGCTTTTCTTAGTGTTGGATAGGCATAACGATCGGGTCTTGCTTTTCTCAGATTGTCGTCTGTAGCTTCTGATTCTAATCACTGTTGAGGTACTTCAGCCTTTTCTCTTTCTGGGTTCCTTTGATTGCTTTGAATTGTGCCTCAAGTTCATTTCTTTATGCGAGTTGTATCGAATTCTGTGAGTGTTTTTGGTATTCAATTGATCTGGCTTGCTACAGTGTTCGGTTGATTTGACTGCATCATCGAATTCTGTGAGGATCCGTTTGGATTAGGAATTTTGATGGATTTGAATTTTAAATCTGAAGATTTTAAATACCTAAATTTCAAATCTAAGAATTTAAAATCTGCTTGTTTGGAAATTGTAATTGATAGATAGATTTGAATCAAAGATTTCCTTCTTTATCTAACTTTTGTTCTTCTTCACACCGAAGATAATTGATTCACTGTGCCTTTGTCAAGAAGCAGATCGAAGTCATTGTAGTCGCAAGACTCGCCGGCGAGGGTGATGACGTAAGCGAACCGGACGACGAAGACGAGGACGACAAAGCTGAGGAGGATCCATCTGGAACACTAGAAGAGAACCAGAGAATTCGAAGCACGGTGTTTCCGAGAGGGAAGAAGAAGAAGAAGAAGAAGAGAGATGGTACACAAGGATCATAAATCTAGACCCAATCTGAAGGAAGAGAGAGAGAAAATCGCCAGGAGAGGAGAGAGAAAGTCGTCAGGAGGGGTGGGGGAGAGAGTCGTCAGAACAGGAGAGAGACAATTGGTGAGGAAGAGAGAGGAGAGTCAGAGACCTCAGCACGTGAAAGATAGAGACGATTTCAAATAACTACCCATCTATGGTAATTTCAAATTCTTAAAGAAATCATGGTGTGGATTTTTATGAGTTGATTTGAAATCCAAATTCACCATAAATTAGGAAGCCAAACAGACAGATTTGGATTTGGGGGATCCAGATCCAAATCCAAATCCACACTCCCAAATCCCTATATCCAAACGGACCCTGAGTGTTTTTGGTGTATTCAATTGATCTGTATGGCTACAGTATCAATTGATTTAACTGCATCATCAATTTGTGCTTTTAGTCTCTTAAGCAACGATGAAGATTCAAGATTTAAACTTTTTCTCCTCTATAGTTTTTCTTACTTTTTATCTGCTGCGGTTTTTGATTGGGCTTTTTGTTATTGTTGATTTTGAATTCACATGAGTATTTATTTTTTACAAGCTTTGTTTCTTTACCACTTTCAAATCTGGATGATTAATTGGATTATGAAGCTCAGCCTACTTCATTAGACCTGAAATTTACTGATTGAAATTGTTTCTCAATTTAGCTCTTTTCGATGTGACTTAGTGGAAGCCTATCTCAAACCAAGGGTGAGTAAGTTTCTATTTCATAGAAGTTTCTGTTTCTCTTTTGTACCACAACTGCGTGATTGACAAGTGAGGGCTAGTTGAATTTTCTTGCTGGAACTCTTATGTAAATTTTGTAAGTTATGGCCTATTAGCTGTTTGTTATTGAATAACAATAAACTTCTATTAAAAAAAAATGATAATATTTTCAATTTTTTTTTGTCCAAACAATTTCATTTAAAGTAGTGGCCTGTGATTTAAATGGGGTACATGTGAGTTTTTATTTATACCTCTAAAATTGATACTTGGACTTTTCACTTATTAGACTTTAAAATTATTTTTACAAATACCAATATGTTCAACCAATATATTGTCAGACATGCAATACAAACGTGAAAGCGATGCGAGAGACGAAACAATAACTTGAATACAAAAGAAAAAAATATTATGACATGGTTGTCCACTATGCAATATCAGTTGCAGTTTTAACAAACCTATCATAGCAAAACTCAACTTTGCTCGCTTGTGATCTATACGGAACCAATGGGACGAGCCCAGATTGCACATGTACTGCAAGCATCTAATTTTTCTTCTATCCTTTGAATCGAAACTTGTATTCCAAACTAAAGGTACGTAACACCATACCAGCAAAACTGTGTATAGTTCATAGAGATAAACAGAGATGTTTTGTTTACCCCTTTTTTACGTCCTTTTTGACAATTTGACATACGTTGTCAAAGTTAACTATTACTTAAAAAATGAGAGAAGTTCAAATGACAATTTTGGAGATATGAATAGAAGTTTTCATGATATCTGAATTATTGCGAAAGGTATTATTTGGTATCTACAAATTTTTTTACCCTAAATGATACCTCAAGTATTGCACAATTACCAAATATAGTGCTGCCATTAACTTTTCTAATTAAAGTGGCCTATGTGACATTTATAAAAAACTTCAAATGGTACCTGAACTATTACGAAATGTATTATTTGGTACTTACAATTTTTTCTTTACCCCAAATAGTACCTTAAGTATTGCACTATTACCAAATATGGAATTTCCGTTAACTTTCTCGTTAAACTGGCTTACATGACATGTATTTGGAGGAGCAAATGATATTGCAACCGCACATACTAATAATCTAAGCCATCATTTGCTTACCAACTCAAAATACTAAAAGTATATCGCGTTTTGAAGGTCCTGTATCATTTTGAAATTTTAGAAACTAAATGTACAAAAGTTCAGAGTGGGCCATTTGTCATGTATTGTTCTTAAAATTTTCCCTTTCGTTAAAGTGGCCTACGTAATATGTATTAAAAACTCTAAATGGTACCTAAACTATTGCAAAATGTATTATTTGGTACCTACAAATTTTATTTTACCCTAAATGATACCTCATGTATTGTGTCCTTACTAAATATAGTATTTCCGTTAGTTTTCTCGTTAAAATGACATGCGTGACATGTATATACTGTAATTTGTAAACCTTGGTTGTGCATATATCATCACAAAGGTTCAATAAAAAAAAAAAACTGAAAAAGTCAGAGAAGAGCAGATCATTCATGGAGGAGACTGGAGAGACGTACAAAGATCGATTATTCATCATTGGACACGTTCTACTGGCATCGTACATGATGGGCTAGCGAGAAAAGTAGAGTAATATCAAACATGCATATACCACGAGTTCATGGAAAAGATTTGTATTTTGACAGCGGAGAAAAATTGAACGTTGCTAGAAGTGCTTAAATTTGATCACCAACGGTACACAACATCATAGTGCATGGGGTAGTGGACATAGCTAGATGCCCATTGAATTGGAATACTCTCAACTTCTGGCTCCTCTTTTTCATCGGGATTTTTCACCTCTTCAACACTTACTATTTCGACGTATCGGAGCTTCTTCCTTAAATACTGGGCCAAGCAAACTGAGTCAACTCCATCTCCGATCACCACAACTTGGTCTTTACCTGCTTCTATAGACACATCGCTCACACCTGCTTAAACAATTAGCAACTCATCAGTATTTAAATAATTGCTTATCATATATATCAGTACTTGGGTTTATCTACTTTTACCATAAAATATTTGATATTTGGTTGATGATGCATACCTTTAGTGCCGGCAGCAATCTTGAAGGCATCGGTTCTGCGTTTCTCAGAGCTAAATTGCACCTTCATCACTATCTTTTGCTGCGTAATTTAATAACAATAGTTAATTTAAGCCTTCTGTTCAAACATGTTCGAAATTAACTTCATAAGATTAATCCACTTAGGGATTAAAAGGCTTACCTTCATGGTGGAGACAGGAGAGTGTACAAAAACTTGGAAGGTGATTTTGAGAGAAAAACCTACTAATTGTCTTTCTAGCAGCTACCTAGGACTTGAACGCTCTGAGGCTAGTTGCAAAGAAACAATGAGGCTATGTTCTATTTATAAGAACGAAGTCTTCGTAGGAAATATTATGCCCTCCTACTTGACTCTTGACTCTCGTCAATACTCGGTTTCTAGGAAACCAAGATGTTCAGAGAGACCTAGTCAAGTCAATCGGGCCCTCTGGGCTTTATTTTATTACAAACATATCTAACTAACAGCATAGTGTGCTTTTCACTTTCAAGTAAAAGTTGGAAGTTCTTTCATTTTCATATTACCCACGTGATACATACATAGGCAAATGTTTGTTTGGTAAGCATAGCATGAGTCTGGACCTTATTTTATTACAAACATATCTAGCTAACAGTATAGTGGTGCTTTTCACTTTCAAGGAAAAGTCGGAAGGTATGTCATTTTTATATTAGTGTTTATCAATTAGACACGGCTAACTGTTAGCCATGCATGAAACCAGTGTCGCAATGGCATTACAAAGGATTGATAATTTCAATCAAACTTCACGTGTGAAAGCTTCATAATCAATTAGTTCTTTTAAGATCATCAGGGAAGTTTCTCCACAGCGAGTCAAGTCAGTCAACAATATTTATTAACTATACTAAAACGCAAACAGCAAAAGGACAAACAAAATGAATAGTTTCATGACCATTTTACCCTTCTCCTGCCTGCTGTTTTACTCAATCGTCCTTCCACCTGTTCGCTCCATGTGACACCGACTCTGTAATCCACCATCCTACTGAGAGAGAGATGGAGGTTTTGGCTCTGAACCCTCGCCGGTGCGGGCAGAAAGAGAGAGACATAAAGGAAAGAGTTCTGGCTACCGGATTTCATAGAGCTTCAGTGAATCATGATTTGGTTGCATCGTCAAGCTTCTTCAGGTTCGATTTGCTTAGTTTAAGAATCTGCGATTTTTATATTTTGGCGGTTTTATAATTTTTTTATTTTTTTGCCATCAGATACAATCTGTGGGTTCTGCTGACACACAGCAAAAGAGAGGAGACGAGAGGAGGAACAAGGGACGGGAAGATTATGCAATTTTTTTTTCCCAGAATCGCAAACATCTGTGGGTATTTGTATATTTTTTTCCTCGAGTATTTGGATTTGCTGTGTTTGCATGGTTTTTGGGATAATTGATTGTTGATATTAATGTCTGTGTTCAAGGTGTGGGTGACTTTGATAGTAATTTCAGAGCTAATTTGGACTCTGGAGCCTAGAATATCATCTGGGTTTTATCTGTTTTGGGTGCTTGGGTGTTTAATTTTGAGATGGGTTTTTGTGTTCTTCATAGTTGCAAGCCAGATCACTGGGACAATTAGCAGTGAATTTCTTTTCTTTGTTGTGTGCAATGTAGGGAGCATATTTTCATTATTTGTTGACTGATTTTGTTCCTCCCATGTTTTTTTTTTCCTGTTCAAAACCCATTGCAATTCTGATCTTCTGAGAATCTTGGTGGCTTTTCCCATTGCAGTTCTTGGTTTTTTTTTTTTTTTTTAGTCTGTTCAAAACCCATTGCAATTCTGCTCTTCTGAGATTCTTGGTGGCTTTTCCCATTACAATTCTTGGGTTGTTTTGTTCTTACAATGCAAGGGAGAGAGAAAGAGACGAAGATAGATAGAGATGACTGGTATAGGGATGTTTAGCCAATTGGGTATTATATTTGAAGTGGGTTTCTTAATGATTTGGGTCTCTTTTATAGGGATGTTTAGCCAATTGGGTATTATATTTGGAGTGGGTTTCTTAATGATTTGGGTCTCTTTGTTTCTCTAATGGTTGGTTATGTTAGAATAAGAGAATGATATGAAACAGAGAAGGATTATTGGAACTGAATTGCATTGTCATTGATCGAAAGAAGCTCTATATAAATATAGCGTACAAAACAAACTAAGCAAAAAATCTGGAACAACTACCCATGACTAACAACTCCTAAGTTCATGGGATTTCCCTAAAGACTTGGTAAACAAAACAAACTCCTAGTAGACTAGGATTTTTACTTATTCAAAGCTAACAGAAAACACCTAACAATTGCCCCCTTAAACTGATAGTCATCAAGACATCAGTTTAACTAAGAAACTCCAGCAAGTCAATCCACATGCATCAGTAATATCACCAGCAACTTCTTTCAAAGAACACATACCAAGTAGTCCTCACAACCTCATAAATGTAGCAATCTTGAGAGGCTTTGTTAGGATATCAGCAATCTGATCTTCACTTTTACAATGAACCAACTCAATGATGCCATCCTTTGTCAAATCATGAAGGAAACGGTACCTTACATCAATATGTTTGTTCCTACCATGTAACATCGGATTCTTTGACAACTTGATGGTAGAACTGTTGTCACAATAAACTGCAGTAGCTTCCATTTGAGGAAAATTTAATTCTCCAAGCACTCTCCTTAATCATACTGCTTGACAAGCACATGATGCTTCGACAATGAACTCGGCTTCAGTTGTTGACAAAGAGACAACTTGCTGCTTCTTTGATGACCAAGAAACAGCCCTATTACCCATCATAAACACATAACTAGAAGTACTCCTTCTATCATTTACATCCCCAGCATAATCATTGTAAGTAAACTCAACAAGTTCTGACATTTCTCCCTTTTTATAAAAGATACCAAAATCAATTGTACCTTTCAAGTAGCGTAACACCTTTGCAGCGAGGATGTGTTGCTCAGCTGGATGCTCCATAAACCTGCTAATAAGGCTTACTGCAAACATTATATCAGGCCATGTGGCTATGAGGTACATCAGGCTACCAACAATCTATTTGAAGAACGTGTTGTCAACCTTCTTGCTTTTAGGATCGTTAGCCAACTTCGATCCTAGCTCAAGATTTTTAGTTAACTTCAATCCTGTTCTGTTGGGATTGCAACAGAATTGCAATTCTTCATCTCAAACTTCTCCAACACCTCCAGTGCGTACTTCTTTTGTGTAGTGAAGATTCCAGGTGTTGATTGTACTACCTCAATGTCAAGGAAGTAATGCATCATTCCCAGGTCCGTCATATCGAACTCCCTCATCATAGACTTCTTAAAATCATGAAACATCAGCTCATCATTTCTGGTGTAGATCAGATCATCTACATACAAGCAAACAATCAAATACTTCCCTACAACGCCACATTTGATGTACAAAGTATACTTATAAGGACATTTTTTGAACCCAACTCCAGCAAAGTAGGCATCTATACGGCTATACCAAGCTCTAGGTTCTTGTTTAAACCCGTAAAGAGTCTATTTCAGCTTGTAGACTTTCTTCTTACTACCCTTTTGCACATAACTAGTGGGTTGATCAACATACACCTGCTCTTGCAACTCTCCATGTGAAAACGCAGATTTAACATCCAACTGAAAGATAGGCCAAGCATTTTGTGTTGCAACTGAGATCACCAAACTGATTGTGTCAAGCCTCACAACTGGAGCGAAAACTTCCCTATAATCAACACCATACTCTTGCTTGTATCCCTTTACTACCAACCGAGCTTGGTGCTTCTCCACTTCTCCCTTTTCATTCAACTTGGTCTTGAAGACCCATTTCACTCTTATAGTCTTCTGCCCCTTTGGAAGATTAGTAAGCTCCCAAGTGTCATTTTTCTCTATCGCTTTCATCTCTGCATCCATAGCATTCTGCCATTTCTATTATTTGACCGCATCCTAAAAAGTTAAAGGATCACAATCTGTAAAAAGAATCAAATGAGCAAGTTGATCATCATCAGAAAATTCAGCTCCACTTACATAGTCAATCATCCATGCAGGTCTCTTCCTGTTTGTTCTTTGAGATTGTGAAGTTGGAGCTGCTGCTTGAGCTTCATGTATTGGCTGCTTATTTGTCATATCTTCGGAAGGAGAGATTTGCAGCTGCACTCGTACTGTAGGAGGGATTTGTACCTGCATTCCTACTTGTTCTTCTTCGAAGCTCACAGGTATTTGCTTCTGTTGGGTGCTCTTGTCTGCCCAATTCCATGTGCTCTCCTCATCAAAAACAACTTCTCGGCTGATCACAATCTTCTTAGTGATAGGATTATACAATTTGTAGGCTTTGGACTACCTCACCTTCAATATAGAACTCTCTGCAATGAGATAGACACCAAGCCAATCTCTCCTCTCTCTCTGTTCCTCATCAGTTTTAAGCTTTTCTCCCATATGAGAGGCAAACGCCGTGTTGGTGTTGGCCTTGATCGGGATAGAAACATGAGCGTTGTGGTGGCTCTTGGAGCTTTCCTTACTTGCTAAGATCATCATCTCCTTTGCCTTCTCTGCTGGAAAATCGTCGAACATTATGACTTGCCCACCGTAGAAAATGGTCATCTGGGCCTTTTGGGTTCCCAGGGACTGTCTTCTTCACCCTGATACATAATCAACAAGCTGACTATGTATAATAATCTGATCAAAATCATTCACTACTAGCAATCCATTTCAATTTTCCAATATCTGACATTCTGACCAAGTATTAGCAATTAAAAAAAAAAAAAACAAATCCTACAATGGCTTGAATTCGAAACTAATGAATTTGGGCATACCTAGAATCAGTCTCCTCGGGGCAGTTGTTCAGGCCGACTCCGGCATGGTGACTGCATCGTCTGTGTAGTTGTTCGGGCAGACTCCGATCGTCAGAGACCAAATGAATACCAAGAGATGATGGGGGCAAAAATAGAAGTTGAAATACGATGGTCCCATCTGTTAACCAAATCAGTGGTCCAGATATTGCCACGTCCTTTGGGCCCACTTGGTGCATTCCAGAACTTGTTTTTTTTTCTAAAAAAACCCATCTTATTTCCATCTTTGATGGGGCTCGAACTTTTAACCTCTTATACATGAGACCAAAATCTTACCACCCCACCAAACACACACACCTAAAATTGGGGAGTTTAGAACTTTTTTTTTTTTCGCCTTAAGGAAGGAGATTGCAAACAAATGGCTGTTAATGGCTGTAATGGAGTTTTTAATTAGTAATTACATAGTTCTACACAGAATTAGTAAATTGGATGTCTATTTAATTAGGGCTGGGTAATTAAAACCCAAACAAAGAAATTACTCGCCCTTGCAATCCAATATTTAACTTCTTCTAATGAAGAATAATCAAATTTATAATGACCCACACTTAACTATTATAACCCTAGCATCGCATGAGAGACCACAAACACAACCACACAGTTACCTCTCCGGCGGAGGCCATCGATAGCGCCGGCTCCGCTGCGTTCTCTCTTGGCTGACTGTCGGACGAGCACTTCAAAACCCGGGGCTGCGGTCGGAAGAGGTGGTGTTTGCCTTGGGGTTTGGAAAGTTGGTTTTGATGGCAGGTTTGGAAGACCCTTCTGGGCGTTTAGGTTTCTGTGCAGGGACGATGAGATCCTGTGCAGGGTATGTAACGGTCTATTCTGGCCTTTGCTAAATATATATTCGCCCTACTGGCTCATTTATCAAAAAAAAAAATATTTAACTTCTTCTATTCCTAAACATGCAATTGTACCATCTATGGTTTTATAAAAGGACAATTTTTAGGTTCACCTCTAGGATGAACTAGCATATTTACTCTCGTTGTTGATTAACATATTTTTACTTAATAAATTTATAATCCAACGGTTTATATCTTAAATTAGTATTTAAAGATCATCTTTGTAAAAGAAATCAATTGAATTGGAAATTATTTAATTATCTAATTAAATCAAACAAATTGATGCTTCTAACAACACTTACTACTATTATGATGAACCGTCTATGTTTTTCATAGAAATGAATAACTAAAAGGTCTTCAATTTGATTGATTTTTTACATTGCAAATCTTTGTATTACGTTATACAACATGAATGATTGGATTAGAAAATTAGAAAATTATTATACTTTAATTGTTATGCGTTAATCACAAGAGATGGTGAATATGCTCATTCACTCAAGGGGTGAACCTTAAAATTATCCTTTATGGAAATAGCTTAAAACGTAGTGTAGCTCTGCTATTCTGGACTATAATATTTTCATTATCGCTCAAGTTTCTAAAAATTTTAAAAGTTACATTTTTCTTCAAAGATTATGTATGTGTTAGACTTATAGGCTATAACACATGAATTTGTAAAGGTTGATCATATAATAAATATATTTTAGCATTAGGTTTATGAGTAACTATATTGTGGTTCTGGAATACCTTGTGACTTTTGCTATTTGGTGGTCCAGGCCAATCATATTTTCTCAAATTTTTTTTTTTGGTGGGGTGGGGGGGGGATCTTGTAGTGGTGTTGTGGTGCTGCGGCATGGTGATACGAGGTGGCATCGTAATGCCGTGGGTGTTCGCTGGCGGAGGAATTGGCTGCCTGCAGCTCTGGCATACTTTGTTGAGAAGTGGTGGTTGGGCCAGGTCTTTGGTGTTAGGCCTTTGCTTGTGGTCTTTGTTTCAGGGTATAGTTGTTTTTTTTTACAATTGTTGTTTTGTTGATAATATATTTCTGCCATGGTTTGGTAGGATGGTATGGGCTTTGTGCCGGTATTTGCACATTGTGTGTCTTGTTTGCTCTAGGTAGGCGGTGAGTTCCTTGCATTAGCAAGTGGTTGCAACATCCTAGTAGTAGTAATGTGTCTGCTCTAGATAGGCGGCGAGTTCCTTACTTTGTCAAATGATCGTTGCCTCCTAGTGGTAGGGTGAAGCTAAGTGTCGTCGAATTAACATTCCGGCGACAACATAGTAGGAAAGCTGTGCAATGAGTAATTATGCTATGTTGTAATCGGGTTACATATCGAGTTATCTTTCTATTATTTCAAAGTAAATGGAGTAGTCAGTATAACACTCTTTACTAGTTGGTGCTTGTTTGAATACATGTATTTTGTAGAGATTCTTGATATCATTTTGAGACATACTCTAGTTGCTTATTGTAATCAGAGGTTTAGGCTCAATGTCCCCCCCTCCCCCTCTGTATTCAACAGTTTCATTAATTAAGGTTTGAGGATAGTCACACCCGCCCTTTATTTAATAAAATAAATAAATAAATAAATAAATAAATAAATAAATAAATAAATAAATATAAGTTATATGGACCAATAACTTAAACCCGGATCACCACGTGTATCATTATCTAAGACCATGTTATAATTTTTCGATAGGTTTGTTGCGTCTGAACCCTGAAGTGGATCTCACATCTTGTTTGTGATCCCAAGAGCAACCAGCCAATGGTTTTAAATAAAGGAGTTTATCTCAAAACAATTTCAAAAGTAAAATGAAGTCATCAACGTAATGGCAAATAATATAGGACAAGAAATCGCTGAAGACAAGATTTGGTTTAACTTGCTACTATAAAGGATAGTAAAGCATCTCCAACAATAGAAATTACTTTTAAGTTAAATTTAACCAAAGTTGTGAATTATAGCTATTGATTTAACAATGTTGTTCCAGCAATAGTAGCTATTTGTAAATAGTATACTATGTTTTATCGAATTGTAAATTGACATGTGGATAAAAGATAAGAGAAAAATATAACTTTTGCTCTAGCTATGCATGATTCTCCAGCTAAATATAGCTAGTCATTTTATCTAAAGTTAAACTTAACTCAGCTATAGCTAGGCTATTGGAGTTGAATTTTGCTTTAAAAATAGTTATATATAACTAAAAATTAATTTAGCTACTCTGTTGGAGATGCCCGCCTTACATGAAGTGTATGTGCTAAGTCGAACTTCAAAGAAATTACAAGATTCTTTATTTCAGTTCTAATGTAGATCGATGCTGATCCAGACCTACGAGATTGTGATCACTTTCTAATACTTGGTCAGAAAAATGCTCGTCTAGAAAATGAAAGGAACACAGTTTTGCCAAATACTGATTCTCAATCAAATCCTCCCACAAGAAAAGTAAGGGTTAATTTTAGTTTATAACACCCCTAATTAAGCTTTCCGGTCGACATCATGGTCCCTGTTTGTTAACATGTAGCTGCAGTTTGGGTTTCGTTTCTGTTCGACATGTGCCCAAAGGTAGCTAGTTAGATTGGATTCGTATATCCTGCTACGTGGCAGCGTTTTAAATTGACAATTCCAGTAGTATCGTTGGCCAAAGTGTATCGTGAAGACAAAAGAGAGACATCTATGGGTTCAACAAAAATGGAAACCTTCATCAAGGATTATCGGTTATTAATTTTAACTAATTATGACTTTGTATATAATATGGCCAGTGAAAAGAAAAGAGAGAGGGAAAAAAAAAAAAAAAACAATACCAAACATATACACTAGTTCTTGGAAGAATATTGTATTTTGACGGGGGAGATAATTTGAACGTTGCTAGAAGTGCTCAAGTTCGATCACCAGTAGACAACATCACAGTGCACAGGATAAACATAGCTTGATGTCCATTGAATTGGAATAGTTTCAACTTTTGGCTTCTTCTCTTCTTCGGGCTTCTTCACTTCTTCAACACTTACTATTTGGGCGTAGCTGAGTTTCTTCCTCAACGAGTTGGCCAAGCAAACCGAATCAATTCCGACTCCGATCACAACAACTTGGTCTTTGTCTGCTTCTATAGACACATTGCTCACACCTGCATAGTTATCCAATTTATTTTACATATCAGCACTTGGGTTGTCTACTTTTACACAAAAGATATTTGATATTTGGTTGAAAAAGATATTTGATATTTGGTTGATGATGCATACCTTTAAAGCCTGCGGCAGTCTTGAAGGCCTCAGTTTTGCGTTTCTCAGAGCTAAATTGCACCTTTATCACTATCTTTTGCTGCGTAAATTAACGACGTTAGTTAGAGCTTCTTCACAAACATTCTTAAAGAAACTTCACACTTCACAAGACAAATCGAACTATGATCAAATTCTTACCTTCACGGTGGAGGCCGAAGAGTATACAGAATTTTGACAATCTGAAAAACAAAAACATAAATTCCACATTGGATAAGCTGGAAGGTGTGTTCAGAGAAAAATCTACGATTTATCTTTCTAGTACTTGGAGTCTTGGAGCACTTCGAGGTCAGTTGCAAAGAAACAATGACACAAGGTTCAATTTATAACAACATAGTCTTTGTAGAATAATAATATCCCCAGTTGACTTGTCCCTACAGAGATTGCGACTAATTTTGTGAGACAAGATTTCTCATGTGATACTCAGTTGCTTGGAAACCAAGGCTTTCAGAAAACCCGATCGAGTCAAGTCAACCGCGCGTTATAGCTACGATCATATTGTGCACCCAGAATATATACTATGGTTCTTTCATTGAGACAGATAAGGAGAATACTATAGTAGATTACTCTAAGAGTGCGTTAAATAAAAGTTGCAATATACATAGTCATAGACAATGCAAATGTTTTCACAAGTAGACTGTAGACAAATGTTTGTTTAGTAAGCATACCGGTCATACGGACCCTATTTCATTACAATCATATATAACAGCATGGTGGTGCTTTTAACTTTTGAGAAAAAGTCGGAAGTTGACAAGTTGTTGCATTCGTGGTATAAAAGTTAATAATTAGATAAGAACAATTCATCGAGAAGGTGCGGTGTGTGTAAATAACTTTTCTCCTTAATATTAATATTTAAGAATTTTCAACATAGGTCTATTTTTTTATCGTATATCCATAGGGATGACAATGGGGAACTGGGTAAGGAGATTAAACTACTATCCTTATACCTGATTTCATTCCTCATCTCCGTCTTCATTGGGGATTAGGTCCCTGTACCCGCCTCAATCATTGTTAACAATATTACTAATTTATTATATAAAAATTCATACAAATAATTATGAATTGTAAAATATGAAATTTAAATCAAACATCAAAATAAAATAAATTTCTTATTTTAATTGACATGTTGATAAAAATCTTTTATTAAAAGAATCTTCCTTTTTTTTAAACATATTTATTAATAGAATTTAAATATTGACAAAAAGATGAAGTTTACATAAATATTTATTTATAAATAATATCAAAAATATATATAATAAATAATATATATATATATGTGTATTATTTCTGATAATTCTTATTGGGTGGGTATGGGGATGAGGATCAAAATATCATTCCCACCCTGTACCCGATTTCAGAATTCGAATATTAGTGATCCCCATCCTCGTTACCCGATCTGACAAGACCCAACTTAGAATTTCCCCCAAAAATTCCAGGTGGCCATGCAGGGTCCACTTTTCGAAAAAATTCAACAGAACTTTCCCCAAAAATGAACAACCCTAACTTGCAAAGAATTCAAATTACACTTCTAGCATATTGTCTTTATACTTCTAGAGCCATCATGCTCCCTAAAAACCAACAACTCAATTTCCATAATAAACAATTCTCATATGTTATCAGAGCAATTCTAAAACAAATGAAAAGATGATAAGGATCGATAGATCCTACGATGCGGACGTAGTGCTAGCTATGCCTTAACTCCATGTACATCATATCTCGACTAATATCGCCTGCAAGCTGGACATTTGAAAATAAAGGGCCCAGGGGAAAGTAATTTAAAAACGCATTAGAGTGAATGGACAAAAATAATTAACAATATAATTTAATTGAACGAACTTTAGTACTTTCCCATAATTTGAAATATTTACAAAAATTTCGATGCATGCCACATTTATAAAATATATTTCTCGCCACATGAAAACTCATAATCGCCAATTAGAAGAAATCGGGCCAGTCTCGCTAGTCAAATAATAATATCATACGGGGAAGAACAATT
The DNA here is from genome assembly GCA_025331145.1 of Rosa persica. Classification (NCBI taxonomy): domain Eukaryota; kingdom Viridiplantae; phylum Streptophyta; class Magnoliopsida; order Rosales; family Rosaceae; genus Rosa; species Rosa persica. The sequence goes on from WFKR01000005.1 coordinate 60,922,607, forward strand.
ATCACCATACGAGTATATCAGAGCCCCTCAAGCTCTACCCTTGACTCCCTCACATATAAATTATGTGAGGAGGAGAAATAACAACCTCTACTACTCACGTGAGGAAGAGAATAAATCACCTCGACTTCACTCACAAACACAAAGTAAGTGAGAAGGAGACACAAAGCCAGAAAACGACTAGAACTATATGAATAATTAAGAAAACAGTAAACCCAGATGTGAATAGTGACTCTGAACTTCAAACCCTTCGATTCTTCCTTCATGCTTCAAATTTGATCAAGAAACTTTGAGGGATGGTTGTATGATCCAAGAGCTCCAAGACCCAGAAAGAATCATCTCCGGAGGTGGCTGGAAACTCAAGTTCCGACCAAAAGTCAAAGAAAACAGCAGCACCGTCCTCTTCTTCTCCTTGCTGCACCTTTTACAGTTCAAATGAAGCTATCAAACCAACCCAGAAATGAAGGGAAGGAAGAGAGCTTTCCAACGACATCTTATACATCAAAATCCGTCGCCGGATGAAGGAGTTATGGCCGGAAGAAGGTGAAGAGGTTGAAGAGGAAGAGAGAATCGGGGGGAGAGAGAGAGCTCGGTAAGTTTCTGAAATGGAAACTTACCACAGTAACTCGGCTATTTATAGATAAATTACCACAAACAGTAACTTTGATGTTTTGGCCATAACTTTCTCATACGAACTCCAATTTAAGCGTACCACATATGCACACACTCAGTTTAACGTCCTCTACAACTTTCATGAAGAATGTTTTCTCAAATTTTGAGCCGAACAAAAAGTCATTTTTTAGGACCCCCCTAAAAGTTCGTAACGGAGCCGAAAATTAAAATAACTCTCGTTTACCGTCTAAAAGACTTGTACGTCTATAAATTTTAGTTCGGGTCGTAACACGATCTCACCCAAGTTTTTCCCTATTAGGGTCGAATACCCGATAGGTACCCTACTCGATGGGGATTTTTGCCAACCCTACATATCTATATCTTAACCGTTCAGTTTTTAGGTCCTTACGTATATATCATTTTTAAAAATTTTCAGCAAAATTGATTACCATGAAGGTATCGAACTAGATTAAATCAATGAACAAACCGAATCTGGTCAACCTGAACAATTTGTGTTCATAATTATAAATCGCAGTTTTGAATGTCTTAATAATTATCAATTTGGCTGAAAATTTACAGAGATGGTCTACTTATATACACCTTAAAACTGAACAGTCAAGATGTAAATATGCGATCGAAAAGTATGTATATCAAGGAAATCCTTATATATTAATATGTAAGAACCTTGTTCACAGAGGACCGTACACACACATATACATATATACACACGCATCAGTACATTAAAGCATATTCTAGATAAACAACTTTTTATCATTATATACCAGTTTTATGCAGTTACATTGCACACTTGCTCGAAACCAGGCCTGAATTAGTCTAAACACAACATGGAGTCAATCTACTAGTATATGAAGTCAGTTTACTCACTAACATAGTCTAGACAAACCCACTTACATACTCTAGACAAACCCACTGACATACCGTTCATGAAAGCACAGTGTGCCAGTGGGATACAAAGAAATGGAGAATAGTAAACATACTCTAGACAAACCCACTTACATACTGTTCATGAAAGCACAGTGCGTTGCTGTAGGATACAGAGAAATGAAGAATAGTAAAACTTCAAACTTCACGTGTGAAAGCTTCATAGTCATCATGAGAAATGTCTTCAAAACGAGTCAGCGATACTACTAATTAATCCCTACATAATTATTGAAAGAAAAAGATCGAATTAATTAAAGTCCATCGATCACATCTTTAGTCTTCGCAAGGCCAACTATTTTCTTCATGTTGGACGGGTAAAAATTAGTTAAAGAACGCAAATTACTTAGTCTTCTAGTAATGCTGATGTACGTGTATTAGTCTTCTAGTCAATTGGTGAAAGACATGGATGTTCTACCTAGCAAATGTCATATCAAGGATTCAACAAGCAAGACTTTCTCGATGGATCAGTGGTCGTTTTGTATGCAATATTATAACGAAAGAAGCTTCAATCGAGCAAATAAAATAATTTCTGAGGAACAAGAAATATTGGTTATTATCAGTGAGAAGTAGACGTTTATGTCTGCAGCTTAAACAAGTGGATTGCAGTGATCGACAAATTACGAACAGTCATAGTCTGTTATCTGATCCACGATAAAAATATCGTGCTTGAGAGAGAGAGAGCTGACCAAGCTACTCACCGTATTGGAAGCTGCACAACATACCTTGCTGTTTATATCACCATATATACTTTACTGTTCACAGCTTGCTCCCTTACTCTGTGCCTTACGTTGTACATAGATGTGATAGAGTAAAATTTAAGTTAAGTAGGATTATGGTTTGTTCTTTAAATTAAGGGTAAGTTGTTGAGGCTAGGGTCTTTAGGGATCGTATGTGTTTGAACAGTCCATCTTCTTTATATAGATTAGCTTGTTATCGATCTGTTTCTTCAAGGAAGTAATATTAGAAAATCTTCTACAAGTTTTTGTCTTTCATTTTCTACACACCAGGACTGCAGCAGCATACATGGAACCTGGGGACGTAGCTCATGATCAAGTTCTATTTCGGCGTGTCGGAGCTTCTTCCTTAACGACTTGGCCAAGCAAACCGAATCAACTCCATCTCCGATCAAAACAACTTGGCCTTTATCCGCTTCTATAGACACATCACTCACACCTGCTTAAATAATTAGCAGTTTATCATTAATTTAAATCATTTTCTTTTAGTTGTCCCAACTGACTATCCTATATATCATCACTTGGCCCACTAGTACAAAATCGAAAATAGATAACGGTTCCACACCATTGTCTGGAAAAATATGTTATCATTGTCTAGGTGAGTGTTATCTTTTTACGTTTCAATCCACGACGGCATTTCACCGATGTCTAAGATAATAAAACACAACAGCTTTTAGTTAGAAACCTTTGTAGTTATACACAGCACATACCGTTAGCACTAAAGCACACACTTGTGTATGTAATTATCCAACAATAGTTTTTAGTTAGAAATCGATGTGGTAATATAATTTACACATTACTTTTGGCCTTCGACAACTTTAAAACACAACGGTTCTTAGCCAAAAAAATGTTGGCTCGAAGGATTCTATACATCGGTTTTTAGTTGAAAAATGCTTTCCAACTTCATTACACAACAGTTTCTCCTAAAAAACGTTGGTTTTGAAGAACTGTTGTATCGGTTTCTAAATTGAAAAACTTGTAGGTGACGATGAAGATAGTAACTTACAATGATTTTTAGAATAGATCCATTGTCTACTAGCTAGAGACACGACGATTTTTTTCAACCATATAGGATCTAGTGCATCAATTCAGGAAATTGAAATGAAATTGCAATATATTAATAGAGAATTACTTCAAATAATCACATTTACAATGCTTTCGCAATTGAAATTTCATGAGTGAACTTTGCAAAAGTAAAAGAAACTAATATATATTAGCTGTCATATAATGGAAATGTAGTTTTGCTACAAATTAAAGAGCTTCACTATAGGTACATAGTTAAAGCATAGAACTAAAATCCACATTGCAAAAGACTCAAGTCTAAAGGTACTTATCACTAACGAATTCTGCCCACTCATCACGGACTTCATCGATTTCTTCTTGAAGGTATGTGGTCTCCATAATTCCTTCCCACTGAGAAAAAAAGAAATTCAAAAGAAAAAAAATGATAAACATTGGAGCATAAAACCATATGCAATGACAATGATACGCGGAAGTACTTGAATAAAATACACAAGCTATGTCCAGAATAAAACATAATGCAAAATTCTCACACAAGATGCATTAAAAAAATTCAGAGTCATGCTACAAGTTACAATCTCAAACTGGCAACCTTGTCTTCACAAGCTAAACTAAATTTCTTTTAAAAACATAATGCAGTAAGATGGAGTACCAATCCAGGCCAAGCAACCAATTGAAGCTATTATCAGTATTATGCTCGTGCCAAACGTTGTCTTTACAAGCTAAACTAAATTTCCGTTTTTCCCATAATGGCACATACCTAGTGCGTGTTAAGAGATTAGTAAATCTGAAAGAAAACCGTAAATACTAGCAAGTTTATTGTAGTAGTAAGACTGGCTGTCATATCAATATCTTGTAAATCTGAAAGAAAACCGTAAATACTAGCAAGTTTATTGTAGTAGTAAGACTGGCTGTCATATCAATATCTGCATAAATGTATCAACAATAGATTTTCTCTTAATTAGCTAGCAGATAGTGATTACAGAGTGAACCATGAAACTCCTAGATTTGACCAGATGTATACTAAAAGCTCCTAGCAGATTATTATATGTAGTACTAATACAAGCTACCACATCTGCAAAAGGTGCAGAAGAGTAGTGCAAAACAGGCCGACTTCAATAAGGAATCCCAATACCAAACAAGCCTTTAAAAACTAGCCAGAGGCATACAACCAAGCATTACATGTTCCACTTCCTGGCATGTCTAGAGACAATGGCATGAGGAAGACCCTTGCAATACATAAAATAACACAAAAGCTTTTAACATTATGGTTACCTGTCTATGTTTGCCAATATAGACTACCTCTTGCAGTACTTGAAAAAAAAGACAAGCATGTCCAGCTTAATAGACCTCCCGTTGTTTTTTTTTTTTAAATAAGAAGAGGTATTGCTGCAAGCACTAACAATTATCAGCACAAATGCTGTTGAAATATTTGATAGCCTGGGGTATCTTTCCTATTTCTGAAAGCTGTTTATCTAGATATTATTGCCTTTATAAGTAACACAGTCTGAGCTGCAAACTCATTCAGGTGTGGAATGCATTTCATGGCATCCAATAATGAATGTGGTATAAGAGAATCATGATATTGACTAGCAGGGCTACAACAAAAATGAAGCAAGCATCTCCAGAAGCTAATATTTTCAGAGAAAATGATACTAGACCTTTTAAAGTTCATACATTTCAATTAAGATGTCAAAGCAAAAGGTAGGGCTTCAGTTGTTTTGTTTTATACTGAACTTAATTAAGAACACAGACAAGGCTGCCAAACCATATATAGGGCATTATTGTCAATTAATGGAAGCACAAAGCCACACATACTTACTTTCCAAGCCTACTTGGTACAGAGGCCCATCACATGGCATCTAAGTCATAAACAAGCACAATCAGAATCAAGAAGATGTCAAAAATTAAGTTAGACATGAGCTCATCAATCTGAGTCTCAACAACACATGCTTGTCATTCACAATCAATTTAGCAAAGATCACAATCTTCTTAGTAGACTCCTAAAAGATTCAAACACGAAAAGGGACATGTCTTTGCAGGCTTATTAGCTAGCTCCAGTAATTAAGAAGTAATAATAGTCTAATTACATTCCTTAGCTTCAATAATGCATAGGGTAAACAATATCTGAAGTAGTCAATAAGTGTCAACGCCCAAACAGAGTTTAGTATTATAAAATTTGAAATTTGAGGTAAAATTTTTTATTTTTTATTTTTTTGCTATTGCCCTTAAGGATCAAAAGTTCCGACTTCCAATGGAACATACATATATACAAATATAGCTAGAAAAAAAAAAGTTATGACCTCATTAAAAGTTGTAAGTGTCAAAAATCTTAGATAAAAGCATAATTTTGATGCTAATGCGCACAATATGCTCACAGTGGGAGAATCTTATTCCATTTTGGGGTTCCTCTATTTCATTCCAGTGAATCATGCATATTACCAAAACAACTACGTTCACTTCTGCCAAAGTCCAGATTAGAAAATTAAGGGTGGTAAACAAGCCAACTATGAACAAATTTCATACCATCATGTATATATGCACAACTAAAAGAAAGAAGAAAATACAAAGTTAGCGGCATTTATGGCATAAAACTAATACAAACCGCAAGTTCTATGGTGGAGAAACTCATACCTTGGATATAGTTGAGAAACTTGTCTTCTTGATCTTTATTTTGTTGATCCAACTTGGACAATTTTTTAGTCTAACATATCATAACAACACCCTCAATTAAAAAAACAAAGCCCAGGCTGCAATAGATCCAAAATCTAAAGGTGCGTGAAGTATATATTTCTATGCAGATGACCTAAACCCTACTATTTATTTCCCTAAATTGAAAATTTTCTGCAAAAATAGCGAAAAGATGCATTATAAAGAAACAAATTATGAATGAGTATGGAAGATAGTGACTATCGGGTACTATATATTGAACTCATTCTAGTGTAAAACTGTCTAATGAACTAAACCCTTCAAGTATTAAATGTAGTCCAATGTTAGGATCCATCCATGCCAATATACATACTTTAATATTAAAACTCTCCTAAAGAACAATTGCAACAATATACACATACAAACTCAATGATTGCTCTCCCACATCTCTGACCGATCCTTTTCTCTATGTTATAGCTCCAAATTGTATCTAAGCCAAACAAAATGAACTGAGTGTGAGACAATTTTACATTGATAGCCAATTTATAGACAATCTTAATAACAAACTGGGCACCTCAGTTTGTTCATTCTTCATGGCTCATCATTAATAAGACAAGTGGTGGGTGGAATTTAACCCATCGACATGAATCAAGAAAATTAAACAGACACAGAAACACAGGCAAATGCATATGCATACTCATATTCTTTGTTACTCTTAAATTGGGGTTTGATTTGATGACTGTTGATAAATATGAATGAGGACGAAATAGAGGATAAGACAGCAAACATCGATTAGAAGAAAAAACTTACACTGTCCAACAAATTCAAGTATCTAATTGTGAAATCTTTCAGTTGGGTGTACAAAGATCTCAAGCTAAAAGACCCTTAGAATTAGGCATGGGCAGAAAACCGAATGCAGCATCAAAACCTACCGACCTACACTGGAAATGCGGGTCGGGTAACCGAACCGAAAAAATAGAGAGAGAAAACGGCTTGGACCGCACCGACCAGATTACATGCGGTCCGGGTTCGATTTCGGGTTTCAAACCGACCGTTTAGAAACCGACCCGACCGAATTTTATTTATATATATTTTTAAATATTTTTATATTGCTATCTAGATCCTATTGGTTATAACTACTCTTACCGTACACCTTACCGAAGCCTATCACTAGGGTAAACAAAACGCAAACGAGCCGACCTTTCTTCACTCTTCAGTTCGACCGTTGAGCGGCGCTCCTCTCTCAGTCTCAGCCCTTTCTGAATAGGTGAATACAGTTGGTCCTCTCAGCCCTCTCTCGATCTCCTCCATCCTATTTCGATCTCCTCTGTCTGATTTCGATCTCCTTTGTCCGATTTTGATCTCTCTGCCTCTCTAAATCACACTCTCACTCAAGCTCTCTCGCAGCCTCGCCTCAGTCGCCTGCACTGAAGCCGCACTCTCACAGTATCACACTCTCACTCAACGTCTCATCCTCTCTCGGCTTCAGTCAACTCTCGACAACATCCCAATCCAGTTTTCGATCAGTGAGTCTCATGTTCAGTTTTTTTTTTTCCTGATCTCATCTTGCTGCAGTGTTTATGTTAGCATGTTAATTTGTTTATCAGTTTATGGGTAGAGGCAGAGCGGTCTGTTTATGTGATGGGTTTGTGACCTTGATTTGGAATAGACTTTATTTACGTTAGATTGTAAGATTGTTAGTGAAATGATCTGTTTAATGACATAATTTGTTTAATCTATGGTTCAGCTACAAGGACTAGGCCTGGGCATTTTCTCTAACAAGGACGATCCGGTGAGCATTGCTTCATTGTTGATTGTTGTGTAGTTGTGTAATTTTAGTTCTGTTGGTTTTAGTTTTTTGGTTCAGACTTTGTTTAATCTGTGGTTCAAAGTTTGTTTAATCTGTTGTTCTGTTGGTTTTGGTTTTTTGGTTCAGACTTTGTTTAATCTGTGGTTCAAACTTTGTTTAATCTGTTGTTCTGTTGGTTTTAGTTTTTTGGTTCAGACTTTGTTTAATCTTAGGTTCAGACTTTGTTTAATCTATTGTTCTGTTGTTTGTTAGATACTAGGGCTTGATTTCTGTATTGTTTGATTTGGTATTGATCTACTGATTTACTTGCAGAATTGTTGATGATGGATGAATCGATTGAAGGTCAACCACCACTTGTCGGGACTGATGTCACTGGGAGCAGCGTTGGCACTGCTGCTGCTGCTGATACTCTTGCATCTAGTGCCACAGTTCCCCCTGCACTTCTACCTCCTACTGGCGCTGCAACTCCTTCTTTAGATGTGCCTCCGATTCAGTCTGCTACAAAAAGGAAGAGCAAAAGCATTGCATGGGAGCACTTTACGCAGCTGTTGAATCCTGATGGGATGAAGATGGTGAAGCCAAGGCCAAATGCAACTGCTGTTCGCAGACTTACTACTGCTGTACCAAGTCTAATGGCACGAGTTCCATGAGAACTCATATGTTATATCAATGTAAGAAGTGTCCCCTTTACATTCCCGTTAAAAAACAGAAAAATTTAGTGTTTGATTCTGTAGATAATAGGGGGAGGTTAATTGCACGATCTTTTGATAATGATGTCGCGAGGCTTGCTTGTGCTAGGATGGTAATTAGGGATGAGCTGCCCTTTAGCTTTGTTGAAGGGCAGGGATTCATTGATTTCATGAAGAGTTGTCAGCCACAGTTTAAGCTACTGTCCCGTACGTCAATTGCTAGAGATATTTGGGATCTCTATCAATCGGAGAAGACTAGGATCAAAAATATTTTAGCCACATATGGTCAAAGAGTGTCCCTAACCACTGATACTTGGACTTCAGTCCAAAATATCAACTATATGATTCTCACAGCTCACTTTATTGATGATGAATGTGTTCTGCACAAAAGAATCCTTAATTTTTGTGTTATACCGAACCATAGCGGCAAGACAATAGGGCAGCTAGTTGAGACTTGTCTAATTGGGTGGGGAATAGAGAAAATTTTCTGTATAGACGTCGATAATGCTTCACCTAATCAAGTGGCTTAAGACTACATGAGAGATAAGCTAGGAAATTGGAAAGAGTTGATCTTGAGTAGGCAGTTTTTACATTTGAGATGTTGCTGCCGCATCCTTCACTTAATTGTTAAGGATGGAATGGAGGAGTTAGATGTCACGCCTCGAATTTTAGAACAAAAATTCAAAATCCGAAACATGAAATTACTACAAACTAAAATAATCATCCTGAAAATTTCTTTTCTTAACAACTTCACCACCCGAAATAAAATCAAAACCGAATTTAGTCTCGGTTAATTATTACAACTCAAATCTAAAATAAACTGTAAAGCTCTAAATTGAACTGTAAAGCTCTAAATGAGCATACACACCTCACAACTAAATGAAATAACAAAAACTGCTGTAACACTTAAGCAGCTCGGTCACCTCTCTGATTATCCTGACCTGCAGGAATATCCGCTACACCATTTGAATAGTGTACGGGGATTGCAATAACACAAAACCCGGTAAGCTTATGAAAGCTCGTATGAGTAAAAGAAAAGACTGTTGTTTAATTTAATCATAATCAATTCTACTCAAGTCAACACTCAAATATTTCCACAACCACGAAGTACTAACAATCTCAATCAAATACCAAATCAGTAAATCAAGACAACCCCAACTCACATCTTTCTTCACAAAACCTCAACATCGTATTTATAATAATACGGTATATGACAGACTAGAGCTCTAACTGAATCGTAGCCCGTCACCTGGCCTAGGTTATGGGATCCGACATATTTATCATTATCGTATTTCATCAATATGTATATTTATATACATATTTAGAACGTCCGATAATTTCACATACTCAACCAATCGTATCCCATCATCCACCCAGGATTAGAGCGTCTGATTACCCCACACCGGTCACTACGTCGACCCTAAACCCATAAATGAGCACATCATATAATATCACATACTGAAATCAACCCAACCAAGAAACACCATATTATTATGAATTACACAATTGAAATATAATGAATTCATCCATTCAACTCAAACATATCATCATTCAACAATCCACTCATCAATATATATTTTCCACGTAAATATATATATACGTAATCATCCACTCAGGAATGACCACTAATACCATCTATAGTTCACACAAGGAAATCGTGAAATTCATTTGTATAATTCAAATTCATTTTACTTACCTATGGACCGTGGTGATTCAAGTCCATGAAATTTTAAAACAAATATTTAATCCGCAATTATTTTTCACACAATTACCAAAAATAAATAAATTTAAAACGCTCGGTTCGTAATATGAACCACGTGAGTTTTACTCACCTCGAAATTCCTGCTGCGTCTTCAATACAAATACAATTAACGCCGAAATAGCCCACTCAATTACAATCCGTCAATCACCTAATCAAACGTGATTCGAATTTAGCCAATAATTTCAGAACATAGTTGAACTACCTTTTAACGGCTGGATTCTAATTAACAATAAAATCCGACGAGCGGATTATCACGAATCGCTCCTCTAATTACCGTTTTACACATATATGAAGATCCAACGGTTGGATCTTCGCCCATGACCACACAAAGCCTCTGGGACAGTCATATGATCATTATATCAAAATCATAAGTTCATCTGACGGTCCTAATTTCACAGATCATATCTAACGATCGAAATCGATCGAAATCACAAAATTCATAACTAATTCATACGATATCCGAAAAATGCGTATAATACGCCGAAATGATCGTATTGAAACATAGAATCATAAAACGGACAGAAACCTAATTTTAGACCTTCGGAGGTGGTCGGAAACGGCCGCAGGAGTTAGGGACAGAGCCGCCGCCGACCACCACTAATGGTGTCGGGGCTGAGCTTGTCCCCTTCGTTTCATCATTCTGAGCAACTTTCATAACTTGCACAAGACCAAAAAACGACAGGAAGGGATCGAAAAGTACCAATTACAGTCGGCGGCCGGAAATTTTCCAGAAACTGGCGAGCTTGAAAACCGACGTGAAAACTGCAACCTCACGCCTCGATCCCTTCTGGAAACTTGTTCAGAACTTCCTTGCGAACTCAACAAGCCAAGAATCACAAGAAACGATCGTGTATAGCTCGAGATATTTTGATCGAAAGTTGGTTTTTCTATCCGCACGGGGTCGAGCTCCGACAAACGTGAAAACGTTCGACCCAGTTCCTGTCCTTCTTGGTACTTGTAGAGGAGGTTGAGGTGAACTTAATGAGCTAAGAATCAAGTGAAATGGTGATCTGTAGCTCGAGATATCGAGATCGAACCGAAAACAAACCTTTTCGGTTCGGCAGTGCCGCCGCCGCTGCCAAACGTGTAGCGGCGCAAGGCTGCCTCTGGCAGCTGCGCAAGGTCTAGGCGAAGCTCCTGGAAGTGGTTGCAGCTCGAGAGGATGGGAGCACGGTGAAGCCGTGCTCTGTTTTTGGCTTTCGGCCGAGAGAGAAAAACGCGAGAGTGAGAGAGAGAATGAACAGTTCCATTCCAAAAAAGGAAGGTAGGCCGGTGGAAAAAAATAGGGTTTCCAAAAATTTCTAGGGTTTTTCTTATATGTACAAGTTTCAGAAAATCTTCTAAATTCGATAACTAATTCAGAAAAAATCCGATCTTTGTGTTCCGCATGTTTACGGACTCGTATCGATGAGCTCTACAACTTTCATGAAGGAAGTTTCTCCAAATTTTGTACGTAGAAAAAGTCGATTTCTCAGACCGAGCATTTCGAGCTTTTCGTTAAAAATAATCGTTTCGAAACTTCGAAGATTCAAAAAGTGAGTTATCATCGAACAACATTCACGAAATCGCACAATAATAGTTCAATACAATTACTTGAATTTAAAATGAAAATTACGGGTATTACAATCTACCTCCCTTAAAGGAATTTCGTTCTGAAATTCAAGTACCCAATTCCCCAAAAAGTTGTGGATACCTCTCTCTCATGTCAGATTCTAACTCTCATGATGCATCACCCTCGTCATGATGACTCCATAACACCTTCACGAGATCAACCTCTTTCCTACGAAGTTTCTTTGTAGACCTATCCAAGATACGAACAGGTTCAACTACAAATGTCACATCTGTGTTCACTTCGATCGCATCGTGATCAATCACGTGCAACTCGTCTCGAACATACTTCCTGAGCATAGACACATGAAGACATTGTGCACACCTGACATACTAACAGGTAAAGCAAGACGATATGCCAAGTTACCAACTCTTTCCAGAATCTCAAATGGTCCAACATACCTCGGTGCGAGTTTCCCCTTCTTGCCAAATCTCACCACACCTTTCATAGGTGAGACCTTCAAGAACACATGATCGCCCGTCTCAAACTCCAAAGGTCTCCTCTTCAAGTCAGCATAACTCTTCTGTCTACTCTGAGCGGTTCGGATTCTGTCCCGAATAGTAGTGACCTTCTCTGTAGTCTCCTGTACAATCTCAGGACCGATGAGCCCTTTATCCCCTGCTTCCGCCCAACAGATTGGAGTCCTACATGGCCTACCATAAAGAGCCTCATATGGAGCCATACCGATACTAGAGTGATAGCTGTTGTTGTAGGCAAACTCTACCAATGGTAGATAATCCACCCAACTACCCTTAAAATCCAGAACACAAGCTCTGAGCATGTCCTCCATCACCTGATTCACTCTCTCGGTCTGTCCATCTGTTTGTGGGTGAAATGCAGTGCTCATAGCAAGAGATGTACCAAATGCCTTATGGAACCTACGCCAGAATTCTGAAGTGAAACGAGCATCACGATCAGAGACAATCGTCACAGGCACTCCATGAAGCCTCACTATCTCGTTCACGTACAACTTACACAACGCATCCCCTGAGTATGTTTTTGCCACCAGAAGGAAGTGTGCTGATTTAGTCAACCGGTCAACAATCACCCAAATCGAGTCATAACTTTGCCTGGACCTAGGCAATCCAGTCACAAAGTCCATAGAGATATCTTCCCATTTCCAAACAGGAATCGATAAGGGGTTCTACATTCCTGCTGGTCTCTGATGCTCTGCCTTCACCTGTTGACAGGTAAGACACTTCGACACATGTTCTGCCACATCCCTCTTCATACCATACCACCAAAACTGCTTTCGTAGATCCATATACATTTTAGTACCCCCTGAATGTATAGTATATCGAGACCTATGTGCTTCCGGCATGATCTCCTCTCTGAGGTTAGCAACACTCGGTACATACAATCTCCCTCGAAATCTCAACCCTCCATCAGCTCCAATCATCCACTCGAAGGACCCTCCACATCCAGGTCAACATTCATCTCTGCAATCCTCGCCTGAGCGAACTCATCAAGTGTCTGACCCTGAATGATCCTGGAGATCAAGGTGGGCTGTAAGGTGATACTACCGAGAAGGATTCCCTGTCCTGCTCCTGCGGGCATAAGGTCAAACTCAGATGCAGCTTCTAACATGCACCACTCTCACACCATAATCGATGCCATGATTACCCGAGGTTTCCTACTCAAAGCATCCGCCACCACATTCGCCTTTCCGGGATGATACTCCAAGGTGAAATCATAGTCCTTAATGAGCTCCATCCATCTTCTCTGCCTCATGTTCAATTCCTTCTAGGAGAATAGATACTTCAAACTCTTGTGATCAGAAAAGAGTTCAAATTTCTCACCATAAAGATAGTGCCTCCAAATCTTCAAGGCAAACACCACTGTTGCTAGCTCTAGATCATGAGTGGGGTAATTCCACTCATGTACCTTCAACTGTCTAGAACCATAAGCAACGACACTACCATTCTGCATCAACACACACCCCAAACCCTGATGAGATGCATCGCTGTAAATGACTAATCCACCACCACTAGTAGGAATAGTAAACACCGGAGCTGTAGTCAATCTAGTCTTCAGCTTATTGAAAGCCTTCTCACACTCATCCGACCATACGAATTGAGTGTCATTCCTGGTCAATTTCGTCAAAGCCGAAGCAATACCAGAAAACCCTTCAATGAAGCGCCTGTAATACCCTGCCAGTCCAAGGAAGCTACGGATTTCTGTAACCGTAGTAGGGCGACTCCAACTCATCACTGCTTCAACCTTTGAAGGATCCACATAAACTCCATCCTTCGAGATCACATGACCAAGGAACTTGACTTCACTCTGCCAGAAATCGCACTTCTCGAACTTGGCAAATAGTTTCTGCTCTCTCAACGTCTGTAGTACAATCCGCAGATGCTTCTCATGCTCACCTGACGACCTTGAATAAATCAAGATGTCGTCAACGAACACTACCAAAAACTGATCCAAGTAAGGACTGAACGTACGGTTCATCAAGTCCATAAATGTTGCAGGGGCATTCGTAAGACCAAAAGGCATGACAAGAAACTCAAAATGTCCATACCTGGTCCTGAACGCCGTCTTTGGAATATCTTCCTCCTTCATCCTCAACTGGTGATATCCAGACCTCAAGTCAATCTTCGAGAACACAGTAGCTTCTCTAAGTTGATCGATAAAGTCATCAATCCAAGGTAAAGGGTACCTATTCTTGATGGTCACCTTGTTCAACTGTCGATAATCCATGCATAACCGAAGTGAATTATCCTTCTTCTTCACGAACAACACTGGTGAGCCCCAAGGAGACACACTTGCCTGAATGAATCCTTGTGCAAGTAAGCCCTCAACCTGAACCTTCAACTCCTGAAGTTCAGCTGGAGCCATTCAAAAGGGTGCTTTCGACATAGGTGATGTACCTGGTATCACATCAATGGAGAAGTCCATTACCCTTTTCGGAGGTAACCCAGGGATCTCCTGAAACACGTCTACATACTCTGAAACTACAGGAATCCCTGTAATCTTTGAAGTACTACTCTCTGATTCAATATGAGCCAAAATCCCTGTCCTCATGGCGATGTTAGACTTCAGACAACGGTAATGAAACACCGGTTGTCCCGGAACATGGAAGGACACAATCATCCTAAAGCAATCAATAACAGCATGGTTCAGGCTCAACCAATCCATACCCAAAATCAGATCATACGTGTGATCTGGAATCAGAATCAAAGATGCAGAGAACTCTCTGCCACCAATCCCAATAGGGCAATCATCACAAAACATGCTAAGCTCAAGAGACACACTGAGAGGTGATGTAACACATAATGATCTAGTCAGAGGCATAACAATCAATCCCAAAACATCCACAACCGAACTAGATATGAAAGAGTGTGAGGCTCCCGTATCAAACAGTACTCTAGCAAGATAGTGATAAACAGATAAAGTACCTTCCACTCCCGTGCCTGCCTGACCGATGGCAAAGACTCTAGCAGGTACAGGTGGTAGATGCCTCTGCTGGTTACCCTGTACTCTACCCTGATTTCGGGGACACTCCCTAGCCTGATGCCCTGCCTGTCCACAGCTATAGCATATTCAACCCCGTGGTTTCGTGCACGCACGAGAGATGTGGCCCGGCTCGCCACAGTTAAAGCACTTCACTGGAGCTACTGGTGCTATCTGCCTAATAGGCATAGCCTGAACAGGAGGAGCTACTGCCGCCCTAGCTGGAGCCTGATGCTGGAACTGAGTTCTCTGTCTCTTCCAGAACCCACCCTAGAAGTCTCTAGCTCTACTGCTTCCTGCTATGGCCTTTCCCTTGCCCTGGAAGTCTCTCTCAGCAGACTCATTCTCTCTACGAATCAGGTTCTGCTGCTCAATGATCTGTGCCTTAGCCAAGATCTCTCTCTTGGTCTTCAGCTCTAAGATGGCCACATCACGCTCAATCGAAGGACTCAACCCTCTCTGAAACTTCTTGGCCAAGTCCTCATCCTCCATCTGCTTCACATACTTGTACAGTCTGGAGAACTCCGCATCATACTCAATTACGGTCATCTTTCCCTGTACAAGTGCAAGGAACTCTTGTTCCAACCTCTCCTTCACTGCTGGTGGAAAGTACTTCTCCCTGAACAGCCTCTCAAAGCCGTCCCATGTCAAGGTAGACACCTCAATGCTCACACCCTAGCCTCATCCTTCAACATGAAAGCAGCTAGCTTCCTCTTGTCGGTCTCAGTGCAATCAAGCAGATCGAAATAGGTCTGTAAATCCTCTATCCATCAATCCGCCACCATATAATCAGTGCCTCCTCCAAACTTGGTTGCTCCCAAGCGAGTAATTTCTCTTGCTAGCATCAGCAAGCGAGCAGGATTATCAACCACTGCCACGGAAGGAATAGGCTGATCCTCATAAGGTGCCTCTACCTCCGTCTCAGATGCTTCTTCGACCGGAGAGGCCCTACCCCTTCCTCGGCCTCTACCCCTGCCACGAGGTCTACCTCTACCTCGACCTCTGGCTTCGTTTCCCTCAATCTCCATTACCTAATAAGCATGATATACTTGATTAATACACGCATAACACTTAAACAAAGCATAAGTCAAATGCAAGTCCATATTAACCAAGTACTAAGCATACATGACGATGCCTAAATTTCTTAAGACGTGCTAACGTTCCTAGCCAACCTAACGCTCTCACATACTCAATGACATTGTCAATACCGAAGAGCACACGATGGGGATCCGCTGCAGACGGGCCATCACTCGGTAAGTATTGACATATCACCAAATATGTACCTTATGCTCTGATACCAAACTGTCACGCCTCGAATTTTAGAATAAAAATTCAAAATCCGAAACATGAAATTACTACAAACTAAAATAATCATCCTGAAAATTTCTTTTCTAACAATTTCACCATCATCAACAATTCTGCAAGTAAAAATACTGTATATGATAGACTAGAGCTCTAACTGAATCGTAGCCCGTCACCTGGCCTAGGTTATGGGATCCGACATATTTATCATTATCGTATTTCATCAATATGTATATTTATGTACATATTTAGAACGTCCGATAATTTCACATACTCAACCAATCGTATCCCATCATCCACCCAAGATTAAAGCGTCCGATTACCCCACACCGGTCACTACGTCGACCCTAAACCCATAAATGAGCACATCATATAATATCACATACTGAAATCAACCCAACCAAGAAACACCATATTATTATGAATTACACAATTGAAATATAATGAATTCATCAATTCAACTCAAACATATCATCACTCAACAATCCACTCATCAATATATATTTTCCACATAAATATATATCTACGTAATCATCCACTCAGGAATGACCACTAATACCATCTATAGTTCACACAAGGAAATCGTGAAATTCATTTGTATAATTCAAATTCATTTTACTTACCTATGGACCGTGGTGATTCAAGTCCATGAAATTTTAAAACAAATATTTAATCTGCAATTATTTTTCACACAATTACCAAAAATAAATAAATTTAAAATGCTCGGTTCGTAATATGAACCACGTGAGTTTTACTCACCTCGAAATTCCCGCTGCGTCTTCAATACAATTTACGCCGAAATACGCCGAAATAGCTCACTCAATTACAATCCGTCAATCACCTATTCAAATGTGATTTGAATTTAGCCAATAATTTTAGAACATAGTTGAACTACCTTTTAACGGCTGGATTCTAATTTACAATAAAATCCGACGAGCGGATTCTCACGAATCGCTCCCCTAATTACCGTTTTGCACATATATGAAGATCCAACGGTCGGATCTTCACCCATGACCACACAAAGCCTCTGGGATAGTCATATGATCATTATATCAAAATCATAAGTTCATCTGACGGTCATAATTTCACAGATCATAAATCTAACGATCGAAATCACAAAATTCATAATTAATTCATACGATATCCGAAAAATACGTATAATACGCCGAAATGATCGTATTGAAACATAGAATCATAAAATGGACAGAAACCCAATTTTAGACCTTCGGAGGTGGCTGGAAAGGGCCGCTGGAGTTAGGGACAGAGCCGCCGCCGACCACCACCAATGGTGTCGGGGCTGAGCTTGTCCCTTCGTTTCATCATTCTCAGCAACTTTCATAACTAGCACAAGACCAAAAAACGACGGGAAGAGATCGAAAAGTACCAATTACAGTCGGCAGCAGGAAATTTTCCAGAACTGGCGAGCTTGAAAACCGACGTGAAAACTGCAACCTCACGCCTCGATCCCTTACGAAACTTGTTCAGAACTTCCTGCGAACTCAACAAGCCAAGAATCACAAGAAACGATCGTGTATAGCTCGAGATATTTGGATCGAAAGTTGGTTTTTCGATCTGCACTGGGTCGAGCTCCGACGAACGTGAAAACGGTTCGATCCAGTTCCGGTCCTTCTTCGTGCTTTTAGAGGAGGTTGAGGCGAACTCAATGAGCCAAGAATCAAGTGAAATGGTGATCTGTAGCTCGAGATATCGAGATCGAAACGAAAACAAACCTTTTCGGTTCGGGCCGTGCTGCCTCCGCTGCCAGCCATGTCGCGGCGCAAGACTGCCTTTGGCAACTGCGCAAGGTCGAGGCGAAGCTCCTGGAAGTGGTTGCAGCTCGAAATGTGGCCGGAGGAGAGGATGGGAGCACGGTGAAGCCGTGCTCTGTTTTTGGCTTTCGGCCGAGAGAGAAAAACGCGAGAGTGAGAGAGAGAATGAACAGTTCCTTTCCAAAAAAGGAAGGGAAGCCGGTGGAAAAAAAAAATAGGGTTTCCAAAAATTTCTAGGGTTTTTCCTATATATACAAGTTTTGGAAAATATTCTAAATTCAATAACTAATTCAGAAAAAATCCGATCTTTATGTTCCGTAAGTGTACGGACTCGTATCGATGAGCTCTACAACTTTCATGAAGGAAGTTTCTCCAAATTTTGTACGTAGAAAATGTCGATTTCTCAAACCGAGCATTTCGAGCTTTTCGTTAAAAATAATCGTTTCGAAACTTTGATGATTCAAAAGGTGAGTTATTATCGAACAACATTCGCGAAATCGCACAATAATCGTTCAATACAATTACTCGAATTTAAAATGAAAATTACGGATATTACATTAGATTCCTGAATTGAGGGGATTCGGAACTGCGTGAAGTACATTAGGTCAAGTCCAGCTAGGTTGGAAAAGTTTCGAAAGTGTGTAGCTCAAGAAAAAGTTGACCATAAGGGTGGGATAGTGCCTTTAGATGTGTGCACTAGATGGAACTCGATTTATTTCATGCTAGAGATAGCTATAAAGTACCGAAAAGCTTTTTTAAGGTTGGAGGATGAGGATTCACAGTTTGAATCCTATTTCAATGAGAGGGTTTGTGGGAAGAAAAGAGCTGGACCTCCAATTGGTATTGATTGGGAGAAGGCTGCACAGCTGGTCAAATTTTTGAAGATATTTTATGATGCAACTCTCAAGTTTAGTGGGACACAAGTTATTACCGCAAATCAGCCATTGCTTTGGATGTGCACCATCATTGGAGAGTTGGACAAGTGTATTAAAGGTAAAATACTTTTTGTTTTGTTAGTTGTCAGATCTTCCGACTAAAAATCTTTTGACTTTCTCTCCTAGCCCACCAGCCATTCAAGACTGCTATGTTTTCTGATTAGTTTAACTCTTAGCTTTCTCTGCTTCTTTTTGATTCGTCTGTTTTTGTATAAATTCGAGTTGGGTTTCGTAAAGAATCGAAATTAGAAACTGAATTTTGGGCGTTTTCGGTTGATTAGTGAGGTTTTGGGGTTTCTTGGTTCCCAAAGGAAGAGAAATTTGAGTTGGAAATGGGGTTTGTGATGAGAGAAAACCTTGGATTGTAAAAGAATTGTTCTTTTAGTGATTCAGTTGATTATTCACATGTTGGTTTTCTAAATTAAGCTTGATTTGATTCTGATTGTCGCTGGTATCTTTGTTTTTGTCTGATGATAATGATCGATCGAGTTGTTGACCTTCTGCTTTTTTAGCTCCATTTCTTCTTCTTCTGCTTTCCTCCCGCCAGACTTGGCCGGCTTCAACATAGAGAAAGAGAAACAAAAACAGAAGAAGAAATAGGAGAAACTTCTTACCATTTTCTTGTAGACGTCATTGACAATGAGAATCTGGTGCAGGGGTGTCGAATGAGGGATTTCAATGGGTTTGCTTCTTCAATTCTTCCTTTAGATATCTAATTCACTGATTGCTATGAAATTGAATTTTGCAAGTTGATGATAATGAATCACTGGGTAAGACCCAGTTTGATGATGAGATCGATCAAAAATTCAAGATGGAGAGTATAAGACCCGTTTCCTCCTTTTTAATGTAGAAAGAGAGAGAAAAATTTTCTGGTTTAATCGAAATAGAAAAATCACCTTTTTAAGATTTCATTATTTGTTTTTTATTCAGAGTTACAGTGTTAGTGGAGTGTTAAGTTAGTGATTACGTGTCATATTATTATTCGCGTGACAGGGTTGGGATAGGGAATTTGGGTACAGCAGATTTCCTTCCATTGGGGCTCAAGGTCACATTCCTTGTACGTGGCTTTTGTTCACATCTGTAGTGGTGTACCACACCGGTCTCACCCATGGGATAATTGAATGAACTCGTTCGCTTTCGCTTTGGTTTCTCTAGTCTAAAGCTAACCTAAAACCAAGAGAATTCTAATAAACTCTTGAGAATTCTAATAAACTCTTGGAATTTTTTGTGCATATAATTTTTCAATGCAGTACAATACGTCACATTCACACACCCGCTACATCGGGGAATTATGCAGGGGCGGATACTTTTTCCAGCATAAACATATAAACCAGTTTTTGGATCATGAGTTGTTCGAAAAGACGGGCATGCGAATATAAAGGCCAATTATAGGTGTGAAAAAAACAAAAACAGACACAAATCCCTTTTGGAAATGTCCGGGGAATTAAATGCCACAAGTCACATGGGAGAGAAATTATTTGTTGGTCCATAATAGCTTGACTTAGGTATCTGTGGATCATTTCACTTGTTCGACCTTGACTAAATCGGCAGAGCCAAGCTTCTTCCTCAAAGCCCTAGTCAAGCAAACCGAGTCAACATCCCCAATCACCTCCACATGATCTCTGTGTTCACCTTGTATTGACACTTTGTTCACACCTGTTTAATTAGTACAATTAATCATTAATTATCATGTAATGTAATGAAATATATATATATATATATATATAGCCCTTGTAGTGAGAGATTTTTTTTTGTCATTTTAAGTTATCGTTTGTTATACCTACTTTTTGATCATATATCTATATCTCAACCATTCAATTTTTAGGTCTATATGAGTATATCATTTATGCAAATTTTCAGCCAAATTGGTAATCGTTTAAGCATTCATAACTGTGATTTACAATTATAAATACGGTTCAGGTTTATTGATTTATTCTAATCTGAAGTCTTAATGATCATCAATTTGACTAAAAATTTACACAAGTGATTTATATATTAGAACCTAAAAACTAAAATGTCGAGATTCTGAAATGCAATCCAAAAATGAGTCTAATAAGAGATCCCTTAAAATGAGCCAAAAAAAAAATCCCTTTGTGGAATGACCCTATATCTTTACTACTATAATTGGAGGCCATCTTTTGGTGTCAAGGGTTTCAACAAATTTTGAAGTGCATATTATACCCTTCAATAACATAATTATGAAATTAAGTTAATAAAATATAAATAAAAGAGAATTTTGAAAAAATACTCAAACCACCACTATTTTGTGTCTGAAAAAATAAATAACCACAATTCTTTTTAATCGATCTATTTTCCATTAACATCATAATATCACTGGCGAAAAATGCGGGCACGTTGCTAGTATATATAACTAGCACGTAAAAATGATGGGAATTAACATATAAATAAGTTATGCGGATTAGAACGGTTGAAAATTTCGTTCCATGTCAACAATGAATAAGAATATGATATAGTAGAAGAGACATTCGGACTAGCCCAAGTCATCGATGAAGAAGGAAGAGAAAATTTGGTAAGGATCTAATTAAATAATAGTTCGATCGATTTCAATGCAACTACAGGAAGTACGAAATTCATGGATGCATTATGCATACCAGGTGCAGTTGCTGCAATCTTCAAAGCCTTGGTTCTGCATTTGTCGCAATGAACGTGCAACTTCACAAGTATCTTTTGCTGCACAATGGTAGAAACAACAATCACAATCCAATTTCCAATTTGGAAAACCCATTTTAAATTTGTATTTCATTTTCTAAAACGAACGAAAGAATATGAACAGTAACTTTCACAAAACAGAGTTGAGATAACAAGTATTTGAAACTTGAAAGGGCTTACCGCCATCTTCGAGATAGAGTGTGAAATAGATACTAGCTAGCGTTTTGAGTTGGGATTGAGAACTCTATGAATCTATTGCAAAATATGAAGTAGGATATCACTATAGATGCTGTGTCAACGACTTAACGTTAACATCGCCTCAGTACTTATAGGGTTGGAAAACTTCCTCTACAAGTAGTTTCCTGGTAAAATTATTATTTTTGTCATTTTCTGGGTTTGAAAAGTCAGAAGACCCAGAGGACAACCGCGGTTTCCCAGACTCAGGTCACCTTCAACGTTTGAAAATACAGAATGTACCCATTCTCATTCCCCTTCTCTTTATGCACGTACCAACATTTTACCACAACCAATGAATACGTTGCTAAATTACCAACAACAAAAAACTAGATTGCTTAGGTATAAAGTATGATAAAATTTATTATTTCAGCATTTGGTTGTTGATCGATACAGCGTGTACACGTTCTCTACATGTTGGTACAAGTTTTTTTTGTCATATTGGCATTCCTATACAAACTGATATGTTGTTTTAAAGATGCTGTTAAGGGAAATTATCTTTTGGTTCAATGTTTATTTAAAAAAGGTATTCCCTTGGCTTTTAAGGTGATGTAGTGTAATCCCAAGTTTTCTAAGTGCCAAAAGTTTATTTGGTCAATATTCAATCACCAAGATCCTTTCCTATTAGGAGTCTATTAGGGTTGGGGTTGCTTCTACACATATATAGAGGATGCAAACTGCACAGGCAGCGAATGAGGAACGCAAGAATAATTGAGAGTCTTACTTGATATTGTGTCATGATAAAAATCCTAAACACTTGTTCCTTGGTTAAGTGTTATAGGTTAGTTGCTCATGTGTATGGAGTTACTTGTGATCTGAAGAGTTGCTGTGAAGCAAGAAAAGGAAAAATCGAAGAACAATCAAGTGAAGAAGGAGTTCGAGATTGAAGACAAACTGCATATTAGTTTTGTCTATTGTAGCCGCGCTAGTGCTATTTGAAGTTGTAAAGAACATATCCTTCATCATAATTCAATTGTTCTTATTTTGGGTTCTCAAGAGTAAGAGTCCCGCAGTGTTTTTAATCTCATATTTGAGATTTTCACTACGTAACCAAAAATCTGGAGTTTGGTTCGTTATCTCTGATTTCTGCCCAGTAGGGATTGATCTGTATACTGCAATCCCCATTTTCTAAAAAATCACATTCTGTCCTTGTATTTTCACTTGGCATCAGAGCAG
This sequence comes from Rosa persica, assembly GCA_025331145.1. NCBI lineage: Eukaryota > Viridiplantae > Streptophyta > Magnoliopsida > Rosales > Rosaceae > Rosa > Rosa persica. The sequence continues at coordinate 60,945,973 of WFKR01000005.1, forward strand.
GTTCTAAAGCTTTTTAGTTGATCCGTGGTCAAGGATGGAACGTGAATATAACAGAGCCTCCAGTTCGATAAATTGCCCTCCTTTGTTTGATGGTGAAGATTACTCACAATGGAAGATTATGATGAGGGTATTTCTCTACTCTCAAGATGAAAACATGTGGAATATAGTTGAGAATGGATGGGAACACCCAACCAAGGCAAAAGAATCAAAGAAAGTAGAAGGGTCCTCTGCAAGGGTTTTCAAACCTAGGAAGGAATGGACAGAAGAGGAAGTTCGTGATAGAACTTGTGACTTTAAGGCAAGGAATTCACTATTCACAAGCTTTGTCAAAGAAGGAGAGAATGAGAATTAGCCACTGTGACACAGCCAAACAAGCTTGGGATCTACTTCAGGTTACTTATGAGGGAAACAAGAAGGTTAGAGGTCAGAAGCTTCAAAAACTTATATTGGATTTTGAGAACATGACCATGGGGGAAGATGAATCAATTGATGATTTTCACGTTCTTCTCAATGTGACAAACCAATGCCGTAGCCTTGATGATCCATTTGAGGAGCACCGAATAGTCAAGAAATTTCTCAGGGCTCTTCCTTCAAAATTTCAAGCCAAGCAAACTTCCATAGAGGAGACTCAAGACCTGGACACCTATTCTCTTGACGAACTGATAGGTAATCTCAAAACCTTTGAGATGAAGATCAAGCCCGAGAAAAAGGTAAAAAATATTGCTTTCTCTTCTATTAAAAAGAAAGATGATGTTGATGATGATTATGTGGATTTATCGTTGTTGACAAAAGAGTTCAAAAATTTTCTGAAAAACAAAATCTCCTTTGGAAACTTTTCCAAAAAAAATTCCTAACGAACCTAAATGCTTTGAGTGTAGTGGAATTGGACATCTTGCTGCCAATTGTGGCAACAAGAAGTATAACTCACATGGGAACAAGGTTTTAAAATCCACATGGAGTGATAGTGATGAAGGCTCTCAATCTGATGGTGAAGAGGTAAATCTTGCTCTTACTTCCTTTATTAATATTAATTTATCTGATGATTCTGACTTTGAAGATGATACTCTTGATGAAGAAACAAATGAAAAATACAAGAAATTGTATAATGCCTCTAGGATTGTTCTTCGAAAAAATTACAAACTTGAAAAAGAAGTTGAATCATTGAGAGTGGAAAAAGAAAAAATTGAGCAAAATTTTGAAATTTCTTTGAGAGATTGGGAAGAAGAGCGTGCTAACCTTGTTGATAAGATCAAAGTTTTGTAGGGTAAGGTTGGGTCTCAAGATTGGGACAAGGAACATAATGAGCTCACTAACAAAATCAAAATTTTACAGGTTGAAATAAAAGCTCAATCTAATCTAAATGTTTCTCTAACCCTTGAAAATGAGAATTTGCAGGATGAATTACTGAGGGTCAAGGAAAGCTTTAATAAGTTCTCTATAGGGTCTGAAAAAGTCTCAAAAATGATTGGATTAGGCAAAGCTCATTGCAACAAAGAGGGATTAGGATACAATGGTGAGTCCTGCAAGCCTTTAAGGTTTGTAAAAGGTGTGGAATGTGAAAGCTCATCAAGTCAGCCACAAAAGTCTTGTGAAAATGGGGTTCCAAGTTGCTTGCAAAATCAGAACCATGTGTGACTCACCAAACACTTTAGAAAAGCTCCTCGATAAGGCTTGACAAACTTTGTCAGCCCAGGTATATTAACAACCCCAAAAACTTCATTCCTACTTGTCATTATTGTGGAAAATTAGGACACATACGTCCTAGATGCAATATGTTTCGCAGGGCTACTCAAAATCAGAGGAAAACGTTGAGAATTAACTCACATGCCTCGTTGCAAGCTGAGTTGAAAGAGCGTCTGAATCTGATCGCCAGGATTGCAAAGCTGGCTTCAATCCCCGTGGATCTGGAAACAAAAACAAAGTAGAAGCAAATCTGGATTAAAAAAGGTTCAAATTATCATTTTTCTGCTCATATAGATAATCTTGATAATATGCTTGAGCTTGCTTTCGTTCATACTGAACATAAATTGGGTAATTCTTTTTCTAAGTCATTAGACAAAACTCAATTTGAATCACTTAGAAGCACTGTTGGTGGATGCTCTAAGTATTGATACTCTCACTTCATTTGATCCATTTTGCATGCATTCATGGTGTATGTCTTCATGATAGTATAGGTGCATTTTCTTTACGTTTCTGCATTGTTAGGTTCAGTTTCTGGAAATTCAGGATTGAAAAATAGTGGTTTGTATCTCCGAGTGTCTGGCAGATTATTTTGAACTTAGATTGACAAGGGCCATACTCTTTTCCTTAAATCTGTGTGCAATGATGTGTCTAGCATGTTTTGAATTTGCTCTTGCATCACTCTGTAATTGTGAGCTTGAACAACATATTCTCTATCACTTTGAATCCTCACATGCACACATACTCTAAGTGGTGGTAAGTTATATTTTTTGGTTGGCCTGTTCTCAATTCTCATGTTCGAAATTATTCATTCTTTTTGCTGCTCCTTAAAAAAAAAAAGGAGAATGATTTATGGAGCATGGCCAGGCTATTCCCAAAGTAAATAGGCCCCGATCATGACAAACGATATGAGGATTGGGAAGAAACGGGAATGGTTTGGTCACCCCGGTGGATTGTGAAACTATTGACTCGAGTAGATGTGCTCTTTGGGATGTCCTTGTTACATCTAGTACCCTAAAGTCATCTGACTTGCGAGTTGCTAGTATAATACTCGTTACATGGGTCGTAGTCTTCTTGAGCAAAATGTTACTTTGTGTGAAAGGCCAAAAGAAAAATTCAAAATCATGCCCACATGGTGTTATAAGGGGAAATAAATTTTATGGGCTTAAATGTGTTTCGTATGTGAGCCTTGCTTTTCAGGTTTCTACAAATATTACACACCCCATCTTGAGATATGTTCACTCTTCACAACAAGAGGTATAGAATACTCGATCACCCTCTATCTTACCTTGTGATTGTCGAAATCAATTCACTCGTGTGAACTTATCTTGTTGCACTCTTGTTTATGGTTAAGTGGTATTGCTCTTGTTGGAAAAACTATGCTAATTAAATCTGTTCTTAGCATTTGGATACAACCCAATCATTGTGTGTTTGCATTTCATTCTTGCATCTCTCATTACATGATCACACTTAGGGAGAGTATTAATACTTGGATTATCTTCCTCTGATTGTTTCGACTTGGGCTAGTGTCTACTAAGCAACATCTCTTTGTGCTTCCGCTACATAAGTTGCCTTTGTCATTCCTATTCAAAAAGGGGGAGCAATATGATGTTAAATGTGTTGCGTGATCTGTATGATGTTAAATATGTTGTGTGATCTGTTGGATTTACATGCTTTGTTTAATCAGTGGTAACATTATTCTATCTTGTGTATTTTCAAAATGTGTGTGTGATAAATGTTTCAGGATTGACAGGTATGTTCACAAGTGAAAGTTCTCAAGTACTTGTTGAGGGGGAGCTTTCATTCGGTAAAGTTTTTTTGTATAGGAATGCCAAAGGGGGAGATTGTTGGTACAAGTTTTTTTTGTCATATTGGCATTCCTATACAAACTGATATGTTGTTTTAAAGATGCTGTTAAGGGAAATTATCTTTTGGTTTCAATGTTTATTTAAAAAAGGTATTCCCTTGGCTTTTAAGGTGATGTAGTGTAATCCCAAGTTTTCTAAGTGCCAAAAGTTTATTTGGTCAATATTCAATCACCAAGATCCTTTCCTGTTAGGAGTCTATTAGGGTTGGGGTTGCTTCTACACATATATAGAGGATGCAAACTGCACAGGCATCGAATGAGGAACGCAAGAATAATTGAGAGTCTTACTTGATATTGTGTCGTGATAAAAATCCTAAACACTTGTTCCTTGGTTAAGTGTTATAGGTCAGTTGCTTATGTGTATGGAGTTACTTGTGATCTGAAGAGTTGCTGTGAAGCAAGAAAAGGAAAAATCGAAGAACAATCAAGTGAAGAAGGAGTTCGAGATTGAAGACAAACTGCATATTAGTTTTGTCTATTCATTGTAGCCGCGCTAGTGCTATTTGAAGTTGTAAAGAACATATCCTTCATCATAATTCAATTGTTCTTATTTTGGGTTCTCAAGAGTAAGAGTCCCGCAGTGTTTTTAATCTCATATTTGAGATTTTCACTGCGTAACCAAAAATCTGGAGTTTGATTCGTTATCTCTGATTTCTGCCCAGTATGGATTGATCCGTATACTGCAATCCCCATTTTCCAGAAAATCACATTCTGTCCTTGTATTTTCACTACACATTCACATTAATTCTAGCCAGCAGTTCTACCCTCACCAAATAAATCAAGAAATTTGAATTACAAAATGTGTGCTCTAATTCTTAGTATGTTAATGTTATTTCTCCTCTATTTGCTTTCCTGATGAATAAAATGAATACCTGCCATATCTCTGAGCTTCCGGCTGTCGACATTACAAAGAAAATAGAACACATTAAGTTTATTATCATGTAAATTAATCTTTCCCTGCATCTAGAGTCTAGAGTCTAGAGTCTAGACCAAATAATATAATATAAAAAGATCCTAGTCGAAAAAAATATAATATAAAAAGATTTTTTTTTTTTGCCCCCATTGAAACTTCCGATATATATTTGTTAGAGTATATTCGTGTCACCTACTTGTATAAACTAAGGTGTTTTGAATATGAAATACAAATGAAAATACATTTGAAAATAAATGCAAATTTCTGATTTCAAATTTATTTTGAGGCTGACATAGATTGAGAAACAAATTTTTCGCTTTTAACCAATCTCAAAATTATGTTTACTTATTAAATTGAAATATAGGTCATGAAATTCTAATCAAGAAGATGTGAAATGAGATACGTGCTACTTAATATAATACTGATTAACCTTAAACTTTCATCTGTAGAGACTAGGACGTAAATATATATATATATATATATATACATACACACATACAGTCCGGCTACATTAAGGATGTCCTTAGTTTTTCTTAGGTACGGATTTCCGGTTTTCACCAACTTTCAGATCACATTTTCACATCTTAACCGTTCAATTTTTAGGTCCTAATGTATAGATCACCTCTGTAATTTTCAGCCAATTTGGTGATCATTGAAACATCTAAAACTGTAATTTACCATTATAAATACGAACGGTTCCAGTTCTACAGATTCAGTCAGTTCGTGTAAATTGTAGTTTTGGATGCCTTAACGGTCACCAAATTGGCTGAAATTTTACAGGGAAATCTATACATTAGGCTCTAAAAACTGAACGGTTAAGATGTGAAAATGTGATCGGAAAGTGGATGAAAACACCAAATCCGTACCTAAACCTTAGGTAAGGACATCCTTACCTGAGAAAAATCATATATATATATATAATATATATATAGCCCTTTCACTAAGGGATTTTTTTGGGTCATATTAAAAAATTTCTCGTGGGACCTACTTTTCTATCGTATTTCAATATTTCAACCATTTAATTTTTAAGTCTTAATGTATAGATCATTTTTAGAGCATCTCCAACAGTATGAATTAATTTTTAGTTAAATTTAGCTAAAATTGTGAAATATAGCTATTGATTTAACAATGTTGCTCCAGCAGTAATAGCTATTTGTAAATAATATACTATATTTTATCAAATCATAAACTGACGTGTAGACAAAAGATGAGAGAGAAATATAGCTTTTGCTTTAGCTATGCATGATTCTCCAGCTAAATATAGCTAGCCAATTTAGCTAAACCTAAATTTAACTTAGATATAGCTAATCTGTTGGAGTTGAATTTTGTTTTAAAAATAGTTATATATAGCTAAAATTTGAATTTAACTAGTCTATGAGAGATCCCTTACAAATTGTTAGCCAAATTGATGATCATTGAAGTATCGAACTAGATGAAATCAATAGACGAACCGAATCTGTCCAATATATATATATATATATATATATACATATTAATATATATATACACACACACATACAAAGAGCAATTATCTTTAGGATTCATTTTTATGTCTAAGTTTCATGTACTAATAATGTGTAATCATACAGATTCATTTAGTAGAAAGAAGTCGAAGTCTTTTCCACAACAACTCGGCAACTAGTGTAAAAAGCAGGCAAATTCCACAAAGTGAAACCCTTGTGATCCCTTGATGAAAACGCATGATTACCTAATATGTATGACTACAACTCTACAAGTTTGTCATTATTCCAATCAGATTCCACTAATTGGATCTGCTACAATATCTGAGCCAGCAGATTAGTGAAGTCGGTTTAGTAAATACTAATATGGCACTATCGTATATATAATTAAGTCAAAAGTTGGTTCTTCCTTTCTATTGGATGGTGCGGCCGGCTCTTGTCGGGGAGATACGTACAAGCATACGTGTAGATATGACGTATATGACTGTCATAGATATGGCAAAAATCCCCATCGGGTAGGGTACCTATAGGGTATTCGACTCTAATAGAGAGAAATTCGGGAGAAATCTAGTAAGGAAGATGGAGATCCCTAGTATTCGAATTCTGAAATCGGGTATGGGGAGGGGATGAAACTTTGATCCCCATCCCCATACGCACCCAATAAGAATTATCTGAAATATATATATATATATGTATTATTATATATATTTTTGATATTATTTATAAATAAATATCTACGTAAAATTCATTGTCAATATCAAAATTCTGTTAATAAATATTGTGAGCCTCGGGAAAATGTGTCGAGCTTAGTAGAGATCGTACGAGAAATTGTTTAACGATCTCGATAATCATCCAAGCGCTCGAGAAAATCTGCAGAAATTTTCATGAAGTAAAATCCTCAATTTAGGAGTTGGATAATAAGGTACACGTCACGGCGAGTTCGTGGAATTCTGTGAATTTTTCGGATACCTGACCTATTTGTTATGATCTTCTGAAGTTTTGAGATTTTTGAGAATTAATTAGGAAAATGGAAAACATATGGTGCGATCTTAGCCACTATTTTCCGCACCATTTGATCTGGACCATTGATCTCTCCTTAAAGTAAGGGAGACCGAGTCACCTCGCTCCAGAACACGCGTGCGAGAGAAAGAGAGAGAGAGCTCGCCAGCTCGGTGCTCTCTGACCCGGACGTCACCGACCCGAGGGACAAAACCCGACCAGAACACCATCCTCCGGCCACGACACAACGGCGGACCTCTGGCAGGAGCTTCGTCTCCGCGTCGCCTACCTCCGTACATTCCATGCACCGACGGTTAACGGAGCAGAAATGACGGGAAGCTTCGAGCTTTCTCCGGCCACCTCGGCAAATTCCGGCGACCGATTAAGCTGCATCTGCCACGGCTCTGCCGTATTCTTCATTACCGGCCATGTTTCCAGCTCTTCTGGGCTTCGTCCAGGCTCTATTGCATATGTAGAAGAAAACTGATCACGAATTGTTGGGATGATTGCATCAAAACCATCTGCTCCACCCTAGTCGAGTTCCGGCAGTGAGTTTGGCTCGGTTGCAGTTGATTACCAAAGGTATAACTCTAAACTTTGAAGTAAAAGGGGTTGCTCCTGTGGTGGAATCGCAACGGTGAAGTGCTTTTGATTTACTTCTATCCTGGAGAATTGGTTGAATCATGGTTTATGCATAGTTTGATCGAGTTGTGTAGTTTGGGATTTGAGGATTTCTGTGCAGATTGTATTAGTGGAGGTAATATCGAGGTTTTGGTGGAATGTTTCTGTTTGTTTGGCTGGAGAATCGATTGGGTTATGAATGAGTTGATTTGAATCGAGGAAGTTGTATGGTTTGGTGATTTGAGATTGTTTCTGGTTTTGTAAGTTATTCGAATTGGTTGTGGAAAAAAAATTGGAAAAACAAGGGTCAAGTGGATTTAAATTCCATCGAATTAGTGTGTGACGAAATTATCAAGTAGAGAAAATAAATTATATATATTGGGTGGCCTCAGTAAATCGGGTGTACTTAATATATATATATATATATATATACACACACAACGCTTCTCCACTGCGGACGTCCGCAGTTTTTCTTAGGTACTGATTTTAGGTTTTGATCTATTTTTCGATTATATTTTCACATCTTAACCGTTCAGTATTTAGGTTCTAATGTATAGATCACCTTTGTAAAATTTCAGCCAAATTGATGATCGTTAAGGCATCCAAAACTGCAATTTACAACAATGTACACGAACGGTTCCGGTTCGGCAGATTCGGTTTGTTCGTGTAAATTGCAGCTTTGGATGTCTTAATGATCACCAATTTCGATGAAATTTTGCAGAGGTGATCTATATATTAGGACCTGAAAACTGAACGGTTAAGATATGAAAATATGATCGAAAAGTCGGTCAAAACTGAAAATCCGTACATTTTTTCTTAGGTGCGGACTTGAGACTCTCTATGGGGAGTGTATTCCATGCACCGTCAGTGTAGGGGCACTCACAGTATAGAAGATTGTGATTGGTTGTGATGTTTTATGTATTAAAATATATAAATAGTTGTGATTATATGAGTGGCTGTGAATTTTTTTTCAAATTAAAATAACTGATAGTGCACTTGCATAGTCAGTGCATACAATCCTCTCCTCTCTCTATTGGCTAATGGTTTTCCGTATTTGATTATATACGTGATGCATGATGAAAGTGTATTGTTAGTTGAAATTTAAAATGTTTTTAAGTAATATGCGTATAAGATTGTTGATGGCGGCATGTGAGAGCGGAAAGCTGGTCGATGATTTCCTTGGGGACTAGCCACTCCTAAACCTCCGGAGGGTTAGCTACACCGGTCGGACGGTGCGCAATCGCAATGACGACCCGGTTCTATGTGTGTAGCTAGTGTGTTAAGTTTGGCGCTCTGTGACCGGTAAGGTCAAATATTGGTTCTACGGAACTAGGCCATTAGGTAAATCACACGTAGTTTTCTAATCATGCATAGGATTTTAAGATGAATGATATTTTAAATTTGCTGTTCTTAAATTTATATTCGCTTTGTTTTCACACTGGGCCCAAATCCAATTATTACAAAGTTTTAATTGATTTTCAAATTTAGCCGGGGTAGGTCCCATAGAGCAGAGAGGACGAAAGCTCACCCTACAATAGTGTATGTGCATGTAGTGTACACTGGTAACGGGATAGTAGCGGACGGAGCTGGGTGCGCGAAATTTGATAACTCTTCAGGACGGTAATCGAGATTTCCGATGTACTCTCGATCTTTATTTCTTGGTCCATGCTATTCTGAAACTTTTTGTTAAATGTTCATTGTGTGGTTAAACCTATTAATCCTCAACTATTCGAAAATGACAAGTTCTAGATGAACAAAGTGAATTTTGTAATTTCGAGAAGCTTTCACCTCAAAAGTATTTTAAATCTCTGCTGTGCATTTTACGAAAAGATCACCAACAAAAATACCTTACGGTTCTCTAGAATGTAGATCGAGCGTTCGGTTTAGAATCTCGCGGCACTGTAACGTGCTCAAGCTGGCGAGATGCAGTTACAAATATGTTCAAAAAAAGGAAGATCCTTTTAATAAAAGATCTTTATCAACATGTTAATTTTCCTATTAATTGTTAAAATTATTACGAAGGTTCGAGAGAGGAAATAGATCTGAAACTCTACTCCTTCCCCCTCCTCTGTAGCCCAGATCTTCATCTCGCAGGATCTAGATCGATGGCTTGAGAGTTGGGGGTGGTTCCTATATTCGGGCTGTGTCCCCATTTCCTCGTTTTTTTTTTTTTTTCGTTTTCCATTGTCTTAGTCTTCTGGTTTTGCTCAGTTCCCTCTCTCCCAAATTAAACCAAGTCTGAGGGGAAGATGAGAGGACGATGGTGCCGATTTCTTGTCTGAGATCTCAGGTTTCCGAGAAGAGTTACGGTGACGGTTCGAACAATAGTGGGTGATGTTGTGCGGTCTTCATCAAAGGGATCTCTACTTCCTTTTCTGGCGAACAGTTCGGCCTTGTTGGTGTGGGATGGTGATGATGTTGGGATCTGTAGAGCTCAGATCCGATCGGAAAGCACAGATCTGATTTGGGTTAATCGGATTCGATACGGAGATCGGGGTGGCTGGAAGGACTAGAGTTCCTTGTTGGCATTTGAATGATGGCAAGAGGGATCAATGGCATGTGTTCGCTTGGCGCGCACGGCAGGTGATTGCAGAAGGCTGCCGGTGGCGGGACGACAAGGGATCTGCATATGGGTAGTTGGTTTCACAGCCTCAGTCGTGTTCAACCTGGACTTAGGCTTGTTGGTATTTGGATCTGGGCTTTGGTCTGGGCCCAATGTTACATTTCTTTTGTTTTTTTTTTTTTTTTTTCAGTTTAGTTGGGTTTGGTTGTACCCGGAAGAAAAATGAAAGAGAAAAAAAGAAAAAAAAAGAAAAAAAGAAGAAGTTTAGTTTAGTTTTGGGCCTGGGTTACGTGTTGGGCCTATTTGTGTTAGGTTATAGCTGTTGGTTCGGGCGCACTCTAGGTTGTGTTAGACGCAATATTCTCTTTGGTCGTCTAGACGATCGTTCCTGTTATGGAGTTGGGTCAGCAGTGATGGCTAAAAAGTCTGGCTGTGGCACAGACAATCATCATTGGCCTTCTAATGGGTCGTTCCTGTCTAGTTTTGGGTTGGAGGTGATGGTGATTTGGAGCAGTAGTGGATTGACGGTGTTGACATTAAGGTCGTGATGGTATTGGGTTTACTTTAGTCTTAGGTCTGATGACCCAGCAATTCTCTTTGGTCGAGTTTGAAGCCACAACGAGTATAGGCTTGGTCGATCAAAGGCAGGTTAGGTGGACTCTGGGTGGCGAGTTACTGTTAACAAAGTTGATTGTCAAAGATTCACTGTTCCTGCCCATGTTATCTTTGCTATATAGTTGTTGTGCAAGTTTTCTTCAAGTCTGTAGTTGCCATTCTATTAAATGCGATGACACCAAGACCGTTTGGCAAAATGACTTTGTTTGGAGTCAGGGCCTTTTGGCTCATTCAGTCAGTCTTTATAGAGTAATAGAGTTTTAATGTGAAGTCTAGTGGCCATTTCTGTATATGAGATGTTGCTCAAAACTCTTTGTAACCAGTTCATTATTAATGAAGATTTTCCTTGATAAAAAAAATGTTAATTTTCCTTGATTGAAATAAGAAATTTATTTAATTTTGATGTTTGATTTTAACTTCATATTTTACAATCCATAATTATTTGTACACATTTTTATATAATAAATCAGTAATATCTTTAACGGGGATTGGAGGGAGTACGGGGACGGGGAATCCCCAGTATCTTATTACGGGGATTGGGAAGGGTAAGGGTATAGAGAATGAAGCCGGGTATGGAGATGGTAATTTAATCCCTTTACCCTATTCTCCCCACATCCCTACAGTGAATGTCCAGCGAGAAGAGGAAACTAATCATTAATTCTTCTTTAGGGAACTTTGTAAATGTTGGGAAAGCCCTCAAAAGAGGAAAAATACTACTAGACCAATTAAGTCTCAATACTTTATCACTTATATGATTTTTAGCCACATCGACAACTAGGATCAGCTTTATGAAGGCCTCATCAAAAAATACATTGGTGATCAAACATATTCACACATACACACACGCACGCACACACACAGAGATATATATATACACATAACTTGGATCGAGAGAGGACATCCGTGAAAGAGAAATGATGCGGACGAAGCAATCTCAACCATTTGATTGCTTCAAGTGATAACAGACGGTTCAAATGCAAAACCCAGTCTCCTCATTCTAATACGACACAAAACTGAACGCTTGAAATTTGTGATCTCTTCGATTAGTCCTCGTCATCTCCACCCAAAAGTTATTGACAGGGCCAGAGTGATTCCTCTGTCGACACCCAATATGAATTTTTCAATTATGTTTAACATTGCATCTAGGACCCTTTTAATCAATTAAGACATTATATCAGTGAATCATCCTTTAACAAAAACTCTTAAGGAGTTCTAATCTGTGAGCCAATTAGTTTGACATCGTGCATCCAAAACCCAAGCTAAAATCGTTTTGCAATGCCAGTGTATCCGAAACCTGAAGAATCAAACCCACCAAAAAATTCATAACCCTGAAGACACCCAAATCAACAAATTTGAAAAAGCCCAAATCTTCAAACCCAGAAAACTCAAAACTTTACCTTATACTATGACCTAGGGACCTTTATAGGGGTCTTCACCTGTGATGAACCCCGGTGACCATGACATCATGAAACCTAAATGGCAGCAGTGATGATTGAGGTGATGACAAGGTTCGATGAGATTCGGCGGGGCTTTTAGCATCACCGGAGAAATCAGACACTGTCAATGGTTTTTGAGTGGAGATGACGAGGATGGCTAAGGAGAGGTTGATAGCAAGTAAGAGTTTTGTGTCGTGTTAGAATGAGGAGATTGGTTTTGCATTTGAATCGTCCGTTATCACTTGAAGCAATCAATGGTTGAGATTGCTTCGCCCGCATTCTTTCTCTTTCACGGACGTCCTCTCTTGATTACACACACATAGATCCTATCCAAAGCGAGGTTAGGGTTTATGGTCACTTTTCGGTCGCATATCCACATCTCGACCGTTCAGCTTTTAGGTACTAATGTATAGATCACCTTTGTAAAATTTCAGCCAAATTGTTGATATTTAAGGTATCTACCTCACTTAAACCAATGGACAAACTGAATATGTCCAATCTGAACCGTACTAGCTTTAAGGCAATTATCAATACCTTAACGACCACCAATTTGGCTGAAATTTTGCATAGATGATCTATACATTAGTATTTAAAAGTTGAACGGTCGAGATGTGAATGTGCGACCGAAAAGTGACCCTAAACCCTAACCTCGCTCAGAAATTTCAGAGTGAAGCCAGGCTGGATAGGATTTGTGTGTGTGTGTGTATATATCACATAAACATACACACATTGTGCTTATCAAATAGTTAAACGTTTTCTGATTTGGTTAATTTTTTGTAAGATTCATGCCTTAGTAACTAGAGTTTAAATGGTTTAGATTATTAAAATATATGCTAAAAATAAAAACACCCTCACATTTAAAGTTTAAGAATGTTCTCTCTAAGATGACATGAGCGCCCTCTCCATACATATAATAGTATAATACCTTTGGCAGCTGCAACAATCTTCAACGCTTTGACCCAAAGTGTTTCATCGTCTGTTTTGTCCCCAACGCTCAAATTTAAAACTGTAGTTCATTTATTTCATTATGTCCGATGATGAAATTGCTTTGCAGATTGGTTCTCAGATATGAATGGTACCTTTCTTGAGGGTTAAGTTTCTTCGATTCATATAATTAATTTCATTATGTAAAAAGTTGACTGAAAAAGACCAAGTAGAACAGAAACCCCTGACGATCTGCTTTTATGAATTATTAGATACATATAAATTAAATTGGTACACAAACAGTAATTTGTTACGTAATGGAGCAAGTGGTTGGTTGCTCACGAACCACATGATAGTGCGTGGGATATCGCGTATAGTGAGCATAACTATAGCTCGATGTGCAAGTAATTGGAATTGACCCATCAGGCTTTTCCTCCTCGGTTTTCACTTCTTCAATACTCAGTATGTCTGCATGCCCAACCTTCTTCCTCATCGTCATGGTCAAGGTCATGGAGTCAATCCCGCTTCCGATCACTTCCACCTGATCTTTCTCCGGTTCTATCGACACTTTACTCACGCCTGCTTAGTCAGTAATTTTCGGTCAGTGAATTGTTGATTAATTATCAGTGAGATCAATCTATCACTTAGCTAGTCATTATTATTAAAACTAGGGATGGATATTTAAAGCTCTCTTAAACTGTACCTTTGGCCACTGCGGCAATCTTCAAGGCCTTGGTTCTGCATTTCTCAGAGCTCATTTGAACCTTCATAACTATCTTTTTCTGTGCCATGGTTCTAGTGTAGAGGGTCTTCAGGGAGGATGGGAAGTAGCTAGCTTTGTAAACTCTATGAATTTATGATCACCGAAGCAAGTTAATGAGGAAGTAGCAGAAATCATAGGATGTATTTATAGGAGCCGCCGAGCCGGGTCTCCTTAAAATACTATAGCTAGTAACTTAGTACAGTATTCTGAGACTAATTAACTAGAAATATTGTTGAAGATTAAGATGCCTGGAAACCCAGAATTCCACAGAACTGGTCAAGCTAGCCAGGGAGGATCACAGTCCTTCACTAAAACCAATAATACGTTTTGATTAATAATCAAAGTAATTGCAAGACGTGCATTATTTTATATGTTCTCTAGCTACAAGACAACTCTATAAGGCTGACAGCTCACGTTAGTAAATTGACCCGCATGATGCTGCAGTTTTTTTTTTTTAATCTTCATATGTAATAGATAAATATTCGCAATCTAAAAAATATTGAAGCTATTTAAAATATGATTTTTGTTGTTGTTAATAATAGATTAACAATAAATGAGATACAATAACAACAAACTTTTTTCATGATTTGTAGAAATTTACAAGGGAAAAAAATACAAACAGTACCCGATCTAAGGCCAACTCCGTATTTTTATACCCAAGTTTCTGAAACTATCACAATGGTACCCCAAATAGCCAACTCGACCCAGTTTTCGTACCCGCTGTCCATGACGGTGTTAACTATCATGCCACGTGCTAATTTTAGATGGGTATTCGGGTCATTTCCTTATCTATCTCCTCCACCAAAGCAGAATCGCAGATCCCATCTCCATCCTCTCGTCGCCTTTTTGGTCTCCGATTCTCTCTCTTCGATTAGTTGTATACTGTGGGTGATGCAGAGTGGAACCTATATAAGTGTGTTTCTCTTTAAGAGAGGAAGAAAACGGTAAAAATTTTGACTGGAGGAGGCCAGAGATGGCGGCGGGGTGATCGGAAAGAAGAAGGTAGTCGGGTGTTTGTGTGTGTAATCAAGTGTAATTGGAACCTGCAAAAATTGATTGGAAAAACTTGGAATGGACATTCGTAGAGGACAAAGCTTATGAGCATATCAACTCCCCCAAGTGGTTCGATTTCTTGAACCCCAATGACAACCTCATCGACGACCACGCTTGGTTTTGCATTCCTAGTTGTTAGTTGATTAAAAGCCTCTGGAAGTTTCTGAAGATGGTTGGACACAGCTCTATGCCAGCTGTTTCCAGTTATCAAGATCAGCTAATCAGTTTTCTGTTTCTAATTAGTTGGTTATGTTAATTAGTTGGTAATTAGTTAGTAATTAGTTGAATAGTATATATAGTAAATCTGTCTCTAATCTCAGTGACATATCGAAAGCTCTGTGGAAGAGAAAATTCTGGTGTTTCTCTCTCTCTTATTCATCTTCTTCTGAGTTCTTCATTGAACCCTAGCTTTGTGATTTCCTGGCTATCATGGTATCAGAGCATCCATAAGATTCAGGACCTGTGATTCTTACTTCCGCATCCATTATCTCCATGCAAGTGCTCACGATCTGTGATCTCAGATCTCATTACACTTCGGCTGCGACTTGGAGCCGTGGTCATCTTCAAGGCTTGGATTTTGTGTTGCTTCACTTCAGGTTTCAATTCGAGTCCTCGCTGTTCTTCTAAAGGTGAATCGCTCTTGTCTTTGTTACTCTATAACATGATTCATATCTTCTGAGCTAAATCCCTGAGCAAACATGAACAAAATTGTGTTTAATTCTTGAAACACTGCCTTCAGTTTCAGTTTGAGTAAATTTTGAGTTAACTAGAGCAAAATCTGAGTAAATTGAGTTGATAATGAGTAAATTGAGGAGTTGATTTGTATATAGACCAAAAGCCTGGGTAAATTGAGTTGATGATGAGTAGTCTGAGTCCAAAATTAGTACAAGTCGAGGTAGATTACCAGAGCTAAGGAGGTTGATTGTGATTGTTGTTAAGTTGAGGAAAGGGTTGAGAACTTGTTGAAGTTGTTACATCTCTTGTTGCCTGTAGAAGTATAATCTCTCATGGCACCCGCTCTTACTCACTCTGATGTACACTCTGTGTTGAGTGTAATCACTATGCGTCTTGGGGAACGAAACTTTATAAAATGGAGCTTTCAGTTTGAGTCTACCCTAGCTGGAAATGGTCTCTTTGGACACTATGATGGTAGTGAGATGCCACCACCTCGCTATGCACTTACCACAGAAGGTCAGGTCACTAATGAAGAAACTGCAGCATATAAAGCCTGGAAACAAACTGATATGGCTCTTTTGAGTTTACTTATGGCAACACTGGATGAAGATGTTGTGGATGTGATTATTGGTTGCAAAACATCCAGACAAGCCTGGCTTGCACTTCAAGAACGTTTTTCTGCAGTGTTAAGAGTGAGTATCATGCAGCTCAAAACTGAGTTACAAACTCTTCGCAAAGGAGGTGAATCTATTGAGAAGTACTTACAGCGTGTGAAAAATGCTCGTGACCAACTCTTATCTGTGGGAGTTGCTATTCCAGATGAGGATGTTATCATTGTTATCTTGAACGGATTACCAGAAGAGTATTCAACAGTTAGAACTGTGATTGAGGGCAGAGAAACACCTATCACTCTTCGCGACTTAAGATCTCAATTACTTTCTGCAGAAAGACGCATTGAAGGCAGTTTTGCTCTTCACTCTAACATGAGTGCTATGGTGGCTCGAAGAGATGGATCAATGAATAGGGAGAGAGGTGGAGATACTGGAGGATGGGGTGACAAGGGTTATGGTAAAGCAAGAGATGGAAAGCTCAATGGTGGTAGTACTGAATGTCCAGTGTGTGGGAAGAAGGGACACACTGTGGACACATGTTTTCGTGTTCACAAATGTCAAATTTGTGGAAAACATGGTCATCTTACAAGCACTTGCTATCAGAATCCTGAGTACAAGGGTCAACAAGCTCCTCAGAACAGACCTTCTAGCAATGGTGTATCACCTGAATGCCAAATCTGCTCCAAGAAGGGACACACTGCAGTAAACTGTTTTTACCGAACTGATGTATCTGCTGACCATCCATCTCTGTCCATTCCTACTTGTCAAATCTGTGGTTTAAAGGGCCATGCTGCATTGAATTGTACTCATAGAACCAACTTTGCCTATCAAGGATCTGAGCCTCCTGCTTCTCTTGCTGCGTTGACTGCACAGTCATCTGGAGGTTACAATGGTAGCCTTCAACAATCTCAAGGTGGATATCCTATACCTAGCTCTTGCTTCCCAGGTGGCTTTTATCCAAGTACTGGTGCTTCCACATCTACATCTGGATATACAATGACTCAAGCTGGTTCATCTGCTCCATCAAATGCTCCCACTAATAATGAAGTGTGGATAGGAGATTCTGGTGCTACACATCATATGACTTCTGATCTTCGAAATCTCACCATTGCTCAACCCTATACCTCTGACAATAAGATCACCATTGGTAATGGTACAGGTTTGAGTATTTCTCATACTGGTTCTAGCTATATTAAGCCTGCTGATCATATCTTAAGACTGAACAAAGTGTTACATGTTCCCAATCTAGCCATGAATCTGTTATCTTTTACAAAGTTGTGTAGAGATAACAACTGCTTCATCACACTTGATGAAAGAGATATTGCTGTGCAGGACAAAGCATCCAAAACAGTGCTTTACCAAGGAAAGAGTAGTGAAGAGGGTCTCTTTCTCTTCAAGACACCACAAGTTGCTTCTATACCTGAATTGTCTCACACTGCCTTTGTTAGCTCCTCCACTTCACTTCCAGTTTGGCACCAACGGTTAGGTCATCCTTCTCCACCTATTCTGTCCAAAATGCTATCTTGTTCCCAAATAAGACCTCCTAGATCAACTTCTAGTCCTTTTTGTACTTACTGTTTAGAAGGCAAGATGCATCGATTGCCTTTTACTGAGTCTGTATCCAAAAGTCCTGTGCCATTTCATAAAATGCATTCTGATGTCTGGGGACCTGCCCCATGCTTATCCATAGAGGGATACAAATACTATGTCACCTTCATTGATGATTGTACAAAATTTGTGTGGATCTTTCCACTTATCAATAAATCTGATGTTCTTGCCCAATTTGTCAAATTTTATGTTTTTGTGCACACACAGTTTGACTCCACTATTAAGATTCTTCAAACTGATGGGGGTGGTGAGTTCAATAGCAAAGCCTTTCATAACTTCCTTGCTTCCAAAGGGATCTTACATCATATTACCTGTCCATATACCCCTCAGCAAAATGGTGTTGCTGAAAGGAAGAATAGGCATATTGTGGAAACAGCTATTTCCTTGCTGTCCACTGCAGGCCTTCCTAAACGTTTTTGGTTTCACAGTGTGGCTCACTCTTGTTATCTCATCAACAGAATGCCTTGCAAGTCATTGAATATGACTTCACCCTATGAACTTCTGTTTCATAAAGTACCAGATATCTCTCAGCTTAAGGTTTTTGGTTCCTCCTGTTATCCATATCTTAGACCCTACAATCATGATAAGTTGGATCCCAGAACTACTAAATGTGTGTTCTTGGGATATGCACTCGGTTACAAGGGTGTGTTCTGTTACAGTGTTCCTCAAAATAAACTCTGGATGTCTAGACATGTCATCCATGATGAAACCAGTTTTCCCTTCCTGTCTTCTCCTTCTCTTATGTCACCCTCACCTGATCTACCTACTTTCTTTCCCTCTTCTTCTTCTTCCATATCTGCTTCTCTTCCCCCACAGATGCCTGGTACTCCTTCTCCTTGCCCTCTCAGTGAGGTCCCTACTGAGTTGGAGGGGGACAATGGTGGTGTTGATATGAGTAATGATGGGCACTCCTCTGATGAGGTTAATGGTGTTGATGGTGTATCACATAGTCTGCATCATGAAACTGGAAATGAGGTGAGCATTGGTGGTGACACAGATGGTGATCAAGTTAATGTGCAATATGAGGTGAGCAGTAATGCACTTAGTGGTGTTCCTGAAGTTCCTGAAGCAGGGAGTGATAGACAGAATAATTCTTCAATTAGTGGTCTTAATGCAAATGAGAATAATACCCTACAGTTTGGTGGCAATATTACTACTGAGAATCTTCCTCAGGAGCTTGATTTTATTGTGAACCAGAACTACAATGATCACTCTATGATGACTAGAGCTAAGAATGGAATTGTTAAACAGAAAACGTTTGAAGACTTCTACTGTTTTTCTGCTGTTGCACAACAGAAACTATATGCTGAATATCCTTTCTTTAGTGGGTTTACTGCTGTGTCTGATATTAGTGATGTTGTGGAACCTAGAAACTTCAAGGCAGCTTCTGGCAAGTCTGAATGGGATCAAGCAATGTTGGAGGAGATTGAAGCCTTAAATAAGCAAGGTACTTGGTCCTTAGTTCCATGTTCGAAGAATAGAAATATAGTTGGCAGCAAATGGATATATAAAGTTAAGAAAAATCCAGATGGATCTGTGTCAAGATATAAAGCTAGGTTGGTTGCTCAAGGCTTTAGTCAAACTAAAGGTCTAGATTATGATGAGACCTTCAGTCCTGTTGTGAGACATAGCACTGTGCGAGTTATATTGGCTCTTGCTGCCATGAATAATTGGGAGTTAAGACAGTTGGATGTTAAAAATGCTTTCTTACATGGAGACTTAAAGGAAGAAGTGTATATGGCTCAACCACAAGGTTTTGTTGACTTTTTGCATCCTGATTATGTATGCTTGTTGAGAAAATCACTCTATGGTTTAAAGCAAGCTCCAAGAGCATGGAATGAAAAGTTCACCAGTTTCCTACCAAGTCTGGGATTTACTTTTTCTCATTCTGATCCAAGTCTCTTTATTAGACATACTGCAGGAGGAATGATAGCCTTATTATTGTATGTGGATGATATTGTAATTACAGGATCAGATACTGCAGGTATCCATGAGGTTATCTCTAAGCTAAGTATGGTATTTGACATGAAAGATCTCGGTGCATTGTCCTATTTTCTTGGACTGGAGGTCACCAAAGTGCAACGAGGTATATTCTTGAGTCAAACTAAATATGCCAAAGACTTGCTTGCAAAGACTGGAATGGATACCATCAAATCCTGCAGCTCACCTTGTCTTCCTCACTGTCAAATGACAAAAGATCAAGGTACTCCTCTCAAAGATGCTACTATGTATAGAAGCATTGTAGGTGCATTACAGTACTTGACATTCACACGACCAGATATAGCATATGCAGTTAATACTGTTTGTCAGTTCATGACAAACCCCACAGATGTTCATTATGCTGCAGTTAAAAGAATTCTGAGATATTTACAAGGGTCTTTGCATAAAGGGTTGTTCTACAGCTCTAGTGGTACCTTGAATAATACTGTATGTGTTAATGCATTCTGTGATGCTGATTGGGCTGGTGAAGTAATACAAAGGCGTTCTACTACTGGATTTGTTGTATATCTTGGCTTGTGTCCAGTCTCTTGGCAATCCAAGAAACAAGGTAGTGTGTCACGCAGCTCCACTGAGTCTGAATACAGGAGTTTAGCTAACACTGCTGCTGAGATTAGTTGGATCAGACACTTGCTGTGTGATCTGAAAGTTAAGATTCCTCGTGCTCCTTTGCTTAAGTGTGATAATCTGTCAGCCTTGGCCTTGGCATCTAATCCTGTGTTTCACTCTAAGATCAAGCACTTGGACAATGACTTTCATTTTGTTCGTGAACGTGTGCAGCATAATGATCTTTGTCTTGAATATGTGTCTACAACAGAACAAACTGCAGATATCTTGACAAAAGGACTGCCTTCACCAATCTTTCGAATACATTGTGTCAATCTCAGACTAGTAACCCTAGCTGAGCTTGAGGAGGGGTGTTAGTTGATTAAAAGCCTCTGGAAGTTTCTGAAGATGGTTGGACACAGCTCTATGCCAGCTGTTTCCAGTTATCAAGATCAGCTAATCAGTTTTCTGTTTCTAATTAGTTGGTTATGTTAATTAGTTGGTAATTAGTTGAATAGTATATATAGTAAATCTGTCTCTAATCTCAGTGACATATCGAAAGCTCTGTGGAAGAGAAAATTCTGGTGTTTCTCTCTCTCTTATTCATCTTCTTCTGAGTTCTTCATTGAACCCTAGCTTTGTGATTTCCTGGCTATCACTAGTCAGCTTCCTTCTCCTTCTTCTTCTTGTTTTTTCTCTCTGTTTCTTATTAACACAAGAATCATACATTTCTCTGTTCCTACAGTGAGCTTAATAAACTAATAACTAGTCTTCGAATGATAAGCTTGCCTTGTAATTACCATTAATATTGACATCCAGTTATGTTCCTTTTCAGCCTGCGAAGCATTCTTGTTCTCCGAAAAAAAATATTTCTGGGGAGACCAGCAGACCCTCAGAGCTCACTAATGGCAGCCCACCAACAAAAGTTAAATGGGTTCTCGCCGGTCCTGGGGTAAATATGTGGAACTCCTTCATAGATGTCTCTAGAGTCGCTGATTCTATAAAGCAAATGTGGCCTGAGATTTTCAAGTCATCAATCTATGAGGTCTCTCCACTTAGTGATAAAATCCAAAGACAACCCATGAATCCCATCTTTCACCATTTCATTCATTTTTTCTCTGAATATATCTAGCTTGAATATCGGGTTTTGGCCATGAGATGACCACATCATAACCCACCTTTAAAAAATGCCCGGGTAAACACCTTCTCGGCCATGAGAGGACCTCTTCCCCTTTCTCTCAAGCTAACCCCTCAATTTGTACTTGTAGGTGGTGAAACATGGAAGCCCAAGAGAGTGATGGAGGAGATGACGAAGGGCGGCTTTTGGAGCTTCAACAACTTCAAGGGTGCTTCTCAATAAGAAAGGATGATTTTACCCCTAAAAATACGCCACGTGGCATATAAGTTAACGCCGTCATGAACGGTAGGTACAATTGTTGGGTCGGGCTAGGTATTTGGGATACCATTGTGATAGTTTAATAAACTTAGGTATAGAAATTTGGAGTAGCTCATAGGTTGGATATTGTTTGTATTTTTTTCTCAATTTACAAATACAACATAGAATTGTTCTCCCTTCAAAAAAAAAAAAAACAAGGGTTATGACAGAATTGTAATCAAAAGATGGGGAGTAAAACCGTCACTTTTTTGTGAACAGTGATTAACAGTGCTAAGAGCTTTAGTATATTTAGAATTAGAATAAAGAAGACCCGTAGATAGCATAGATGAGTAAATCTGCTGCACTTATAATTCCAGTACAAAGTATTTGCGAAAGGAATTAGAAGCTTCTGCCCAAATACGAAGTAATTAGCAAGGATTGTGCAGTAGCTAAGAACGTTGACATAGTAAGGAGCTAATAGTATTAAAAAGTATACAGAAATTAATTAACATCTGAGCTTATGTAAAGTCCAGAGTCCAAAGGCTAATTACTCGTACATTATTTGCTGTCTAGTTTGGCATCACAATCATTCAAAATGCATAATACGGCAGGGAGCCATCTATGACCAACAATCAGAGTCAGTCCGACGGTACGACCATCTTTCTACAACCTTTGAATTGCTAGTTCCACCCCCGAAAGCTAATCCTTGTATTTTATTCTGTTCTTTTGTTGGTTCTTCATTTTTTCAACTAAAAGCCACACTTCATGAAAGGTCTTGTTAAAGAAATTGTAAACAATGACCGAACATTTTAGTCTCTTTATGCCTAGGTTTTTAAAAGAGCAGGGTTTGAATTTCCAACCTCTATCATCTTCGTGGAAGAAAATTACCACGGAAAAATAATCTAGTTATACTTATACCTAGTTAGTCAGTGATTTTATCTCTTTTGATGTAAACGTGACTGCAACCCCAATAGGGAAAGGACAAAACTCACTGAGATCAGCTTCTTTGATCTACTTGAACGAATAGGGAAGCCATATATGTTCTGTATTTTATATAATTCAAACAAAATATTCCTGTATTTTATGTAAGTTTTTATTTATTTTTTAGATTCCCAGTTGGCTCTGGCAGTCTACCGATATGTTTTCTGTTTTTAATACCCAATTGCAAATTGCAACATGCATATATATGACCTGATAATATTGCCATAAAATTTCCAAACAAGAACAAATTCATGGTAGACCACATGTAATTAATACAAATTAAAAAGCGACATTTAATCCAAGTTGATCTTGTTCCAATATATTTCCTTTATTGGGTTAGTCACTTGAAGTTTCAAACCCAAGTTGTCTATGTTCAAAAGTGCTCAGCAGCTTTGGTATGTCACTTGAAATATTCCAATTTGGAATTTTCTGTGCATTTTATAGATGGTAATGTGTGTCAATTAATAAATGATGTTTCGATGCCTAAATGCTTCATGGTCCACTAGCTTTGTTCACTTTGTTTCTCATAAGAATACATCTTCTTCTTCGTTATTCACATATTGGAGTTCTAGTAAATCAATGTACCATGTATACTTTGACCTCATAGTAAAATTTACAACAGTAACCTACGGGTAACCGAGTGACGATCGAGTGCGCTAGCTCATTGATTTTAGACTTCATTGTCTAACCTAAATTTATGAGAAATCTAAATATCCAACTTAAAATAGAATAGTAATATTCATCAGAACCCCAGAGTTATATTACACACCAGTCTAACATGCTCCCTTGATTGTGACCTCGCACTTAGAGCCATATGGGTGGAGAATTTTCTCAACTATGCAAGCAATGCAATTTACACAATACAGGCCGAATTACGTTTATAAAAACTCCACATGCAAAAGGCACAGAAAGTAAACACTCTCAAATCCGTATCGGAAATGTGAAGGGAATTAAATCACATAATAGAGCAGTTATCAGTTGGTTCATGATAGTACATTGGACAAACTATCGGAGGATGTTGAAAATGACTATAGCTTGATGAAGTAATACAATATTGAATCGGAGTCGGGTTCTCTTCCTCAGTAGTGACTGCGGATTCTCCCACTTGTTCGACTTTGATTATATTGGCGAAGCCAAGCTTCTTCCTTAAAGCCCTAGTCAAGCAAACCGAGTCAACTCCATTCCCAATCACCTCCATATGATCACCTTCAATCGACACTTTGTTCACACCTGCTTAATTGAGTATACTGATCATTAGTTATCATGTAGCAAAAGAATATAGTGTAAAAGAAATTTGGGCTAGTCCAAATGATCGATGACTTAATTAAGGATTCTAAAATGTGGGTAAAGGATTAGAATAGATTAGGCTGAATTCCTTTTCAATGTAACTATAATGAAAGTATGTAATTGATGGATGCATATATACCTGGTGCAGTTGCTGCAATCTTTAAAGCCTTGGTTCTGCATTTGTCGCAATGAATGTGCAACTTCACAAGCATGTTTCGCTACATATTAATTCGCAAAAACAACAATCACAAATCTCCAATTTGGAAAACCCATTTTGTATTCATTGCCTAAGACAAACAAAGAAGATGAATTGTAAATTTGTAACTTTCAAAAAATGGAGTTGAGATAACTAGTATTTGAAAGGGCTTACCATCATCTTGGAGAGCGATAGAGTCTGAAATGGAAGCTAGCTAGCCTTTTGAGTTAGGGATACAGAACTCGATGAATGTATGCAAAATATGAAAGTAGGATATGATATCAGTATGTGCTGTGTTAACGTTAACATCGCGCTCACTACTTATATATGGGTTGGAACTTGGAAACTTCCTGTGCAAGTACTAGTAGTTCCTACACGTAGAAAGATTTCTTTATGCATTTTTATTTATGGGGGTAAAAAGTCAGGAGACTCAAAATCAAACACCGCACCTTCCTAGACTGAGTCACAAAATGTATACGTTCTCCGGACATCTCCAACCCTTTAGTTAAAAGTCATAGTCATTTAAGAATTTTAATCATCTTAGACAATCATTTAACTATATTATGAATTTATATATCATAATTGTTATACATATATAAGTTACATATTTTCCATATTTACTGAAATTTTTGTTTTGCTTTTTAATTTTTTTATTGTTTAAAAATCAGTTACTTTATTATTAACCATTAGATTTAATCCATCACCGTTTGATTAGAAATTGACTAATTATATATTCATTCTTTTGTTTTAAAAATAATGATTCTTGACCATCTATTACAAATTTGAATTAATCTGGACCTTTAAATTACATTACCTCCAAAGACTTCAGACATGTGGGCTCCACATGTTTGCCTTGACTTATGCCTTTTTTGTTGTCTTCTACCGCAAGTCTATGAATCAGACTCTTTGGACGCGTTTCATTTCAACTATCAAATTTTTCAGCCTCACGTCATGGACACAGTTATTTTGGCTGTCATCCTTCAATGTGTAGTCATTTAGCTCGTGTTTTGAGGATGGAGTCGTTTTTGACCCCCTTTTTTTTTCTGGGTTGGAGATGACCAATTTGAGTGTGGGGTGTCATTTTAGGTATGACTCCATATGCCCTCATTCTCTTTTTACATAAACATTTTATTATGACAACCAATGAACAGTTTCTTACCTTTTTTTATGCCCTGCAATAGTGAATGCCTATTATTGAGAGAGAGACACAGTACTTAATTGGCAGCGACAGCCCAGCCGGGGGGAATGCATGGTTCCCTGGCGCTATAAACTATTAAGATAAGAGTTGATTGAAAATTTGAAATGAGATGCATGCATGCTACTTGAATACTGATTAATCCAGACTTCATTTGCTGAGATTAGCTAGGAAGTAACTGCATTCATATGTCAGCAATATTATTGTTAGAATTCAGTTTGATGCCTAAGTTTCTTGCAGTACTAAACTACTAATAATGTGAACTCCTACAGATCTATTCACCAAAATATAATGATAACTGGATACATATCTTTAAGATCATGTTGAAGTCGAACTGTCGAAGTCTTTTAATAATAACCCACAACAACTCGCCAACTAGTATAGAAAGCATGCAAATTCCACAAAGTGAAACCCTATTTTCCTTTGTCTGGATGAACACGCATGATTACCTAACATGTATGCAAATTCCTTTTTCTGCAGATTGTTTTCCCAACCACATTCCACTATTATCGTATCTTTTTTTTTTTTTTTTTGTTATTATAGTATCTTCTACAATCCTAGCAAATGCGTCCGTCTGTTTAGTTATTGTAGAAATATGGCACTATCATATAAACAAGTCAAAAAGTTGGCTCTGATTTCTGTTGTTAAAAATTTCAAAGTCTTTTCTAGGACATACGTACAATCATATGTATGATTTGACGTATGTATGTCACAGCCCATATTAAAATGTATGTACATTTAATCATTAATTCTTGTTTTGAGTTAAATGTTGGGGAAACTTAATCTTAAAGAAAAATAATATTAGATCAACCAAGTCTCGATACTCTGTTACCTTTTTCGTTTTCAAACGATTGTGCGTCCAATAGTCTAGTAATTGATATGGCCAAATATCCTACATGGGCCAACTAGCTAGAAAGTCAGACTAAGAAAACACCTAGAGTCATAGACATTGTCTTACCACTCAACACATTTACACTCCTCCATTACACCTGCCACACATTAATTCCACCTAGACAATAGTCTCATATAAATGTTTCAATCACGACCTAAAAAGGAAGAAGAAAGAAAGTCGTCCAGGTGTGAATGAGTGGCAGCTCCTGGTCATTGGATTCTAATTTATAAAAAAAGAAAAAGAAGAATAAACGCATATCAATATTATGTAATAAATGGATTGGAAAATCATTAATTCTTGTTTTGAGTTAAATGTTGGGGAAACTTAATCTTAAAGAAAAATACTTATAGTCTCGATACTCTGTTACTTTTTTTGTTTTAAAATAATTGTGCATCCAACAGTCTAGTAAGGATAAGAGATAGAGCGAAGCCTAGGGTTTTGAGTCTAGTAGCGGTGCCGCGTTCCAGTCGGATATGTTGTGCTTAACGACGCCAACATCGAGAGGAGTTTGCCAGAGGTTTCTATCTGATCGTTGGTGGGTGGAATTGGATCCGGGTGCTTGATCCATCGGTGTCAGGATCTGTGTTTTGAGGGGATCACATTCTCCCGATCTCTGGGTTTTTGTTTGGGCTTGGAGCAGGCACGATAGTTGTGAAGACCCGAATTTTCATATAATAAATTTATGTAATTCAATATTCAATATATTATTTGAATTATGATATTTGGAATAAATTCGTATGTCGTGGTTTGAGAAACTTGGTTTCGAATGAATTTATTTTCGAAACAAACGTTATTTAGGGGGTCGTGAAAATTCACTTTTTATACGTTTAATAAGTTGGGAAAACTTCCTTCATGAAAGTTGTAAAACTCGTCGATACGAGTTTGTACATATGAGGAACGTGAAAATCGGAGTTCGTATGAAGAAGTTACGTGAGTTTGAAATTTGGGAATTTTTCTATAAATATAGAAAAAATCCGGATTTATTCATAAATCCAAAAAATTTTTCATTTTGCTTTTCGGCCCCCAGCCCTTCTCTCTCTCTCTCTCTCTCTCTCGTGCGCAGCCCCCCTGCCTGACCCGGTCCCGACCCGCACGGCCGAAACCGTGCCATCCCGGCCGCCGCCGAACCCTCACAAGACCTGCGCGCCTCGCCTAGCCCCGCTGCCCCTTGGCCTCACCTCGCCCCACCGCTACCTCCAAGTGGAGTTCGAAGGCCGACCCGAGTACAAAACGGATCCTGTCGGAAATCTCATTTTCCAGCGTTCCCTCGGCCGATCCTTCCTATTTTCGTGATCTCATCTTTTCGTTGACTGTCGTCTGACCGCCGTGTGTGGCGGTGCATCCTACTGTATTTTGAGTTTTTAGTATCTAGACGATGATCTATGCAACCATACAAGCGTTTTGATATATTACAAGGTTATTTTAGAAAAAATTGATAAATAGTGGATTTACGTTTTGACGTTACTATTTATTGTTTTTACGTTTTATCTTCGGTTAACGATATGCGAAGATCCGACATCGGTTTTGTTTCAAATTTTGATATGTTGATCGTATGACTGTCCCGATGACTTTTTGTGGTCACGGACGGAGATCCGACCGTTGGATCGTCCTTATTTTAGAATCCGACCGTTAGATCGTCTTTATTTTAGAATCCAACCGTTGGATCGTCACTTAAGTTTGTTTCATGTTTCGTTTGCTAAGTAAAGACGACACTTGATTAGGTACTTAACGCTTAGATTTGAAGAGCGATTGGATTATTGTGATTTTGCCTTTTGAGAAGACGTAACGGGATCAGCGGTGAGTAAATCTCACATGGTTCATTTATGAATCAAATTTCCTTATTTCACAATTAATGATTATGTGTGAGAAAATAGTTTTGAGAAAATTGAGTTTTAAAGTATATAACAAATGAAATTCTTGGTTTTACATCGTGTGAACTATAGTTGGTAGTAGTGGTCATTCTTGAGTGGATGATTACGTATACATATTTACGTGATTTTATACGGAATGGTGTGATATTGAAATATGTGGTTTGTTGATGATTTCATTTGTATACTTGAATGGAAGAATTATTGTCATGATTATTATGATAATTGGTATTGTTGTGAGTATGATGTGAAGACCCAAATTTTCATATAATAAATTTATGTAATTCAATAATTTTTATATTAATTGAATTATGATATTTGGGATTAATTGGTATATCGTTGTTTGAGAAAGTTGGTTTCGAATGATTTTATTTTCGAAAACGAACGTTATTTAGGGGGGTCCTGAAAATCGACTTTTTATACGTTCAAAATTTGGGAAAACTTCCTTCATGAAAGTTGTAGAGCTCGTCGATACGAGTTCGTGCATATGTGGAATGTAATATTCAGAGTTCGTATGAATAAGTAATGAATATTTAAAAATTAGAAATTTTCTATAAATATCATGAAAAATCAGATTTTTTCATTAATGACGAAAAAATCTGATTTTTGCACTTAAGCCCCCCTCCTCCTTTCTCTCTCTCGCGCGCGAAACCCTCTCCCTTGGCTTGCCGACCCGAGCGGAACGCAGCCTTCCCAACCACGCTGCCACTGGACCCGGCCCTCCCCAGACTTGCTACGCTGTGCCCAGCCGCTCCCCGCCCTCGCCTCGACCCGCCGTTGCCCCCAGCCTTGGATCGGAGCAACCTCAGACGAGGAAGACAGACCCGATCGGATCTCCCCCGTGCCGGCGATGCACAGGCCGATCCTCCCCATTTTCGTGATGTGCTATTTCTCCTGATCATCCCCATATGTGGCTTTCATCACGATTTTGAGTGTAGAGTTGTAGATCAAGAGTTGAAGGTTTCGACGTCCTTGATTTGATCTGGAATCTGATCGAGTGGCCGAGATTAATCTAACTTCAAACCCCGATCTAGGACGATCTAAGACCTTATCTCGAAAAACGTCAGGTATTAAAGTTGTTCATAATTTCATTTTGAAGAAGTTTGTAGTTAACAACTTTTTCATCTGAGGTGGTTGACCGGCGTTGACCGTCGTCTGACCGCCGCATGTGGCGGCGGGTCGGACCAAATTTTGAGTTTATATTATCTGGACGATGATCTATACATCCATACGAGCGTTTTGATAGATAACATGGTCATGTTAGAAAAAGTTGATGAATAGCCAATTTAAGTTTTGACGTTACTATTTACGGTTTTACAGTTTATCTTCGGTTTACGATTTACGGAGATCAGACCATCAGTTTTACTTCAAATTTTAATATGATGTTCATATGACTGTCCCGATGACTTTGTGTATTCACATGTGAAGATCCGACCGTTGGATCTTCGTATAATTGTAAAACAATGATTCGGGAGGCGATTAGTGAAGATCCGTCCATCGGATTTTCGTATAATTTTGATAGGATGTTTCTAAGGGCGATCCGTGAGGATCTAACCGTTGGATCATCGTTTAAATTCGATCAGACCGTTGGATCATCGTTTAAATTCGATCAGACTGTTGGATCGTCTTTATTTTAGAATCCGACCGTGGATCATCATTTAAGTTTATTTCGTGCTTCGTTTGCTAAATAAAGACCATACTGGATTATGTACTTGACGGCTTGAGTTGACGAGCATTTGGATTACTGAGATTTATATTTTAAGTGAAGACGCAGCGGGAGTTTCGAGGTGAGTAAAACTCACGTGGTTCATATTACGAACCGAGTGTTTTAAATTATTTATTTTTGTAATTGTGTGAAAAATATTTATGGATTAAATATTTTTTTGTGTGAAAAATATTTATGGATTAAATATTTTTTGTAAATCATATGGACTTGATCAACTACGGTCTATAGGTAAGTAAAATGAATTTAATTATACAAATGAATTTCACGATTTAGATGGTATTAGTGGTCATTCCTGAGTGGATGATTACGTATATATATATGTACGTGGTATATATATATATATATATATATATTGATTGGTGTGTTATTGAGTGATGATATGATTGAGTTGGAATGATGATTTGGATTATATTTCAAATGCTTAAATTTCATAATAATATTATGTATGTTGGATGAGTTGATTTCATTGTGTGAAAATATATTGTTGTGCACATTTTGGATTTAGGGTCAACGTAGTGACCGGTATGGGGAAATTGGACGCTCTAATCCTAAGTGGATGATGAGATACGATTGGTTGAGTATGTACGATTATCGAACATTCTAAATATGTATATAAGTATACATATTGATAAAATACGATAAAGATAAATATGTCGGATGCCATAACCTAGGCCAGGTGACGGGTTACGATTCAGTTAGAGCTCTAGTCTGTCAAATACCGTATTTCTATAAATACGATTTCGAGGTTTTGAGAAGAAAGATGTGAATTAGGGTTTTGTGTTGATTTGTGATTGATTTGAGATTTTTGGTTCTTGTGGAGTGTTGACTTGGGTGAAAATAATTATGATTAAATTAAACAACCGTTCTTTCTTTTTACTCATACGAGCTTTCAAAAGCTTACCGGGTTTTGTGTTGTTGCAATCCCGGTACACTATTCAAATGGTGTAGCGGATATTCCTGCAGATCAGGATAACTAGGGAGGTGACCGTGTTGTTTAGGTATTGCAGCATTTATTTTGCTTTCATTTAAGTTGTGAGGTTTGTTATGCTCATTTAGAGCTTTACAATTTATTTTGTGAGTGAGTTGTAATAATTAACCGAGACTAAATTCGGTTCTTGAAATTAAATTGTGTGGTGAGGTTTTTAAGAAAAAAGAAATTTTCAGGATGGTTTTTAAGTTATAGTAATTCATCTTTCGGATTTTGAATTTTTATTCTAAAATTCGGGGCGTGACATATGATTTGGGTAGGGGTGGGCACGGGATGGGATGGGTCGGGATGGCTATGATCCCAAACCCAAACCCGATTCTAATAACGGGATGGGACGGGACGGGATCACCCTTTTTGACAAATGATCCCATCCCATCCCATCTGTTTCGGTTTCGGGTTTATCGGGATCATTCGGGATCATCGAGCCTGTTTTTAAATAATTAATCTTTAGCATCAATAATCATCTTAAGGTTTAACCAAATACCAAATTTAAATTATCCATACAGATCCATGCCTTATGGCATACTATAAGTTTTCAACACTTGATAAATAAGTCCAGAAGATGCAAAGTTAAAGAAGCGAACTGATTAAACAAAGTCTAACGATAAGATGCATAATGCCATAATTAGAAGGAAGCAAAAGAAACAAGGAACAGCCAGCCATATAGCTTCATCTCTCTTCATTCTTTAGGGCTTCACGCTTCATATGTCAATCGCAGACCCAACCTTTGTCTTTCCTTTTGGTTTTGGGGGCAGAGATGTGTTTCTGCCCAGAGCTCCACTTGAATATTCTACAATAAAGTTGCAAAAAAGTAATAAGAAAACCCATGTCAGCTTACTTGAGTTTATTTAATTATCCATATAGGCATATATCGTTGCCAGCAACAACCAATATATTAGGAACAAAAAGTAAAAGATTAGGAACAAATTTCAAATGCAAAAGTTTGTAACCAGTAGGAGCAAAAGACTTAAGGCTAGGACACAAAATTACCTGATTCAACTTTTTCATAAAATTCATATTCCTCAATGCTAGGCTCATCTTCCAGGCTGCCTATATCATCACCCCTTAACCATGACTGCATGCACATTAATGCCTCTACAGTTTTAGGAGTTAAGGAACTCCTAAATGCATCAATGACCATGCCTCCGGTACTAAAAGCCGACTCGGAAGCTACTGTTGATGTTTGAATTGCAAGCAGATCCATTGCAATATTTGCCAAGACCGGGTACTTTGAACCATTGATCTTCCACCAACACAAGATGTCAAAGCACTCCTCATCATCTTCTGTGTATTCCAAGTGATCCGACAGGTATTGATCCACTTCATGTGCAACAACAGCCTCTTCACTTTCTTCCACAACCTTTCTCCAATCCTGCAAAAGTTTTCCCCTCTCAATCTTAACATTACCTTTGCTATCACTGCCTGTCACTGAATTGTTTGAAGATGTAGGGCTTCCATCCTTTTTAAGATGCCTTCCGCCATCAACGTTAGGTGCATACTCATCATAGAGTGACATCAACACTTCTTTAAGCTACTTGCTCTTGTTTTGCACATCTATCTCCTCCAAACCCTCCTCTTTCAATAGATAAGAGATATTCCTAAGCTTGAACCTAGGATCCATCATAAGGCCAATAACAACCAAGTGGTTCAGTTCATGAAAAGAACCATAATATTTCAGGAATTTTGTTCTCATGTGGGCTGCCATATCACACAATACTTTTTCTGTTTCTGAACCAGTTGCAAACTCAGGCATAACAAACATGGAATTGATGTTCTGCTCCATTGTCACGACATCATGGAAGGTTGTGTGCACTGTAGGGTGCAATGATGCACTAACCCTCAAGGTAACATCATAAAACACCTTTAACAAATCCACAAAGACCTCTGCCTTGGCCCAATCATCATCAGTTGGTGGTCCAACTCTACTCCTCTTACTCTTACTTGGAACCAGGTTTCCATCCTCATCATGCTCCTCTTCAGGTTCAGTGAAATAACCCAAAAATTGGCATTTAGTTTCCTCATCATCCCCCAACCTTGTAAATGCTTTCTTGAACTTTAGGGCTGCTTCCAACATAAGATATGTGGAATTCCATCTTGTGGGAACATCCATACACACCAAGCCCTTACTTGTCAGCTTCTCCTTCTCCACAGCTTTTTTAAAGCTGTTCAATCTATTTGGAGAGGACCTCACATACTTGACAGAATTTCTTATAGCCAAAACACTCTTATTCAGCCTTTTTAAGCCACTCCCTACCACCAGATTTGTGATGTGCGCAGCGCACCTAACATGCAGATACTTACCACCCAACACAGCATGGCAAGGATTCCAGTAATTCATCTTAGACCTAATCCATTCCAAAGCTGAATTATTTGCAGCAGCATTGTCAACCGTGATTGTTAACACCTTCTCAATCTTCCAATCTAACAAACACGACTCTATAAGCCTGCCGATTGTTGGTCCTTGATGATTAGGAATAACACAAAAATTTAGGATCCTTTTGTGCATCTGCCAATCACTGTCAATAAAATGGGCAGTGAGCACCATATAATTGACATTTTGAATGCTAGTCCATGTGTCGGTAGTTAAGCAAACTCTATGCATCTTTAGATTTTTCATCAACTCTTTCTTCTGCTTATCATACATGGCTAGAAACTCTCTAACCAATTTTCTCCGAAAGGGGATGTTAAACAATAGGTAGACTCTAGTACAAAACCTATTAAACCTAGGCCTTTCCACAAAACTAAATGGGAGCTCATCTATGACAACCATTTCTACACAAGCTTCAAGGTAATCTTCTTGGTTATAACCAAGGTTTTAAATATCGGTATTTTCATATCTATCGGTACTTTGAAAAAGGGAGATATCGGATATATCGGGGATACAGTGTACGAAAATATCGTTTTTGAAAAAAGTCAATTTATTAGAAATTTAGAACTACATATAAATACATATGAATGTCAACTTCATCTACATCCAAAAAGAGACTCTAGGAGGTTGAAAAGCCGCTCGCTGGTCTATGAAAATGCAATAATCAGACCAAGACATATGACCCATATAGTGTGAATTGTAGTGGTGAACATGATAGTTATAGATCTCTTTAGAGCTGCCGACTGTTTCCCCTATAAGGGGATAATAAGGATGAACCCAACTGGATGACTGATCATATACTTCTCCATATTGATTATATCTATAAGCATCATAACCAAATTGATTGTTGCCTTCATGAGATTCATTTGAGATCACACTGCGCTCTGAGCCTAAACTGATAGAGTCAAAACTTAAGGCAATTGAAGAAACATCAGATGGGGTACTTTGATCATCAGTTGCACCTCTAGTCCTCCTCTCATATCGGGTCTTCTCTTGAGCACCATGACCAGCTGTTCTCACTCCGTGGTCTTCATCTTGAGTGGCATGATCAAAATTACCTTCACAGGTAAATTGGAATCCTCCATCCACAGAAGATTGTCCATATTCATATCTTTCACCTCCACCACCTGTTCCGCTTCCACCCTCTCCACCATCATCAGAACTATCTGGAGTTGCTGTACCACCCCACGCATCATCACTATCTGAATTATCTTCTGGATTTTTAACAACTTCTTCAGATAAGACTCTCTCTACGTTGATTCCAGCATTAGTTGCAGTTTCTACAACTTGTGGAAGAGGTCTTCCAGCTTCATCATCGAGGTGTGCAGGCATAATCCAATCATGAAGTGGATCAGTGCCATTATCAAGCGGCTCGCTTGCAACATGAAGTAGATCTATATAGTTGTTTTCATTGACCACATTATTCTTTGTCTGTTTATCTCGCAGCCGCAACTTCATGTTGTAGTAGCAGTATACAAGCTTTTCCAACTTCTGATATGCCAAACGGTTCCTTTGCTTGGTATGAATAATAGCAAATGTACTCCAATTTCTCTCACACGCAGAAGAAGAAGCCGTTTGTGCCAAAATACGCATCGTAATTTTCTGCATGTTTGGTGCAGAATACCCACATTGTGTCCACCAATCAGCTGTAAAGCTACTACAATGAGTTACTGCTATAGTAGATCAACATTTTCTATTAAAGAAATTATATGTGTGTGTATGTGTGTGTTTTAATGTTTACATATACGGATATATCACAGACCTGTATTTCTGGTTTCTCTTGTTTTTCTTGCTATGGTTGACCCAAATGATTCCTTTGCATCTCTAAAGCATACAATCTGCATTAACCATTTGAAAATTAGTCATTTCTAATCCCAAAATTTTTTAAGGTTGTCATCAATAAGAAGTTACCTCATCCACAAATGTATCCGCAATTTCTCCATTTATGTTAAATTGTTCGACAACTGTTGCCAGAGAGTTTGTGAACCGTGGGTTATAACCAACATCAGGTCGATAATGAAAATTTGGGTTTAAGAAATGTGCTACAAACAAGAAACCAAAAATTTATATAATATAGATCTAACTAAGTAATTATCAAGATACAAACGTATTTCGAGATAGAGAAATAATACCTGCTGCATGCAATGGTTGAGTTAATGTGTTATCCCATCGATCATTGATGATTTTAAGTACCCATTTCTTTCCTCTCATCTGTGATATTTGTTGTTTCACTCTTTCAAACATATCATATAATATCGGCATGGTTGGCTGAATTTATGTGTCAACAATTCGAAGAATCTCATACAATGGCTTATAAATTTTATGGACTGCTTCCATGCCATCCCAAAATGTCCCATCGAGGACTCTGTTTTCTATCCTTTTGCCATCTCTGGTCCTGCTCGCTGCATTCTCATTCCATGCGCTACTTGTAAACAATTTTCTCAAATCAGGTTTTTTCTTCAAGATACTGTCGATGGCAATGTGATTTGTCGCAAATCGAGTTTTACCCGGTCGAATCAAATCTCCCTTCGTGATGCTCCTCATTTCAGCCAGTACCCAACCATGATTGTAGATGTAGTTAGTTACACTTTGAGCCCATTTGACGACAGTGGAAACAGTCTCTTGCTTCCCGATATCTTCAAATATCAAATCGATGCAGTGGGCAGCACACGGGATCCAGAACAACGGATATTTTTTCTGTAGTTCCCTTCGACCTTTTTAAATGCTGATGCATTGTCAGTGACAATCTGGACAACATTTTCTGGTCCAACATCTTGGATAATCTCATCTAACAATAGTTCTATGTACTGAGCATTTTTTTTCGTATGTGAAGCATCTACAGATTTCAAAAACACAGTTGAACCTTTTGAATACACCATGAAATTTAGAATAGACATTTTGGTTGGGCCAGTCCATCCATCACACATGATAGTGCATCCATATATTTTCTAGGTTTCTCTGTGAGTATCCACATACCTTTTTATTTCTGTGTACTCATTCTCTAGGTAACGAGTCTGAATTTCATAGGAGGTAGGAAGCTTTACACCAGGACCTAAACAAGAAAATGATTTATTTTATAGGAATGTTCATTATATACATTCTACTTAACATAATTGTCCATGAAGAAATATGTAAACACAATATAATTTACCTAGATTTCCAGCTGTAGTCAACATGTTTTGGAAATGTGGAGAATCAACTTCGTTAAAAGGGACAGCATCATATATCTGGTATTTGGACACCATTGTTGCTAATAGTTCTCTACCACCTTTTAGGAATGATTTAATTGTGCCTTGTTTTGATCGACTATCTTTTGATGGCATTGCTACTGGAGGCTCAGGAAATGAGTACCGATAGGTTTTTGATCGATCAACTTGTTGCGGTTGTTGACTGCTACTACCGCCTCTCGATTGTTTTGGAAATTGAAATCTTGCACTTCTACTAAACTGAGAGTTCTTATCACGATCTACGGTTGATCGTCTTACTGTAGCACGATAATCTTGTCGTTCTACAGGGTGCATGTCTGGTGGATACTGAAATCCATCATCATCATCATCATTGTCATCATCGTCATTGTACAGACTTGTTTGATTGCCAAGATAATCATTGCGGAGTTCTTCTCTAATATCATCTTGAACAGCTGCCTTTTCTTGCTTAATAGAATCTTTTCTCTTTATCCATGCTATCACCTCTGTTTTGATCTCCAGTGGCACCTTATCACATTTCTTTACACTCTTGTGAGGATCATAACCCTATAAATGACACTTCAATCTTGTAATTCCTCCACTTTTAAAAGTGGCAAAACAAAATATACATGTTGTACCATTTCGATTTCCTTCGACGGGAGTTGCGTACTTCCATGCTGGATCATTTCCACCTCTACCGCTGCTTGCCATTTTTAATCTGGCATATAAAAATGTACTAAAACAAGTAAATATTTATTGTAACATCAATTTCACGAAACTCTACTCTTACATAACTAGAAGGTTCTTGCTCAACCGAACTTGGAATATCACCCATAACAATTAACAACATCATTTTTCAGAAAATATGAATGTATTTTTTTTAGGAATCAATAGATTTGATTACCTACATCAAGAAATCTAGAAAAATACAGAAGTTTTAATCTACATTACATTCTAATTTCATCAAAAACAATTCATTATAGAAAAGAAGTTGAAGTGTAATACCTCAATAAAGTTGAGAGAATGAGAGCAGATTGCTGAGAAGAGGAGAGAGTGACTTGGTAGAGAGAGGTGAAAGACTGACGTTGATGTGCAAAGAGATGTGAGACTTTAGAGTATTAAGTCTGAGAAACAAGAGAACTGGGTTATTGGGCAGAGATGAGGAGGGAAGGGGAGAAATTCAGAAAAGATGAGGAGGGGATGACATAAAAGAGAAGAAAAAGTGAGGAGAAAAGGGAAGAAAAGATGAGGAGGGCCGATAGAAAAGAGAAGAAAGAGGAGGAGAAAAGATGAGGAGAAAAGGAAAGAAAAGACAAAGAGGGGATGACAGAAAAGAGAAGAAAAGGGAAGAAAAGGTGGGGAGAAAAATAGAGAATTATCGGTTGCAGTTTGTAATATATATTATATATGTTTGATATTTTTTTAGAAGTACTATAACGTAGTCTCCCACCAATAATTTCTACGGGAAATTGGTAAGAAATTTCCTTCCCTGGTCAATTTGGGGCCCTTTGTATAGTTTTATAAACATTGCACTTAATAAAATAAAATCAATAAAAAAGATGAATTACATTTAACTATTTAACTGTCTATAGTTTGCTTCATATCATATATCACTTTCTATTTTTAATTATGTTGATCCACTAAAACAAGAGACAACTTCCGAAAAAAAATTTCAGGTTTAAGACACAGACTACACAGTAGCTTTGTTATTCCTCACTTTTTCAAGATGCATAGCTAAAATTTAATACTCCGTACTCTGCACTCTCTTCTCATCATGTCATCCATATATGGTTCCTTGACTTCCTTCTGCAATGTCATTTGGCCTCATTTGAATAATTGAACCTTTATGGCTTTATCTTCTTTCTATTATTCAACTACAGAGTTACAAACTACATACAGAGTTACAGAAATAGTCACAGACTACACAGTACCAAATCTCTCCTCACACAGATTTGCATTTAGACTTTTAGAGAATTACTTCTCACCCAAAATCGCCTTGAGGGTATTTATCCAATTCTCCTCGCCTAGATTCGCCTTGAGGGGATTTTTTTCCTCATCTAGATTTGCCTTGAGAGGATTTTCTACTCACCCAGATTCACCTTGAGGGGATTTCTCCTCATTCAAATTTGTCTTTAGGAAATCTCTCTTCACACAGATTTTCATTTAGAGAATTATTGATTTTTTTTTTACCTCAAATTTTACAGATATTTCTTCACTTTATCGGGGATATATCGCAAATATCTAATATATCGGGGATATTTGATGATGTCGGAGAAATTTCGCAGAAACGGTGAAAGATAAGATATTTACCCCCTTAGATATATCGGTCCGTCGATAAAAGGAGATATCGGGGGATATATCGGATATATCGCAGAGATTTAAAACCTTGGTTATAACCTACGGCTGTGAGCTTGTTACCCTGAGTTTTATCACCTACAAGTACTTTATGTTTTTTCTCCACATTAGGCGGATAATATCTGCAGTACTTATTGATATGCCTAAGCATTCCAGAGGTACCATTGCTTGCACTATCGACTGAATAATCTCCCAACTGACCTCTAGGGCAGTAGATGCACTTAGCCCTATTTGTAACCACCATAGTATCATTCCCATCTTTGTCCTTAATAGTTTCTTTTTTCTCATATACTTTAAAATGATCCCAAACATAGCTTCGTTGACGTTTAGCACCTTGGGAAGGAGTAAGATCAGAGTTACTTACATCTTCATCTTTGTGGTTCTCAATTGGATCATTGGGGGCTTGTAGCTGTGTTACAGGAGGTGAGGTTACTGTTGAAGAGCCAGCACTAGTTTCTTGAGTTGGGCCATGACTTGAACTGCTCTGGTTAGTTTTACCCTGCATAACAATGATAATATGAAATTAAAGATCAGAGACTTGTATCCTTCACTATATCAACACATTCACTATATCAATGTTTTAAAACTTTAATTACCTTCAATATCAAGTTTTCAACAACCAAAAACTATTATAAGCCGAATATGTAAAAACCAAATAGAACGAGATTGCTAATAGAACATGCGAACAAGATTCAATCCTCACCATGTGAAATCGCGTTGTTCACTGAGAGTTGGAGACTCCTTATGCTTATGCGCAGTGAAATTTGAAAGTGGAAACTCAAAAAAGGATGGGCATGAGAGATTGAGAGATCTGGAGATTTGCATTTGCTGCCGCCTTTGGCAGGTTTGGAGAGTATGACTATATGAGAGTAAAGTCGAGAGTTTTAGATAGTTTGCCCTACTTTTTTTTTTTTTTTTTGTCTGAAGTTAGTATTAGACTATTAGTATGTTAGATGCTTAGATAGAAATATATATACTATAAATAACCTATCACATATTGACACATATTAAAAATTTTAATTTTAATTATAAATATAAATATATCGGGACGAAACTGGATCAGCACGGGATTGAAATTGCAATCCCATTATAATCCCATAGTATTCGGGACGGGACGGGATCATCCCGTTCACTTAAAAACATATATTGATCCGTCCCAAATAGCCCGGGATGGGATGGGACGGGTTCAGCTTCGGGATTTCGGGATTGAATGCCCACCCCTAGATTTGGGTGGAGACTTGATATTGCGAATCGGGAGGGATTCTATTTATATTTTGTTCTGCGGACTGAAATGTCGAAAGTTCGATGGTTATCATAACTAGAGTGTTTTGTTCTGAGGGCAGAAATGTCCAAAGTTCGACGGTTATCATTGTGATGAATGAAATATGTTTGTTCTGCGGGCAGAGATGCCCAAAGTTCCACGGTTATAGTATTAACCGAAGTATATCGGATGCTTGCACCTAGACCAAGGTGACAGGTAACGATTTAGATGGAGCTCTAGTCTGTTGT
The DNA here is from genome assembly GCA_025331145.1 of Rosa persica. Taxonomy (NCBI): domain Eukaryota; kingdom Viridiplantae; phylum Streptophyta; class Magnoliopsida; order Rosales; family Rosaceae; genus Rosa; species Rosa persica. Next base: position 60,986,230 of record WFKR01000005.1, read on the forward strand.
GGGAGTACGGTCATGGTGGTAACTGAGTTTTGCAGTGTGAGTACTTTGTGCCACGTGAATTGGGTAGGTGATTTGATTGTTGGTGTTATTGTGTGTGTTCAGATTATTGAATTGTTTTACTTGAATTAAATGATTTGTGACTTATTAAACCAACCGTTCATTTCTTATTTACTCACACGAGATTTTAGAAAGCTTACCGGATTTTGTGTTGTTGCAATCCCTATACACTATTCAAACCGTGTAACGGATAATCTTGCAGGTCAGGATAATCAAGGTGGTGAGCGAGCTGAGTAGTGCAGCAGGGTTGAGACCAGCACTTAGTCTATTTGGTGTGTTTTATAGATTTATAGACTCTTTGAGCATAACATTATCTTTATGTTGGTATTGTAATAATTGACTCGAGAGATAGTTTGCTACGAGGTTTGTGTTATGTTTTGTGAGATGCTGGTTTATGAAAAAAATTCAGGACATTATTTGTTTAGTTATATTCATGTTTCAGATTTGAATTTATTATTTGAAATTTGGGGCGCGACAGTAGTTTTGCACTCTTCTGTGCTTGGCCGCCTCCGATCAAAGTTTCGAGCTCGATTTAGTCGGTGCTGGGCTGTTGTGCAGGTGCTCGGAGACGTTGGTTGCTTTGTGGCTTGAGACCACCATGGTCTGGCTCGGTTGCGGTCGGCAGCCAGAAGGAACAGGCGGTAGCGGCGGCTTGGTTATTGAGTGTTAGGGCTCCTATTTGGGTAGCTCGGGTTTGGGCTTGGGCTTTTGGGCCTGGGCTCAAACTTGGGTTGTTGGGCTCTAAGCCTAGGCTTAAGTTATGGGATACCAAGGAGGGTGTCTTTCCACCCTCATTCATTACTTAGTGCTTCAGACAGGCCTAACCTGAGAATTAGACCTATTTGGGTTATTTGGGCTTTTTAAGGTCTTTAAAGTGCCATTTGTACTTTGGATCATGATTCTATGGAATTGGTAATTATATTGAGTGGGACTAGAGGAAGAGGCTTATAGATGAGGAATTGACACCTATATGATACCAACTTCTGCTAATGTGGACGAGGGTCCAATCTTCCGATATGTATAGAGTTTGTAGAGTCCCGCCAATCTGTCAAGAGAAATACAACCGCGTCAAGAGGGGAGACCGCGGTTGGCGGTCTTCGCTCCTCCGATGCTAAAGTTAGACGATGTATTTGTATTGACAAATGTAGCGGTCAATAGCTATTAAATGCGTAATGAATGAAGAGAGAGAAGTGGACCTTTTATAGGTGAAACAGTGAGTCGCCTCACTCTCATTTTCGATGTGGGACTAATATGCTTCAGTTTGCTGAGTTCTTGTTCTTTCTGTGAAGATAATTTTAGGTGGCGCGTGTCGGCGCGTGGGAGCATATTTTAGCCTGGGGCCAGTTTGTTGGTGCAGACTGTCTTGCTGTGTTTCCGGTAGTCACACAGCTGAGGTATTTCGACTAGTTACGTCAGTGGCATAAGTGCTGATTATGGACGACAATTATATGATGTATATACAAGTCTCCCAAGTCCCTAGTCAAGGAGGGATTTCTTGGTTGGGGAGTTATCACAACTAAGATGGCACCTCTAGTTATATGTCGGGCATAATCAGTGCTTGTATGTTGTCAACCATGAATATTGTCTGAGTGAGCGCTTGTGCCCTTTCGGGTAGGCCCCTGCTAGGCTGTCCAGGGAGTCCTCCACTCCCCGACAAAGAAAGACCTCCGTTTGGTTCAATGATTTTTTGTTGAGGGGAGTTGCTTGGTAGCATGAGGCGGTGGGTGGCGACCCCACTCTTTCGATGCCTTAGCGTCAGGAAGTTAACGGCCTGATCAGCGGTTGCCGTGGATTGTGTTAACGGTTCCCTTAGTCTTTCCCGGAGGAGAAAAGCTTGATTGCACCGCCTCATTGAGGTCGGTGTATTGATGATATTGGCAGCATGTCCCTGGTTGGGTACGCCCAGTTAAATCTGCTTTGTTTCAGGTAACATGCCTTTTTATTATTTGGCGGGGTTAACCATGTTGGGCTTCGTGACTTGGCGTTTATCGATTTGATGATTGATGGTCTATTTGGTTTCCGTGTTGATGTAGACAAAATAGTTGTTATCGGTGAACATACCTTGTTGGCGGTACTTCCCGTTTTGTGACGGATAAATGACTTGCAGGATGCCTACTATTGGCGGGGTTGTAAAGTTATTTAGCGGAGAGTGAGGCTACCTTGCGGGAAAAGGTCAGATATGGCTTTTGTATTTTGGAATCTTCTGTTGTTTGCCAAATTCTCTGCTTTTCTGATAGGGTGGGTGACACATTGATAGGGGTGGCGTGTGCGGAAATGTTGGTGGGTTTTGTGACCTTGTGTTGTATTGTGTTTAAGGTATGAAGGTATTTGGGTTTTTGAGATGTTGGTGGGTTTTGTGCTTTCTAGGTTTTTTTGTTTTTTTTTGTTTTTTTTTTGTTTTTGTTCGAGCGACTGTTAGTGTTTGTGGTTTGATGGTGTGGGGTGTAGGTTTAGATCTAACTTGACTGCTAACTTCTACGTTTAGAGTGTTTGTGGGACATGTCGGCTGTTATTGATATCTCAAGTAGTGAAAGATTGGACGTGTCTTCGGTTAATTCATCGGAGAGGGGTTTTGTTGATTCATTGAGTCGTCCTACTTATACAGGAGGTGGCTTGGAGGAAATGTTAGATATTGTTCCACTACAGACCATTTCACCGCCACCTATGGCAGCCCGTCAAAGTGAGGAGCATGAGATTTTCTGTCGTACTAGAGAGGAGGAGGTGTTCGACAGTAGTGAAGAAAGTGTCGGGGCCTTCTGAGCAGAACGATGATGGGCTCGAGGTTGGGGTTGAAGGTCAGAGTTCCGCACCTGTTAATTTTTCTTGGGTTCTCAGCGATGGTGTCTGAGTGGAAGAACCTTCCTCCATCTTGTCAAGGCGGAGATTACGACAGTTGAGGGATAGGTTTCGTCTGCCCGACATTGTGAAGTTGCGGCTGTTAGAGAAGGGTGAGAGAGTAACTGACTTGCTGGAAGTTTATGCCGTTATTCATGAATCTATACTTCATCACGGGGTAAAACTACCGCTACTTCCTAGTCTCCAATACCTGCTCCATGAGTTGAATGTTGCAGTCGATCAAGTGTCCATAAATATATGGAAGATGTTATTGGCCTTGACCGCTTTGTCGGATCTGTCGGGATGTGAGTTCCTAACAGTGGCAGAAGTATTATTTTTCTATGAGTTGACGTACAATGAGAGGAAACGTTGTGGCAGTACCGTTAAACTGACTCGCAACCCTGGCGCCTCGAAACTTTTGGAACATACACCTGATTCTTCCACAACGTGGCGGGCCGCTGTGTGTGTTGCCACCGAGGGTTGGGAGTATGATATGAGGCCAGAGTGGGCAAGAGCTCCTCTTTTCCTGGTGCCGTTGAGATTTCAGGTGATAAAAGGTTGTTATCTACGTGTTTGAGGCTTACTTTTTCTGTTGGATCTTTAATATTTGTTTACTTGCCTGTTTGCTGTCATGTACTGAAGCATGTTTCTCCATTATGTGACCTTGTTGTTTTATTTGCAGAGGGTTGGAGACCTAAGCTGACCGACATCGAGCGGGAGTGAGTGTGTCGGGAGCACTATTGCTGGGAATGTAAGAGCTGTTTGGATCTGCGAGTTCTTTCGCATTGGTCATTGCTTATTCATCTGTGTCTGACTCGCAAGCCCGGTAAGTGAAGTTTTGTCGTTCAAAATGCGTGGCACTGTTATTACGTGTGGTATAACAGTGTCTATTTTTCTTTTGCTTTATAGCGGTAATTCGTACGAACAAGAGAACCAACGAAGTGCTGAAGAAGGCGATGGTGGGATCAAGAACTACGTCAACTTGATGCTTGACGAGGCGGCCAAGGTGCAAAAACAGACTGTTGATCCGCACACGAGGGAGATAACGACTGGAGGGGAATTGAAAATTCTGGCAGCTCCGCTACATTCCAATCGCGCTAAGTTGAGGAAGAAGAAATTAGGGGTAAAGGAGAAAAACGTGGCGGATGAGGGCGAGCAAGAAAATGAGGAGACAAGGTTTGTTCTCGAAGGGCCGACTGATAAGAGTGCACCTGGTGTCGATGAAGACCTGGTGGTGGAGGATGCTGAGAGGGAGTGCCCAAGCATGGCGGCCAAAAGGTGGTTAGTGTGTCTACTGGGGATGATGGCGATCTGCCAGCTAGGCTGTCAGCTGTGTTGCAAAAGAGGAAAATTCCTCCCTTCGCCGTAGTTTCAGATCCTTCCAAGAAGAGCAAGGTTGGGGAGAAAAGTGTGGCGGTTGGTCACAAAGATGTCAGGGGTGGCAGATTTATTTCCTATAATCCTGTTGTCGGGCTTATGCAGAGTGAGCCCGTTAGTCAACAGGCCTTCCTTCACAAGGTGTGTGAGCGGCTGGGCTTTGGTAGTGAGGCATGAGTTGCTCGGCTAGTGGCGTCATCGAAGCTGGAGACATCCCTCGATCTGATTTTGGGGGGAGCTGATGAGCTTTATCTTTACCAAGGTTCCACAGAGGATAGCAAACTGGAAGAAGTGCTATTGCAGGCACGACGTGACTTGTCGATGGAGAGGGAAAAGAACAAGTCCACTGTCGGGGATATTGCAAAGCTTGACATTGCTCTTGTTGATGTGAGGGAAAAGTTCAAACTTGCGGTGGACACGACTATCACTGATACCACTACTATTGCCAACCTAAATGCTGAGCTGGAGGTCTTGAAGCAAGAAAGAGCTGAGCGAGAAGATACTATTGCTCAGCTGCAGGAGGTGTTTACCGCTAAAGAGAAAGAATTGGCGGATCTTCAATATGCTAGGCAGGAGGAGATGGATAAGTTGGCAGAGGATGAGAAGAACCAAATCAGCTGGGAAGTAGTGGAAGTGTTTAAGAAATCTAATGCTTTCTCGGAGCTGCTTACTGATGCCAGGCAACAAGGTGCCGCCTCCAACTTTCAGGAGCTTAAGGACAAGGGGTATCTAAACATGGACAAAATTATCGCTGATCGAACACTTTCTCATACTCAGTTAGGAGATGTTGAGGGGACTGGGGATGATAAGTCATCAAGTGGTGAGTCTTCTGGCAGCGGTGAGGAGGATGACGCTCTGTCTAATGCTAACCTAGAGACTTCAACTCCGACAACTAAGGCAGAGACAAGAAAAATGGGCACCCGCCAACCTGTCGACAAGCATCGTGATGGTGACCGCGTTGGAGTCTTTTAAGGATGGGCAAGACTGGGGTATAGCGATATTTGCGTGTATTGTCCTTGCTTCTTTTGTAATGTGGCAATCCCGTCATTTATTTTGTAAACAATGTGAAAAACCTTTGATTTGGAGTTCCTATTTTTTGAATGTGACGCTTATCTTATTTTCCAGTTGCTATGTGTGTTTTGTTTGTTATATTGCACTTTGGGATTACGACGTTAAATTTTTGTAAGTGTCAATGAAACATTAAAGGGATTACGATTGGCCCATTACATACATATATATCGCCTTTGTTCCTCTGGGGAGCGAATGTGTTGGTTTTGACAAGACTTGATATATTTTGCTTGTTGTTGTTGTTGTTGTTGTTTTTTTTTTTTTTTTTTTTTTTTGCATGTGTGCCCAATGGTTTGAATAATTCCTCATTTCATTGACGACTGGGCAGACCCAGTTGATTATAAAAATTAGTACTCGTAGGGTAGCTTTTCTTAGCTAAACTTTGCAAAAGTTAGCTAAGTGAAGATGCTCGTGGGCATGTTACGCCGCTATTTGTAATAATAACGGAGATGCTGAGTGTTCCACGGATGTGTGGATGTGACGCCTTCCTTGTTCTTTAGGTAAAATGTGCCGGGGCTCACTACCTCTACAATTTGAAAAGGTCATTCCCAGGTTGGACGGAGTGCCTTTGGCGGTGATATGACTTCTTCATGACTCAGTCACCAAGCTGTAGGTTTCTAGCTTTTACACAGTTTTTGTAGAAACGGGACGCCCTCTGCTTGTTTTGTAAGTTGTGCAGATGTGCCTTGTCTCTTTTCTCATCTAGTAGATCTTTGTCGAGGTTGACGCCGGCAACTTTTGTTGTGGCGTCATGCCGGTCAATCCTAGCTATTGGTTGGGTTACTTCAATGGGGAGGACAGCCTCTTGTGCCAAACATCATGCAAAATGGAGTTTTGCCGTTGGCAGATATCGGTGTTGTCAGGATGGCCCAGAGGACCTTTGGGAGCTTCTCAGCCCATAAGCATTTTTTGTCTTCCAACTTCTTTTTTAGCAGCTTTTTGAGGACTTTGTTGGCGGCTTCAACCTGGCCGTGGGTTTGTGGGTGTGCTACGGAAGCAAAACGCATTTTAGTGCCCAGTTTGGCTGTGAAGCTAACGAGTTCTTCATTGTTGAATTACGTTCCATTGTCGGTGATGATTGTGTCAGGGACTCTATAACCGCAGTAGATATTTTTCCATAAGAAATGTTGGACTTTAGCAGTTGTGATCGTTGTTAATGGCTCTGCTTCGACCCATTTGTTGTCGTAATCGATGACCATAATTATGTATTTGAACTGACCCCTGGCGGTTGGGAGTTTTCTGACAATGTCCGACCCACACATGGAGTGAATCCAAGGTGTGACAATGACGAATAGTGGTTCTACTGGAGCACGTGGAAGGTTTGCGTACTGTTGGCACTTGTGACAGGATCGTGATATTTATTTGGCATCATCTTCTAGTGTCGGCCAAAAGTAACCCCGACGCATGGTGCGGTTGGCTAATGATCTGGCTCATGAATGGTTGTCGCACTCTCCCGCATGTATTTTGGCTAGGACTTGTTTTCCCTCTTCTGGCGTTAGGCACTTCAAGTTAGGATGTGTGAATCCTTAGAGGTAGAGTTTGCCATTTTGAATGTTGTACCGTGTTGCCCTTCGTACCAGTCTCCTGGCCTCAACCTTGTCGGATGGCAGTGTGCTGTAACACTTGTAGTTGACTATCTCGTCCATCCAATTGGGGCTTATCTCTATGGTATAGATCTCCGCCAGTGTTTTAGTGATTCTCAGTTTGTCAAGGGTTTCCACCCTGGTATTGGTGGGACTCTGATGTGGTTGAGCTATTGCCAGACGTGCCAAAGAATTGGCCTTTGCGTTCTTTTCGCGGGGTATTTGTGTGATGTTGAAGAAATTGAACTTGTGGAGCAGGGTCTTGACGTACCCTAGGTATGCCGCCAAATGTTTATCTTCGACCTGGAAAGTATCGTTGACTTGATTCACCACCAGTTGTGAATCACTGAAAATGTCGACACTTTTTGCTCCGCAATCGATGCCTAGCAACAGTCCAGCGATAAGTGCCTCATACTCCGCCATATTGTTGGAGGCTTTGAAGTCAAACATGAGGGCATACTCCACGTTAAGTCCCCCTGGTCCTGTGAGAATCTTGGCGCAAGCCGAGTCGTCTAGATAAAGACTCCATTGCGATGATTTTTTCGTCTGAGTGGTTGCCGGGTGTTGAGTGTTGTCTTCGATGTTATATCAGTTATGCATTCCGGTTGTGACTCAGTTAGTTCTGCTATGAAATCCGCTATCGCTTGTCCCCTGATGGTGGTTCTTGGTTTGTAGTCGATGTCGAACTCACTGAGCTCTATTGCCCATTTGCTGAGGCGTCCAGAGTGTTCAGGACTTTGTAGCACTTGTTTTAGCGGTTGATTTGTGAGGACATGGATTGACACAACCTCCTAGTGGCCATGATGAGTGTTAACGCTAGTTGCTCAAGTGGGGAGTATCTTGTTTATGCTCCATTCATGCCCATGCCGACATAAAATACCGGTAGCTCCTATGATGCCTCTTTGCAGACGATTGCTACCTTTCTTTGCAGACGATTGCTACCTCTAGATAGGTGTGTAGTATTTCATCTGGCACTAGGGTTGAGAGTATCAAAACAGAGGCCAAGGATTCCTTGAGGCTTTGAAATGCCGCATCGCAATCAGTCGTCCTATCCACCACCTTGCAATGGGATTGCTTCATTGCCTTAAAGAAAGGCAGACACTTGTCGGTGAGCCTGGACATGAATCGGGAGAGAGTTTTCAATTTTCCCTACAAGCTTTACACTTTAAATTTCTTCTCAGGAGACTTCATATTTATGATTGCCTGTACCTTGTTAGGGTTAGCTTCTATTCCCCTCTCGCTCACTATGTGCCTGAGGAATTTGCTAGCGGTGATGCCAAAGCAGCACTTTTTTGGGTTCAAAACCATTCCGTATGCTAGCAATATGGCGAATATTATGCGAAGGTTGGCAACATGACCGCTAGCTTTTATGGTCTTGACAAGCATGTCATCGACATATACTTCAATGATCTTGCCCAAGTGTTCGGCGAACATTGAGTTGATTAGGCGTTGGTATGTGGCGACAACATTCTTGAGGCCAAAGGGCATGACATTGTAATAATACAAACCCTTGTCAGTGGTGAATGATGTGCATTCTTGATCATCTATCAGGTTGTAGCCAGGAAAATCATCCATCATGCTGAGTAGCTCATGCCCTGCTATTGCGTCAACCAACTGGTCAATGCGAGGCAAGGGAAAGCTATCTTTAAGACATGCCTTGTTCAAGCCTTTAAAGTCGACACACATCCGCCACTTCCTATTAGATTTCTTTACCATTACTACGTTGGAGATCTATTGTGGATAATGCACTAAACAAATGAAGTCGATGTCTCGTAACTTGGTTACTTCTTCCCTGATGGCTCGATATCTCTCTTCATCAAACGCCAGTTGTTTCTGCTTGACGGGGCAGAAGGATGGCTTGATGCTAAGTTTATGCTGAATTTTGTCGGGAGATATCCCTGGCATGTCAGCATACCACCACGCGAATAGTGCGGCATTTTCTTTCAAAAACTGAGTGAGTTCAGCCGCTACCTCAGGGGAGAGTTGTGCCCTAATGCTCACAATCCTCTCTGGGTGTTCGTCAGAGATGCTTACAATGCGGAGTGACGTCTCAGGGTTGACGGGCTCCTTTTTGTAGTATTTATCCTAGTCGTCCCTGGGATCATTGATCTTATCCTTCAATTGTGGAGTTCTGGCTACTGTTAAAAGTTCATGGCGGCCCTTGACCTTGATATCGTTGTTGAGTATCACTCACGTGCAATTGACTGGCTTCCTCTAACGGACCCAGTGCGGTTAGGTGTTGGGAACTTTATAAGCAGCATGTGCCCAACGATGATGCATTTGAGTTTATTGAGTGCTGAGAGACTGATAATGACATTGTACGAGTTGAAGCAATCTACCACAATGAATTCAGTGTGTATCTCTGCTTTACACAGGGCTGTTCCGATGGGTAGGCGCATATAGTCTGACCGCAGGGGTTGGGTCACGTCGCCTAAAAAACCCGAGTAGCGGCTCGTGGTCTTGCAAAAGGTTATTATTTAGTTGTGCGTAATAGCCATTGAATATGACATTGACGGCTGATCCACTATCCACCAATACCCTTCCGATAGACCACTTGTTGACGACTATGTTTATCAAGAAGGGGTCGTCATGAGGTGAGTGGATACCGCTCTCCTCCTCCTCTGAAAAGGTGATTGGTTCCCAACCAGTTTTAGCCATTTTGGCGGATCGGTCATAATAGATGTTGAACACTTCTTTTGGGTGGTTGCGCGCTCATAACACTTTCTTGCTATGTGTGACAAGTTGCCTATGAAAGCGCCGACAACTGGTGGCGGTTGTTGGACCCTGTATCGCTCTAGCTTTCCGTCATGGTATAACCACCCAATTGCAGTCTTGAGGGCATTGCAGTCGTTGGTGTTATGGCTGCTATCTTCATGGTGTTTACACAACTTGCCAGTGGTTCTGGGCTTTCTACTCTTGGGTACTTTCTTGGGGGTGGCGGTGGGATTTGGTCTTTGCACTGACCATATATTTCTTCATATAAAGCCGTTAATACTGTAAAGACTTCAAATTTTTGTGCATTTGTGGCGGGCTTATTGTAGTGGTTATCACGATTTTCGAGGCGGTCATTGTGGAAAGATTTGTTGCCTTTACTGTGATATTGCTGATCCTTTTGCCGCTTATCTTGGTAATTATTTTGCTGCCACTCTCTCTTTTTCTCATTTGGTGGTGTTGTGGTATTTGGACTGGTGGTGGTATTTCCTTGCTGGGATGTGGCATGGTTTAGGCTTTGAGTGGAGTTTGTGGTGGTGGTGGTGGTATGGCACCATCTGTGCTGTATTCGGCTTAGGTGTGTATGACTGCCTCACTCATGACATAATCATATGTGGCGTTTGGACAATTACAGTTGAGATGGTATAGGAAACTTGCCTTGAGGAGTCCTTGCTTGAAGGCTGTCAGCGCTATTGTTTTGTCCCGATCCCGACATCCTGACGTGGCGGTCCTCAATCTCGTGACAAATGATTTTAATGATTCATCATTGCCTTGGTGGATGCTGAATAATTGGCTAGAGTTGTGGTATCCATCCGTCTTGAGGATGAATCGTGACATAAATGCATTTGAAAGAGCAGAGAATAAATCCATGGAGCCTGGAGGGCATTCGAAGAACCAACTCATTGCCTCGCCATCCAATGTTTTACTGAATAAGTGGCAGAGTGTGGCATCATCAAATCCCTTATTATTAGTTACCTTTTTGAAAGTATCCATGTGCACAAACGGATCTGTTGCGCCGCTAAACAGGGCTATCTTGGGGGGTTTTGGCAAACATGGGTCTGACGGTTTGCAAAATCCTGAAGGTAAACGGACCTAGTAGTACCGCAAAGAATGGATTTTGCGTCAGCGGTGGTGCACCAGCTTCTGCTCTGAATAACCTCTCCTCTAGCTCCAGCATTTTTTCTAGTATCAAGGTGGTAGCATCGACAGTTGGCCTAGGTATTTGGGTAGGTGCTGCCACTTGTTGGTGGGGAGCTAGTGCAATTCCAGTGCCTCTCTGCTGTTCTGCACTGAACGAGTTATCATATTGTGGTTGCGAGTCCGCTACTTGTTCTTGTGCTAATACTGGTGGCAGTGCCGGTCCCAGTCCCGCTAGTTCAGCTGGGTTTAGAGCCACGCCCATTTGGATTATCAGCACTGATGTTGCTCTTGTTCCTGTGCTCGGATTGAGCCTTGCGCTTTGGGAGTGCCCACTTTGAGTTGGTCGTGTATTTGCCCCTAGCACCTTCTTCAGCTTGTCAAATTTTGATAATAATGTCGCCAGTTGATTTTGAGCTTCCGTCTTTTCCTTTCGTTCTCTTTTTTCGCTCTCTGTTTGCATTGTGCAGGTCAGCCAAGGCTATTTCTAGCATGGCGGCAAGATCCCAACCTTGCGTTTGACGGCTTAGGCTAGTCTGGTCTTCCACCATAGATTGTTTTTGGGGCACCTCAGGGGTGTTGAGGTTTTGACCGTCAGTGTTTACCGGTGTGGCAAATAATTCAAAGGTGACGATTGCTAGGTTGGCGGGGTTGGGTTGAGAGTTGACGGGCTGGTCTGCTGGCTCTTCAACGCCATCACCGCTTCCGCTAGCCATAGTAGGTTATAGGGAAAGAATCTTAGTTCAAAGCTTTCCTACAGACAGCGCCAATGTTAATGCTCAGAATACCGTTATATTATACCGGCTTCTGCTAACGTGGACGAGGGTCCAATCTTCCGATATGTATAGAGTTTGTAGAGTCCCACCAATCTGTCAAGAGAAATACAACGGCGTCAAGAGGGGAGATCGCGGTTGGCGATCTTCGCTCATCTGATGCTAAAGTTAGACGATGTATTTGTATTGACAAATGTAGCGGTCAATAGCTATTAAATGCGTAATGAATAAAGAGAGAGAAGTGGACCTTTTATAGGTGAAACAGCGAGTTGCCTCACATGCTTCAGTACATGACGGCAAACATGTAAGTAAACAAATATTAAACATCCAAGACAGAAAGCAGGCCTCAAACACGTAGATAACAACCTTTTATCCCCTGAAATCTCGACGGCACCTAGAAACGAGGAGCTCTTGCCCCCTCTGGCCTCGTATCATACTTCCAACCCTCGGTGGCAACACACACAGCGGCCAGCCATGTTGTGGAAGAATCAGGTGTATGTTCCAAAAGTTTAGGGGCGCCAGGGCGGCGAGTCTGTTTAACGGTACCGCCACAACGTTTCCTCTCGTTGTACGTCAACTCATAGAAAAATAATACTTCTGCCACCGTTAGGAACTCACATCCTGTCAGATCCCACAAAGCGGTCAAGGCCAATAGCATCTTCCACATATTTATGGACACTTGACCGACTGCAACATTCAACTCATGGAGCAGGTATTGCAGACTAGGAAGTAGCAGCAGTTTTACCCCAATAGATTCATGAATAATGACATAACCTCCGGTAAGTTAGTTGCTCTCTCACCCTTCTCTAACGGCCGCAACTTCACAATGTCTGGCAGACGAAACCTATCCCCCAACTGTCGTAATCTCCGCCACGACAAGATGGAGGAAGGTTCTTCCACTCTGACACCATCGCTGAGAACCCACGAAAAATTAGCAGGTGCGGAACTTTGACCTTCATCCCTAACCTCGAGCCCATCATCGCTCTGCCCAGAAGCCCCGACACTTTCTTCACTACTGTCGAACACCTCCTCCTCTCTAGTACGACGGATAATCTCATGCTCCTCACTTTGACCCTCTGCTAACAAAGGTAATGAATGAATATATCCATAAACGTTTTTAGAGTGACCGATGTTTGCAATGGCATGTGCTATAGTTTGCTTCTCACCAAATGTCTTTGAAGCTAATCGACTGAAATTGGGTTGCCGATCTTAAGATGTCTTGAACCAGTGCTTGATGCTCTATGTCCCCAAGGCAGAGAAATGTTTTTGTTGATACTGTCAATGAGGATCTTCGAGTCTCCTTCCACTTAGACTTCAAGATAAATATGAAGTAAGATGGCATGTAGACCAGCTCTCAAAGCTAATGATTCAGGGGTAAGGACATCAGAGACTCTAATTTTCTTTGAAGAAGCTATCAAAGAATTTCCCATATCATTTTTGATAACCAAACCTACAGCACCCTGATGATTTAGAAGAGTCATCAAAGTTCAATTTAACATGGTGTATCTGAGGGGGATGCCATTTAATAAGTTTGGAGCTGGATCATTTCTGTGTGGATAAGAATCTATCATTTTTGAATTTGTAATACGCATAAGATTGAACCGAGCAAATAAATCCTCCCACTCAAAATCCTAGGGTTTAGGCTTTGCTTGGATTGGGTTATTGAACACGGTTTGGGCCATTACTCATGTTGTCAAGGAGCAACCCTACTAGTGCTTCTTTGGGTCACTCAACCCGACCCGCAAAATAAAGACCCGTATATTTTGATGCAACAGTAGTTCCAAAACTTGAATACTTACCTTTGAAGGTCCTGATGATACATTTCTTAAGTATGAAAATTACGCATTTAAAAGGAAATGACAAATAAACCTGTAATCATTTTGAGCTAGGGTTTACTTCAAAACACATGCCTTTGATTACTTCAGAAACTTTTGTCCAATATTCTGCACTATCTTTATAGTAAGGGCTCCCACTTTCCGCCAGATAATTCCTTAAGGGCTAAACATTAAACCACTTAACCACATAAGTTCTCATAAGATAAAGCAGCTACATGGTAAAGATTATACAGCATATGCTCCAAAACCATTGATTTTATAGATTACTATATCATCCACCATTCACTAAATTGATCAAGTCTAACCAATCACACCAATCAAAAGTAGCAAGAAGCCATTAAGGAACTTAAGCACTTTGCAGAATAGGGCCACATGTATTTAGAACTCTCTCAAACAGTGTTGCAATTTCAAAAGCAAAACCATTCAAACACAAACATCTGAAGTAACACACCTTTAGCTCCATCCCCACCCCCTTTCAATAACAAACAAACTGGCTCCACTATCCCCTCTATCAAAAACTTCTTTTCCTTTTACTGGCTTTAACCAAATTCCTAGTTTATTTAAAGAAACAACCCTCTTCCTCTTCTCCCTTCATTATTTGTTTCAGCTATTCTTCTTCTGGCTATTTTGGCAGAGATGCTACCCCTTCCTCCTCCACCTGCATCTGCATCTCCAAGACCACCTTCACCACTACTACAAGCCCAAAAGCAAACTAAGCCACCCTCTCTAAATCAAATTACCATATCAAAGTATCCCAAGAATCAAGGCGGTCTGGTGCCTGATGCAGCAGCAAATCATGAATCCAGAAAATCAGAAAAACAACCTATGCTCCGGCCACCTCAGGCTCGACGAACCAATCCACTTATATGGTGTTGTGCAATAGTATGTCTCATATTCAGCCTTATTCTTATCTTCTTTGGAATTGCAACTTTGATCATGTTCCTTGTTGTTAGACCTAGAATTCCATTGTTTGACATCCCTAATGCAAAGCTCAACACCATCTACTTTGACTCACCAGAGTATTTCAATGGTGACTTCGCTTTATTGGCAAATTTCTCCAACCCAAATCGGAAAATCGATGTAAGATTTGAGTATCTGCAGATGGAACTGTACTTTTCTGATAAGCTCATAGCAACTCAGTCTCTTGACCCTTTCACTCAAAGACCTCGAGAAGGAAGGTTGGAAGCAGTTCACTTGGTATCGAGCTTGGTTTACTTGCCTGAGAATCACGCTGTGGCGCTTCGAACCCAGGTGCAGAACAACAGAGTCAACTATAATATAAGAGGAACATTTAGAGTGAGAGCCAGTCTGGGAATGATCCACTTTTCCTACTGGTTGCATAGTAGATGCCAATTACAGATGACAGGTCCACCGACTGGTGTTTTAGTTGCCCGAAGTTGCAGAACTAAAAGATGAAGATGAGAAGCAATACTTGTACCATCTTTCTTTCTTCTGCTGTCTGCATTGAGATCTAAATGGAATTCTTGGTGTATAACAGTGAGTGTATAATATGATACATGAATATTCTATCATACAACAAATGTAATTTGTTTTGTGATATTATTGATTGTATTGAAAAACACAGGAGAAAAATCATCATTTGCCAATGCAATAGTACATAATGAAAGAGGTCACAAACAGAGGAAACATGATAAGATCCTCTGCACAATATTTCCCCTGACAAACTGGAACTCTTTTTGAGGAAGGAAGAACTAGAGTTCTACTTGAGAGAAGGGAAAAAAAGGAAAAAAAGAGTAGCAAGAATATTGTATGGAGAATCAACTAGGATTCTGCGCTGATCTCCGCATAAACTCTCTCCATTCTTAATATTGGCACAATATTCAACTACGGTGTATTTGTTTATTCACAAAAAGAATTCATATAAAAAAGCAATAATTGATCGAAAACTTCAGAGAAACTACAGCCAGAGAAGGAACCAAAATAATAGCTGGGAATCCAACTCCAGCATTATACGTAGAGGGGACATTCTAAATAGTCCTACTCCGAAGTGTCCTCCTAATCAGTAAGCACCTAACATACCATCACTGTTTAGATTCATCAACAATTCAAATATCCATAAAATTTGAAAGAGCTATTCTTTAGTCTAAAGAAACAACAGAAAGGTCAGTCACATGTTCTTGTAATGGACAGCTGGTTCAACACAACACATTACCTTTTTCTTTTTCTTTTTTATACTTCTGTCTTCTTATGCCCAACTATTGTTAGGAACTACTGTAAATCTCCCACTATCATGAAAAGTAGATACCACACTATATCTCCCACTATCATAATCCTCTCCTATCCATCTTGTCTAACTGCAAGCCTAAAACTCACACAGGAAGTCCCTACATTCACTGACTGAAACAGCCAGCACATGACAACTAGCCCACCTCTATCCTTTGCATAAGAAAAGAAGAAACGCAAATCATACAGTACTAGAATTTGCAGCAGAGGGCAATACCATAAGAAAGTCTAAAATGCCTCATAGGAAAGTCCGCTCCTGTTTAACATGACCATGAGCTTGGTTGAAGCAGATAGCTAGTTGACAAAGAGCACATCTCAGCAAAAATTTAGCAATTACCATTTGAGTGCTAAATCATATCTGAATTATTAGGTCACCTACCCTAGTATTCATACCAGTCCTAAAGTATATCCAGCGTCTTATGTTAATCAACGTAATAAAGAACCTCAACAACAAAAAATATAAATAACTAGACAGCACAAGGATCCACCGATATATAATATAAAGTTTCGAGACAAAGTAAGTTCTCATTCTAAACTTTTAGACCACTATGTGTACATTACTTCTGAAAATTCAGAGCGATAACCACATTAAACGATCACTAAAACAATATGTGAGATCTAATCCAAAAACACGAACCGAACCTCATTTACGGAGCCAGAGCAGCTTCACTTTGTACTCACTTCAGCTGGCGTTTTCGCCTCGATAGACAATGCATGTAGTCCACTCTGCAACTCCTCTTGCAACAAGCCGTAGATGAGCCTATGCCTCTTGATCATACTCTTCCCTTCAAACTCCTTAGACACAACTTTCACATTGAAATGCGTCTCCCCATCACCACTTCCTCTAACCCCAGCATGCCCGGCGTGCTGGTAAGAGATATCCTCTACTTCCAATTCCACAGGACTAAGCTCTCTCTCCAATGCTTCCTTAATTCTCTTCCCTCTACCCCCCAAATACCCCGAATTCGACTCCTCTTCATTCGAAACACTCCCTACGACCTCCAATTCCTTCACATTTCCTTCTGACCTTGATTCAACATTCACACCCTCAATGCCACCATTGATTTTCGAACCCAAAGTCGAATTCTTTTCACTAGTACCACTCAATTGCTCAGCATTTTCATTAGAGCTCAATCCAACACTAGAACCCTCAATGCCACCATCGATTTCCGAACCCAAAGTCGAAATCTTTTCACCACCCACTTGAGAATTCAATCCCAAATCCACAGAATCCGAGCCACTAACCAAATCCTTCGCCTTTTTCTGCATCAACTTCAACATATTCAAAAACCCATTATTCCTACCAGGGGATAAGCTCTGCTGAAGCCCAAGATGAAGCGCGAAATCGGGTCGGACCCCCAAAATTTCCTCCACGGGTTCACCCGAGAGCCCTTTAACGAGCAGAGCAGCGAGACCTTTCGAGATAAGCGCGTCGGAATCGGCCTCAAAGAACACGTTCTTGTCGGAATCGAGGTAGGCTCGGACCCAAACCTGCGAGACACAACCTTCGACCTTGTTCTCTTTTGTCTTGTACTTATCTTCGAGGGGTTTGAGTTTCTTGCCGTAGTACAGGAGCTCCTCGTACTTGGCTTTTGGAACCGGTACGGACTCGAAGAGCTTGACAATTTCTCGAAGCTTCGGGGGGAGGTCTTCGATGGGTTGCAGGGGCATTGAAGCTGACGATGCCAAGGCAGATGGGGATCGGGATGAAGATATGGTGGGGATTCTTTCGAAAGAGATGGGTCGACGGAAGGAAGAGAAGTTTGGGTGTTTTGGGAAGGCGGAGAGGGTTTTGGGGTTGAAAGAAGAGTTGGGGAGTTTGGTTGTGAATAATCGAAACGAGGATGAGATAGAAGAAGACGATGACATGATTGGTTCTCGGACCTCTGGCAGTAGAAGCAGGGAATTTCAGAGAAACACACACGGTGATGAAATAGACGGAGGGCTAAACAGTAAACACACAGTTTAACCAGATGGATTCACTACACCAGAATTATTATTATTATTATTATTATTAGAGTCAACCTATTGTCATTCTACTCATTATTTTGTCAATCCTACATTTTTTTTCTTATTCTACATATATTTTTTTTTGTTTCAAATTTATTCCGTTACCCATTTACAATACTCAAAATACATTTTTTTAATATAGGGTTTATCTCTTTTTATATTAAATTACACACAAGTGATATTTTGAAACTTTAATTAGCGATAAGGCCACTTAATTTTTCTTATACATATAAAGTCACTTGCTTCTACAAATCAATTCATTCCTCACAATTTTACCCTCCCACTTAAGAAACCCAATTAATTCCATCAGCCTACGCCCTTACCCCCCCTCTCTCTCTCCCCCCCCCCCCCAACCACAGATTTTCACCCCTTTGTTCTCCGCCTCCGATTCCGGCAACCACTGGCACAACACTCTCCCCCCTGATTCCGACGACCACCGCCTCCGATCTGGCGAGATTCCAATCGATCCAAACTTGCAAAACCTTGAAACAGCATCGCACGCGCCTGAAGACGGCGACTACGACGACAAAGAAGCTTCGATCAGAGCTACCTCACTGGAGTCCAACTCATATCTCTCCGATTCTTTACTCGTCTCAGAAACCGAATGCTCGTAGTGAGGTCGCTGGTTTCTCTGTGAACTCGACCTCATGCTCGTACTTCGACGGTGACATTTCTTGCCGGGTCTCTCCCCCAAGCCCTACGAACAAACAAGTTGTTGTTGGCAGCCTTCTTTTGCCTCATGGACTCGGCCTACCTGCGACTCGAAGATCCACGGTGCCACAAGCTTGCATCGCTCCACCAGTGCGTGTAGATGTTCAAGGTCTGCGAGCAAGCTCCGGTTACCGTCACTAACAAGGCCGACGTCGTCGTCCTCTCAATTTAGTATTGGTGTCGTTCCGGATCTCATTCTCGGTGTAGATCCAAGCGCTGTCGGCGTTTCTCGGTGCTCCGCCATCGACGTTCCTCGCGTTCTCGTGCTCCCTTGCCTCGGCTCCATCGTCTCCCAAGTAATTCGCATTTTCCATTTCGTTTGAATTTGAATTTGTAGTTCCAAATTGTTTTGAAAACCTCGATTTTAATTGCCTAGTAAAAACTATGAAGTAATTAATCGTAATATATTTGGATCAAACTTTTGTTTATGATCAATGAGTAGTATTCACTGCTATGGGTTCTTAGAATCGAATCAAAAATGAAAAATGCATTTTGAGGTCTTGCAGCTTACAGTGCATTCCCTGTTAGGCTCAGAGGAAGTAAAAAGATTGACATTCTGGCTATTGCCATTTGTTATTGATTGATTGTTGTCTTATCTTATATGCTATTGCATGTATGTTAGTGTAATGCTAGCACTGTATCAGAATTTTGTATGAAACTTGGTTTTCTTTTGTTTGTGATTTCGTATCTCTAGCATTTCTTGGTTGAGATTTGTGTTGCACTATCAACATGGATGAACATGGACAATCAGCATATGATTTTTTGCAATAAATTTCATATTTTTTGCAATAAATTTCTTTGTCAGTAGCTGTTTATTACTGGTCAAGTAGCTTTGTACATTTGTCATAATAAGTTTATGTACCTATATCAGTAGCTTTTTAGATTACTTGTTTTTGATTATCTAGTTAGTAAAGAGTACCACATTTACAGTGCAGCTGCATGCTTTCTATTTTAGTTTGCATTTCAAATATTAATATTTTGTTATATCTTTGTTCCTGAATTTTTTCCCATTGCATTTGTAGTGCCAGATTACGAAAATCATGTCAATTTGGGTAGTGAAGCCTCCATTGACCAAGAGATCATTCGACCAACCAAGAAATGTTGCAATGAAGTCTAGTGATGAAGGTGGCAAAATAACGCCTAAGGTTAGCGTAGAGTGGTAGAGCTTGACAAGAAGAAACATAAGTGGTGGCCATTTGAAATATGACACTAGCATTAGCACGTTGACAGTAGCTTACTGCAACTATTGTAATAGATTTTCACAACTATGGTAGTAGCGTTTTACAACTATGAAAGTAGTTTTTTACATAATTATATAATTGTTGGACCTTGCATACTTTTTATATCATTGAATTTGTTTTCTTTCAGATTGCAGTAGCTTTTTTGTTTTAGCTGTATCATTTACATTTCCATATCTTTGTTAGCCTCTGAGAATAGTTTTCTCAATCTTTGAGAGTAGCTTTTGTTCTGCTTGTTTATTGCTTTTGGCGTTGTTAAGAGTAACTTTTGATGATGGTTAGAGTAGCTTTTGTTACTGATGAGAGTAGTTTTCTAGTGTTGGTGACAGTAGTGTTTGTTGCTAGTGAGAGTAGTTTTTGGTGTTGGTGACAGTAACTTTTGTTGGTAGGGATAGTAGCTTTTGGTTTTGGAGAGCATAGCTGTTGTTAGTGACAGTAGTTTTTGTTGCTGATGACAGTGGCTTTTGTTGCTATTGACAGTAATTTTTGTGAACTCATTGGAAATCTCACTAACGTAGCTTTTGTTTGTGATAGTAGCTTTTGTTTGTGATAGCAGCTTTTGTTACTGGTGATAGTAGCTTTTGTTACCTCACTGGAAATCTCATCAGCGTAGTTTTTGTTGCTAGTAACAGTAGCTTTTATTGCTAGTGATAGTAGCTTTTTGTGACATTACCTGAGGTTGCAGAAATTTCATTAGAGTAGCTTTTGGTGTTAGTGACAATAGCTTTTGTGGTAGCCGGAGTTCGTGGGAAGTTGGCCGGAGACCTACCGGAGTTGACCGGAGACCTTGCCAGAGAGGAGAGAGAGAATGATTGTTGACTTTTTACTCTAATGACATTTATGTAAATATGTTGGTTTTATATCCAAAATATAACACCTTTTTTAATCTAGTGGTCTTATGAGGTTTAGATGAAGGAAATAATTAATTGGTGGCCTTATGGCTGAGAAAAAAACATTCAAAGATGCACTTATATGTAATTAACCATTTTTATATTTGGCTTCCTCTACGTGTCTCAATTCTTTTTGGCTTCCTCTTGTCTCTCCGAATCAATCAGTCTTATGAAGTTTCAGTCAGTTCGTCTCACATGTAGAGGTTTGGCGTATATACATACCCAAAAATCAAAATTTTAATCGATAGAGGTTACTATTCAATATTCAGGTAATACTCTACCGAATGAAATAAAAATCCGGTAAATTTCAGTTCTACGATTATAAACAAAGAAATATGGAAACGAATATGAGATTACCTCATTTGTATGCTCCAAGTAGGTGTTTCCAAACTTCATTAGAGTTAATATGTGTGAGGGAGTTTTTGTGTTTTTGGATTTTTGGTAGCAGAACCCTCTTGATAAAGCGAGATTAGGCCCAAAATCGATCAAAGGTTAGACCCGAGAATGATTTTGTTATGACTAGCTAGATGGTAATAGCAGCAACTAGAGGTAAATTCACACAACAAAACTTATGGAAGGATATGGCGTGGAGCTAGATGCCTGGGAGTTTAGTAGAGAGAGAATTCTAGCAATAACATGGTTTTGGGTTAAGGTTGTTTAGATATTGATGGCTAGATTTCAGAGATGAAGCTTGATCTCTTGCTTGATATTTTTGGGTTGTTGTGGCTTGATTTCCAACGGCAATGAACCCGCTTTTATAGTGGAGGTAGGTGAGGAAGATCAGTGATATGAACCGAAGGTTTTGAAGGAGTATTCTCAGTTTTTGTGGGATAATCCTAAACCTTTCTAGTTTTGTTTTCTCTATGAAACCAAAAAGAGTGGAAGCTCATTCAGGCTATGAGAGTGGAGGTCGGTGGTATAGGTATAGGTATAGGACGATGATAATCCCAGATTCTACGCTGCTATGATATTTGGGGGATTCTAATCCCCTAATTTTTGCTATTGTAATTCGTGATCACAAAGTCTTAGGGTCATTGAAAATTGAAATAGGATTATTGAGGATATGAATTGGAAAGCTTCTCCATAGATTCTGGGTTCTTACCAAAAATGGTGAAACACCAATCCCAGCAGCAGTTTGGGGGAGAAGACTACTTAAATGGGTTTTGGGCTAGAGACTAGTTTAATGGACATTGGGTGAGGGAATGACTTTGGTGGGCTGTAAGTTTTGCTGGGCCTACTTTCATCTCTCCACTATCCCATTTTAAGATTTTGGTCCCTCAAGCATGAATTTTGGTCCCTAAGTCCAAAATCGTCGATGGATCTTATCTTAGCAATGAGCCTCACATAATCCATTAACTTCCACACCACATCCCTCCATATAAGCCCCAAGCGTATAAACATAGCTTTGGTCTACGTGTATTGCATGGTAATTTGGCGTGACAAATTATTGAAGATGCATGTTAATTGCTTGAGCATTTTGGCTTGCACTATTTCTAGTTAACTAGACCTTCTTTTGGACTGCAATGAGCTTGCTTGAAGGCCCAACGAGATTGCCGGTTTAATGAATAGTCTCTTCATGTGTCGCTTATAAAATTGACATGGAATTTTGGGTGTTAACAATATGATATATTTTGAGGCATAAAAGTTGTTAACACAACATGAAAACGGTTGAAGATGATGATTGCTAAGAATCAAAGTGTTAGGGTTTAATAATGAATGAAGAGCTTAATAATGAAATTTAAGTACATGTTCTATAAGGGTATAATAAGAAAAATAAATTGTAATTTTAATTGTAATTTCACATTAGGCATTTTAGTCTCTCAATAAATAAAGAACTTGTATGGTGAACAAAGTATTTAGTATGGTGGCAATAGCCGCACCCTATTAAGGTTACTATTATTATTGTTGTTGTTGTTGTTGTTGTTGTTGTTGTTGTTGTTGTTGTTGTTGTTTTTTACGTTGAAAAGACCATCTATTATACAATTCAGCAAACAGTATAATAATGATTCACCCATGAAGGACAATAAAAAAAAAACCATTACTTATAGTACACTACTGAGCACACCCAACTTTTAGATTCAAAACTTCAAAACAAAGAAAATTAGACCACTGCTAGGTCAATAATCACCTCATAATTATTCTCCTAATCATGCTTTTTTGCACTTTGAAAAGGAATAAAATGGAGGGACCTTGAACCGATACCCAAATTTTACCCCAAAAACTCTCACTCGCCCCATTTAACTATTTAAGTCCCAAATGACAGTTTTACTTTTCTAAATTACTCTCTCTCTCTCTCTCTCTCTCTCTCTCGGCCCAGATTGAAAGTGTCGAATGTCGAGTATGGGTCGTCGGTGCAAGAGACATGCTATTGCTATAGAGGTCTGGCGATCAGGTATCGATCATCAAAGAACGTCGGCGATCAATATCAAGGGATGATTGCCTTGAGTCACCGAAAAACTTATCTACGTCTAATTGACAATCTTAAATGAATGGTGGCATAGGATTGTTTGCTCATCAATCCCAGTCTAGAGTGTGCCATGTATCACTAGTTTGCTGCTAAACATCAGGATGGGAGCTTGTGTGTCCAAAACTAAAACTAAGGAAGATGACGAGTCTGAACATACTGTTGAGTGCACCCCATCACCGTACAATAGAAAAGTGGGATCAAAAGTTGGCCAAAGGAAAGATATATGGCAAAGTTGTGATTGCAATGTATCCACAACAAGACACCATAACAGAAGTGGTAATTTGATGCTAAACTGCATTTTTAACCAAGACATCAATTGTTCCCTATGCATACATCTAGGGTTGGGACTTTAGACCCGAAGAACAGAAAAATCGGCTCGAACCGCCCAGAAATTGGTGGTTCGATGCAGTTCCAAGCTTTGAAAATGCATCAGTTTTGAAGAACCGAACCGAGTCTATAAACTGCAGTTCAGTTTCGGTTCCAATGCTTCATACCACCACAAATCGAGGAACCATACACATTAGCCTATATATATAAATCCCAAACATAATCAAGATTTCCTTATTTCACTCTTTTCGATCTAAACCCTAATCTCTATTTCACTTCTCTAGTTCTTCCCCATTTCTCCCAAAATGGCAAAACCGTACCCTAAAATCCTAAATCTCTTCAAATCCCTAATCCTTATTTCACTCCTCCAGTTCTTGATCTTCCCCATTTCTCCCAAAAGGGCAAAACCGTACCTTTAAATCCTAAATCCCTTCAACAATTCAACATCCTAAATCCCTTCAACAATTCAACATCCTAAATCGCTTCAATCCCTATTTCATTGTTCCATTGATGCATTCAACATTATTCATTTCCTTATTCATTAAATCATCAATGACCACTTATTCAAGTCCCAGTCCTGTTGCTCACGAGTTGGTGGCTAAATTTGCTGCTCCAACAGAAGAAGAAACCAATCAAACCATTAGTGCCAATACATCAGAAGAAGAAGAAGAAGAAGAAGAAGAAGAATAAGAAGAAGAAGAAGAAGAAAAACCACTATTGCAGGTCCTAGAGGGAAGAGGACAAAATCTGCTCCAACTCCGACCCAACTCCGAGAGTTTCAAAGAGGAAGAGGGAGAAAAAAGCTGCAGTATGTTC
The DNA here is from genome assembly GCA_025331145.1 of Rosa persica. NCBI lineage: Eukaryota > Viridiplantae > Streptophyta > Magnoliopsida > Rosales > Rosaceae > Rosa > Rosa persica. The sequence goes on from WFKR01000005.1 coordinate 61,010,310, forward strand.
AGAAGTTTGGGAGCAGTTCACCAAGTTTGATCAGCCACTAATCTAGGTGGTCGATGGAGTGGAAAGGGTTGTTGGGAGCACAAAAAGAGCTTAATGTAAGTATTGCCCTACCCATCTAGCATGTGATTCTAGAGAGAATGGCACTTGCTCACTTAGGAAACACATTGAGCTTATTTGTAAAGGTTATCCGGGTAGACTTGATTTAGAGGAGGGACAACAAATTTTAAGTATTGATATGGTGGATGGGAAGCCTAGTTTAACTAGTAGGACTTGGAGTCAGGATGCTTATGTAGATGTTGCTACTAGAATGATAGTGATAGATGAGCTTCCTTTTAGTGCCATTGAAAGGCCTGGATTTAGGCACTTTTGTGAAGTTGTTGTTCCTAGATTTGAGGTGCCATGTAGGAAGGTTATTATCAAGGATTTTTTGAGGATGTATGGAGTAAAAAAAGTGAGTTGAAAGTTGAATTACAGTCCCATTGTGTGTTTAACAACAGATACATGGACTAGTTGTCAAAACATCAATTACATGGTCATCACATCCCAATTTGTACACTATGGTTGGAAAATGTGCAAAAGAGTCTTAAAGTTTTGTGTAATTCCAAACCATCATGGCAACACTATTAGTAAAATATTAGAGAATGCCTTGATTGAGTGGACAATTGATAGAGTTTTGACAATTAGTGGAGAAATGCAGCTGCAAATGGGGTTGCTATTGAGTATGTTAGGAAGAAAATGTTAACTTGGGATAGGAAAGCCAATCTGTGGAGGCGGGTTTATGCATGTGAGATGCTTAGCTCACATTGTGAATTTAATTGTGAGGTCTGGTTTGCATATAATGGAGAGGTCAGTAGCTTCAACCAGGAATGCTATTAGATATATGAGGAGTTCTCAGGCCAGAACAGATGCATTTAAGTTTTGTATGGAATAGACAAAGGCAGAGTGTAAAAAAATTTGCATTTTGGATGCTCCAACAAGGTGGAATTCCACCTACGTACCTGATGTTGGACATAGCTTTGGAGTTGAGAAGGCATTTGATAGGATGGCAGAGGATGAAGATGTGAAGTACAGAAGTTATTTTGATGAAGAAGAAGAATTAGAAGAGGAGGAGGATGAAACAGAAGTTGTACATAGGTCTAGAACACCAAGGAAGAGGGTTGGGCCACCAAAGGATGAAGATTGGGAGAAGGCTGAAATTTTTGTGAATTTTCTTAGAGTTTTCTATCAAGTTACAGTGAATGTGAGTTCTTTCACTGCACCCTACTTAACAGTTGGCTTTCCATGACATTGTAGCCATTAAGGCTGAGATTGATGATTTGTTTTATAAGCCAATAGGTGAAGACTCAACTGAGACTAATAAGCTGCTATTTCAGATGGCAAACAAGATGAGAAAAAAGTATAGCAAATACTTTGATCAGTTAGACGACATCAATCAGCTTTTTCTTGTAACAGTTATGTTGGACCCTAGGTACAAGTTGATGTACTTTGAATTCAATTGTGACAATATGCTTGGGTTAGATAGGTCAGAGATCAAAAGGAGGTCAGATTATGTGAAAGAGCTGTTGGTTAACCTCTGTGACCTATATGCAGCATCAATGGGTGCACAAGGTTCACAAAAGTCAAGAAGTGGAGAGAGTACAGCTATGGTTATGAGCAGCAGTAGTAAAAGTCACAAGACTAAGGGAAGAGTTACTGGGAAAAGGAAGGTTGTACTTGAAGATTGGAATAGACAACTTGAACAAGGTGATCAGATGGTGATTGGACATGAAGTTGATAGATATTTGCCTTGACCCGATAGAAAAGCCTAAAGAAGGTGAAGATAGTAAATATACCAACTTGCAGGCTCTTGTTAGGGATGTACTAGCCATTCAAGTCTCCACAGTGGCTAGCGAGTCAAGTTTTAGTACTAGAAAAAGAGCTATTGACCCATATAGGAGCTAACTGACTCCAAAATCTGTAGAGGCACTGATCTGCCTTCAAAATTGGCTTAAGTCAGATAGCATTATGGGGTTGGAATATCCATTGAAGAAATGGAGTTTTATGAAAAAGTTGAGCAAGGTACATTTAATTATTCAAAAGATTTCTGAGTTTTTAATTATTCTTTGTTGAATTCTGTCATACCTCATAAGTCATTATCATTTTTTGGATGCAGAACAAGCTGATGAAGAGAGAAAAAGAAAAGAACAAGCTCAAAATGCAAGTGCTTCCAAGACAACAAGGGATCCAAAGACAGCAAGGGATTCAAAGGCTGCAAAGATTTCTAAGACATTAGATGCAACAAAGTTTTCTAAGACTTCTAAGCTTTCCAAATCCAAAAAAATTAAAAAATGATTAAAGTCTCCAACTGTTAAAAGTTTGCACTTTGCAGTTTGCACTTTTTGTCTAAAATGTTTCAGGTTTGTAATATGTAGTTTAGGTAATGTGAAACTGTGAAGTGTATCTGTGTATGTGTATTGTGTAATATGCAGTTTGTGTAATGTAGTTTTTATATTATGCATTTATGAAGTTTGTGTAATATGCAGTTTGTTGTTGCTGAGTTGCTGTGTAATTGCTGGAGCAGCTGGACTGTGCTGTACTGCTGCCTGCTTGAGTGCCCTGCTTCATAGTTCCTTTTTTTTTTTTTTTTTTTTAACTGGTTTGGACTTTGGACTTTGGACTATGGAGTTGGAGTTTGGATAGTTTAGCAGTTTTGGACCTTGGAGTTTGGATCACTCAGGTACTTTGTGATTTTTACCAATTTGAACTTTTGTAGTTTGTTCAGTTTACCAATTTGGCACATTGGTCATGTTTTAACTTTTAACATGTTTATTTATTGCAATTTGAATGTTTCATCAATAAGCATTTGGATCAATTTGAAGTGTTGGATGTTTAGACTACGTTTCAATGATCAAGTTGCCTAGATTGGACTTGGAATAGTCATTGTTGGCTTATGTTTGAATGTTTGAATTCCCCAGATTGGACTTGGAAGCCTGGGAAGATGGAAATTTGTAATAGTTTAGCAGAACCGCTGGACCCAAGGAACCGACATAACCGAACCGAAGTTAAATGGTTCAGGTCCTTGTCAGTTCTTGCTTTTGAAAATGGCAAACCCGAACCGAATTGCTTATATATAAGCTACATATAAGTTACATATAAGTTATTGACAAAATATGACTTAACAAATACATTCTCTAAATATTGAATTAAACGTATAAGGACTAAATCTTACAAATAAAGACAATGTGCTCTCCATTTGCCACATGTCATGAGTTAATTTACTTTTTTACCCTTAACTATTTCTTTTGACTTCTAATCCCTTTATAATGATCAAATCTTACAAATAAGAACAATATGCTCTCCACTTGCCACATGCCATGAGTTAGTTTCTTACCCTGAATGCTCTATTTTTTTTAATTTATATTACTAATCGACAGCAGTCTAATGTCAGTGATGATGGAATAGCTGAACACATTAAACAAGTAAATATTCAAAAGAACACAGTTAAGAAGGATATCCTCTGCTCCAATTTCCAAATGTTGTATGGCCTTTATATTTCAATGTTCTTAAGGCTCCACATCTCCATATCTTTAGCCATTTATGTATATGGAAGAGCACTACCTTTTGATTCCCTTCCCTTTATTCCAAGTCGTCTATATGTTAAGGCTCTAATCTGAGGCTTATAACACGAGAATTCAATTGACTTCTAAGTTAGGCAGGAGATACTGTAATCAGTTCATGCATGTTCTATTTGCCCCATCGTAATTTCCTCCCTCTTTACCTTGCTCTTATGTTTCAAGTGTTGATGTTATCCATACCTTATTGTTTGTTCAAATTCTATAATATATCTCATGTACAGTTTTATTCATTTTCTCTCACTCTTATTATGTAATGTTTAAGTGACAGCCCATCGCATCTCATCAATGCAGAAGATGCGTCAACCGCAGATGAACCAACTGATGAAGCATAAGAAGAAATCATATGAAGTAATTGGTTTGAACTAAAAAAGTAGGATATTTTGGTGACAACTAATCACTTTTGAATTTATATATAAGGAAGGGAAAATCGTCCAAACAGTGTCTGAAATTTTCCGGATTATTAATTTTCATACTTATACTTTGAAAAATATCAAAATGGTACCTAAAGATTTAAGCCCAACCTAATTTCTATACCTAATAACAGTAAAATCGTTAATCCCGTTAACTTTTCAAGGCCATTTTTGTCATTTAAGTATTCATCCCAATACTACACAACAAATCCGCTGTAGCACATTTTGGTTAGATATCAACCCGGGTTCAACTCCCGGCAGCAGAGCTATTTTTTTTGTTTTTATTTTTTCCCTTTCTTTCTATCCTGGTTCTGGTTGAAATCACATTTCATAAAGATGAAAAAAGGAAAGTTTCATGGTTTTGGGGTGGGAGGAGGGTCTTGGCTGAGACAGTGTTGAAGATGTGAGTGGTAAATTTAAGGGAAGGAAGCTTTGATGACTACTGAAGTACTGAGTGAAGTTGAGATGCTTTTAGGGAGTGCTGGGTGCAGAGGGTGTTTCATAATGATAATTGCTTCAGTGGGATTTCTTGGTGGGCTATGTTTATAATAAGCTTGGACAAAAAATTGAGAGAGAGAGAGAGAGAGAGAGAGCAAAGCTGAGCTTAAAACGAAAACTCAGCTTTATAATCTGGGTTTTACTTTCAATACTCAGCCTCGTGGTCATGTATATGATTTTGGCTTTGCCATTTATGATGCTAATAACACTCGATCACAAAAAGAGTGGGCCATCCCAAAATCAGTGACTATGTCAACTGCATTCGTCGGTTTGGGTCTCATGTCGATCATCAACTTCGCTATAGAAGAAATTGAGGGGGTTATTGATTGTCCCCATGTGGGGTTACCCATATATTGGTGTGTTTCACCTGCCATCCTGGGTTCTGTATATTCATATATTGTTTCACCATTGTTAACATTTGTAAACAACTTTACCATGAATTAGAGAATGGTTAGACCGGTGATGAATCAAAAAGCTAAGCTTCTTCTATATGAGCAATCTACATATCTCAGGACCACTCTTCTTCTTCTTACAACCAACAATTACAACCACCGTGCCATTTAGCTGCAGAATCTTCATCAGCAGATCAATTATCATAGCAAAAACTCCAATACCAGTCCACCCAATTACAAAATTATTAGCCACCATGCCCACCCATCAATAGCCCAGATTCTAGCAATTAATATCCCCTATCAATCCAATTCGATTAATTATCATCCACATTTGCAGAAACCAAACTTGCATTCCCACCCACTGCTCAACCTCCGACCACCAAAAGATAAACCCTGCAGCAGCCGTCACCACCACTTGAGAAGAAAAGAAAATCAGTCGGTGCATCACCATCACCATGTCCCATCCGACGATGTCGTAGCGAAGGCGCTGCAGGACAACCCCGTTTGTCTAGCTCCTAGGCATCTCCCACACCACAACTCCTTGCCGTCTTCGATGAAATTAAGGTTCTGGAGATCGATTTGGGGGAAAAGGATTGGGGTTCAAGTGAAGGAGTGAAAATACCTTTGAAAAGTTAACGAAGTTAACGATTTTACTGTTGTTAGGTACGGAAATTAGATCGGGTTTAAATGTTCAAGTACCATTTTGATATTTTTCAAAGTATAGGTATGAAAATTAATAGTCCGGAAAAGTTGAGACACTGTATGGACAATTTTTCCTATAAGGAACAATACCAGCTTTTGTAATATGTTAAAAAAAAAAAGCATAGGTATGAAAATTAATAGTCCGGAAAAGTTGAGACACTGTACGGACGATTTTTCCTATAAGAAACAATACCAGCTTTTGTAATATGTTAAAAAAAAAAAAAGGGCCACAACAATGGCGTTTCTTAGCTTATTGTTACTTTATTACATATAAAATGAAGGGAAAAACCAAACCCGCAGCTTACCTAAATTTCTCTACTATAATCAAAAAGTTCAAACTAAACCAGGTGTACAGATTTTGACAAAAAACAATTGGTGTTCAATGTCTAGCTGCTTGGTTTGCATAAAAATTCTGCTATGTAATGTTATGAAATCAACGATATTCTTATGTAGGAAGAATTTCACAAATGGTCACTCAACTATGACTCATTCAACACTTTGGTCACTCAAGTTTCAAATATATCATTTTGGTCACTCAACTATTACATTGTCAATAACTTTAGTCACCCAATGGGCATTTTATCTCACTTTGATAACTTCTCCCAATCATTCTAATACATATTTCTCAATTTTCACAATTGGTTGAAAGAAAATATCATTAATATTGTGGTAAATAATTTTTTTTGATGAAAAAAATTAAATAAGTGACTAAAGTGAATAACAGAGTTAAAGTTGAGTGACCAAAGTGATATATTTAAAAGGTGAGTGACCAAAGTGTTGAATAGATAAAAGTTGAGTGACCATTTGTGATATTCTCCCTCAATCTTATGTATAGAAACAGTTACTTTTCTAAACAATCTCCATCAACATGTAATTATTGTTTTTTTCCATTACATATTTCTAATTCATTGATAACAATAAATCCCGGTTCAAAGCGTGGGCAAAATTTTCTAGTGAATTCTATTTTTGAATTGCCGGTTTGTGCGATGGGAGCATGATTATTCACACATATATTTAGAGTTCTCTAGCCAGCAAGAGAGTGGTGGTGTTGGCAATGTGCACATTACTTATGATGTGGCTATGATATGTGGCATGATCATTGAGCTTAGGTAGCTCGGGCATAGTCAAGACATAGCTAACGGGTGTGTGGAGTAGTCCTATATTATAATGGAGTATGCAATGACAACTCAGACATAGCTAATGGGCGTGTTATGCAGCCAAATATTATAACGTGAGTGCAGTGGCATCCTAATTTGACTTATGAGTGGTTGCAGCGGATTATGATGACAACTTGTTACTTTTCCGTAAAAGTTTATGATCTTGTGATGATGGTGCTTTGAGTGGGTACATGCTGGTTCTTAATTATTGAACCATGTATATCTCAATGACTTGCTGCGAGACAATTTTGATGAAAGTGTGTACCTGAAAAGTATTTAATTAATAGTTTTGATTTTTTTTTAATATTGTAACTCCTGTGATTTTCGAGAATGGTATTTTGTGACAGACTTATATATTTGAGTTACTCACTGAGCGTACCTTTTGCTCATTCCTCATTTGAATATGTTTGCAGGTCACTTAAAATTTCTGATCAAAAGATTTTGGAGAGAATAGTGGAGGGTAGAATTCTTGTTTGTCTTTTTTTTTTAGAATCGGTTGTAAGCACTATTTGTGTTACTTCTGTTGAATTATTTGCTGATCTTGTTATCTTTTTATTTTTAGTAGATTGAGTACTTGTTTTATTTGGTTTTCAAATCTAATTCAACCAGTAATAATGTTTTGGTCCAATGTCGGAACCGGGACTTTTCAAGGGGTATATAGGAGAATTAATGTAATACCCGCAATTTTCATTTTAAATTCGAGTGATTGTATCGAATGATTATTATGCGATTTCACGATATATGTTCGATAATCATTCATTTTTACAATTATCGAAATTTCGAAACGTTTATTTTAACGAAAAGCTCGAAATAGTCGGTTTGAGAAATCGACTTTTTCTACGTACGGAATTTGGAGAAACTTCCTTCATGAAAGTTGTAGAGCTCGTCGATACGAGTCCGTACACGTGCGGAACACGAAGATCGGATTTTTTCTGAATTAGTTATCGAATTTCGAAGTTTTCCGAAACATGTATATATAGAAAAAATTTTTGGAAACCCTAAATTTTTCTTCTACCGGTTCTTCTTCTTCCTTCTGTTTCTGGAAAAAGAAAAAAACAAAAAAAAAACTGGTTCTCTCTCTCGCCGTCGCTCTCGACCGAAACGGGGAGGAAATTTCTCCTTAATTGTTCTCCCTCCACAGACCACCTCTCGACCTCAAACCAAGTCTCAGGCGTTCGTCTCAAGCTGCTCTAGCTCCCGGAGGCAGTTTCACAAGGCGGCGCAGCCTGTGGAGGCGGCGGCACGGCCCGAACCGAAAACGACCATTTTCGGTTCGATCTCGATATCTCGAGCTACACTCCACCGTTTCACTTGATTCTTGTCTCATTGAGCTCGCCTCAACTTCCTCTACAAGCACCAAGAAGGGCCGGAACTGGGTCGAACGTTTTCACGTTCGTTGGAGCTCGACCCGAACGGATCGAAATACCGAAACTTTCAATCAAGATATCTCGAGCTATACAAGATCGTTTCTTGTGATTCTTGGCTTGTTGAGTTCGCAAGGAAGTTCTGAACAAGTTTCCAGAAGGAATCGGGGCTTGAGGTTGCAGTTTTCACGTCGGTTTTCAAGCTCACCGGTTTCTGCATATTTTCCGGCCGCCGACTGTAAATCGGTAATTTCGATGCCTTCCCGTCATTTTTAGGTCTTGTGCTAGTTATGAAAGTTGCTCAGAATGATGAAACGAAGGGGACAAGCTTGGCCCCAACACCATTGGCGGTGGTCGGTGGCGGCTCTGTCCCTAACTCCGGCAGCCTTTTCCGGCCACCTCCGGAGGTCTAAAATTTGGTTTCTGTCCATTTTATGATTCTATGTTTCGATACGATCATTTTGGCGTATTAAACGCATTTTTCGGATATCGTATGAATTAGTTATGAATTTTGTGATTTCGATCGATTTCGGTCGTTAGATTGTTGATCTGTGAAATTATGACCGTCGGATGAACTTGTAAATTTGTTATGTTGATCATATGACTATCCCAGAGGCTTTGTGTGGTCATGGGCGAAGATCCGACCGTTGGATCTTCGCATATGTGAAAAACGGTAATTAGGGGAGCGATTCGTGAGAAACCGCTCGTCGGATTTTAATGTAAATTAGAATCTGGCCGTTAATTAGTGGTTAAATTATGTGTTGAAATTGTTGGCTAAATTCGAATCACATTTGATTATGTGATTGACGGATTTTATTTGAGTGGGCTATTCGGCGTTAATTATAAATTATAATTTATAATTATATTGAAGACGCAGCGGGAGTTTCGAGGTGAGTAAAAAACTCACGTGGTTCATATTACGAACCGAGCATTTTAATTTATTTATTTTTGGTAATTGTGTGAAAATATATTTGCGGATTAAATATTTGTTTTAAAATTTCATGGACTTGAATCACCACGGTCCATAGGTAAGTAAAATGAATTTTAACTATACAAATGAATTTCATAATTTTCTTGTGTGAACTATAGATGGTATTAGTGGTCATTCCTGAGTGGATGATTACGTATATATATATTTACGTGAAAAATATATATTGATGAGTGGATTGTTGATTGATGATATGATTGAGTAGAATTGATGAGTTGATTATATTACAATCGTGTAATTCCATAATAATATGATGTATCTTGGTTGGGTTGATTTCAGTATGTAATATTATATGTTGTGTTCATTTATGGGTTTAGAGTTGACGTAATGACTGGTGTGGGTAATCGGACGCTCTAATCCTAGTGTGGATAATGGGATACGATTGGTCGAGTATGTGGAATTATTGGACGTTCTAAATATGTATATAGGTATACATATTGATGAAATACAATAATTGATAAATATGTCGGATGCCATAACCTAGGCCAGGTGACCGGCTACGATTCAGTTAGAGCTCTAGTCTGTCAAGTACCGTATTTTTATAAATACGATGATAAAAGTTGTGGGGAAAGTTGTGAGTGGGGTTGTCTTGATATATTGAATTGGTGTTGTTTGAGATGGTTATTATTTACATATGTGGAAATAATTGAGTGTTGCTGTGTGTGGAAATAAATGAGATTAAATTAAGTAACAGTTCATTCTTTTACTCATACGAGCTTTCATAAGCTCACCGGGTTTTGTGTTGTTGCAATCTCGGTACACTATTCAATGGTGTAGCGGATATTCCTGCAGGTCAGGATAACCAGGGAGGTGACCGAGCTGCTTAGGTGTTACAACAGTTTTGTTATTTATCTAGTTGTGAGGTGTGTGTATGCTCATTTAGAGCTTTACATTACAGTTTGGATTTGTGTTGTAATAATTAACCGAGACTAAATTCGGTTTGTTTTTATTTCGTATGGTGAGTATGTTAAGAAAAGAATTTTTCAGGATGATTATTTTGAGTTTGCAGTATTTTCATGTTTCGGATTTTGAATTGTTATTTTGAAATTCGGGGCATGACAATTAATTGAGATGAAAATAAAGGGTAGACACATAGTGACGATGATATTGATAAAAAGGTTGCTGTACCGGTTTTGTTAGATTAGTAAAACACGCAATATATTTAAGTGGTACGAGTTCTTGAGCTTTCATGACAAGGCTGCTAGATTTTATCTACCCTGCCTATTCTTTCTGGTTGCACATTTTGTTGTTTTGTTATGCTGCAGCTTAGATCTTGAATTGATTGAGATTGAATGAATACTTTGTAGATGAATATCTTATGTACCATTTCAGCTTCAATTCATTGTCATTTAGATTATAAGACATTTAAGCATTATGTATCTATATGTTTATCAAATGGATTCATAGTACTGTTTCTTAACAATAGAATGTTGTTTGTTTTGCTTGCAGGCAGCAGTTTATATTCTACAACATCTGTGTACAAGGTCTGTTTTGTCCAAGAACTTCTATTATAGTAGCATGTTTTGTCCATCCCCCTGATTTGTACTGTTTTGTAGAACATTCTACTATACGTAGATGAACTTCTACAACAACTCTTAAAGTAGCATGTTTTGTCATGTATCCTATGTCTTTTTCTTAATTCGTGATGCCATTAATTCATCTATCCTATTTACTTTGGCAGCCCACACACGACCAATCTTGGAACCATGAAGCATATTTATTATTTCCAGTTCATCTGGATGGAATACTGGATAACGCGAAGGTTATGAAAACTAAAAAGGTGATCTTTTCAACCTCAGATGTTCTTCAAATATTCCGGCAGGTAAATGAAGATTTCATCCTATTTTATCCCCTGTTTAATATGATACAATTCCTCTTTCAAAATAAAGGTTGTACTGGTCTGTAGAACAATGTAGGCATGGTTTAAGTCCATCTATGAAAGTATGAATAGCACTGGGTTGCAATTTGACATATTTGGAAGTAACATGGGTTTACAAGCAATAAACCGTAAAAGACATAGTTCTGGAGTCCACCAGAGAAATAGAGAAAATCTCTATATTTTATTAAATTTGATATGATAAACTAATCTTCATACATAGCATGATGATGCTTATATAGGCATCCAACACCCTAAATCATAAGCTAACAAGAAATCCTAAAGAATCCAAATTAAAAAGGAAACTGAGAACCCAAAAATAAAGGAATCCTAAAACAAATGTAAGACTAGCCCAAAAATACTAAATCACGAATCGGATAATTAAAACGATATATTTTGGCCTAAATGTCTTAAGGCTCACTAAAGTGAGTCTTGAAGATCTCGTCGTTCCCATTTCGGAAAGGTATACGTCTCAAACGGATATTTTGGCCAAAATTTACTCCAATCTGATTTACAATTCAAAACCTGACTTTTCGCACAAGAAACCCAGAAAGTCCAAAACCAAATTTTCTTGGATATTGCAACGGCTAGTAACCTCCTTATGCGTGAATTACCTATTTTCCAATCACTCTTCTTGATTCCACGCCGCTTCTTTATTTTTCTAGTTTTGCCAACTAAACTAGGCCCATTCTTGTCCTACATCATTCTCCTCCACTATGAAAGAACTCGCCCTTGAGTTCCTCTTGAATAAAGGACAAGAATAGGTAGACAAAAGACCCGAGAAAAAATTAGACAATTGAACCTGTGGGTTATTGGCCAGATCGTCTGCATATTCTAATGAACAATCATGAACTCAACACCATAGATGAGTCTGTCGTATGCATGTTGGCTCTAATAGGTAACCTTAATAGATTCTTCTTGGCCTTCATTGCATTCTTGAATGACATCTTCTTGGCTCTCATTGCATTCTTCATTACTAATAACCATGTCTGCATGACTAACTACATCTTTAACCCCTTCTTGGTCATCATGGATGATTTCTTGTGGAGCTTCTTCCATTGGAAATTCTTCTGGTTTTTCTTCAGATAAACTATTAATCTCAACATGCAAAGAAAACTTGGACTCTAACTTCTTTTCAAAAACCTTAAGTGGGTAATTCTCGATCGAAAAATCTCTAGGCAGAAATTTTTCGCTAAGAAGACCTTTCATCTTGCTCCACATTCGAACACACTCTTTACCTTGCCTCTGACGAGAGCTCTGCAACTGATCCCACCAATAAGCAGTATCTTTCTTCAGTTTCTGAGAAACCTTCTTAGCTTGCTTGTGTTTTGGAATCTCCATGATCTCAAAGAATCTATCCACTTCAACCTGCCAATCCAGAAAATCCTCCACGCTCATGTGACCAGAAAAGTAAGGAATGTCAGCCTTGGTTATGAGATCCTCGGAATCATAATTAATATCACCTCCACCACCACTTGGAGCTGTAGCATTTTGTCCTTCCCCACCTCTATTACAGTTGGTGTTGTTGTTCCTTCCTTCTAACAACCCACGCAATTCTGCCATTTGAGTGTTCATTGCTGCCATTTGAGCATTCACGGTAGCAGTTATCTGAGAGGTAAGGGCATCCAAATCCGCTCTTGTAACTAGGGTAGTACGTTCGTCACCCATGGATAATCAAGGTAAATAAGAGAGACATGGAAGACCTGCTCTGATACCACCTCACGCAGTCGGAAGTAACCTGGGTTTACAAGCAATAAACCGTAAAAGACATAGTTCTGGAGTCCACCAGAGAAATAGAGAAAATCTCTAGATTTTATTAAATTTGATATGATAAACTGATCTTCATACATAGCATGATGGTGCTTATATAGGCATCTAAAACTCTAAATCATAAGTTAACAAGAAATCCTAAAGAATCCAAATTAAAAAGGAAACTGAGACCCAAAAATAAAGGAATCCTAAAACAAATGTAAAACTAGCCCGAAAATACCAAATCACGAATCAGATAATTAAAACGATATATTTTTGCCTAAATCTCTTAAGGCTCACTAAAGTGAGTCTTGAAGATCTCATCGTTCCCATTTCAGAAAGGTATCATACGTCTCAAACGGATAATCTGACCAAAATTTACTCTATATGTTTTACAATCCAAAACCTGACTTTTCACACGAGAAAGCCGGAAAGTCCAAAACCAAATTTTCTTGGATATTGCAGCGGCTAGTAAACTCCTTATGCGTGAATTACCTATTTTCTAATCATTCTTCTTGATTTCACGCTGCTTCTTTATTTTTCTAGTTTTCCGCTAAACCAGGCCCATTTTCCAATCACCGTTAGAGAGTGATAACGGTGAGTTTTTTTGTGTCTTTTGAGATAACAGGCATGATGCAGGACATCAATAGGTGGGTTATTGCCTATAACTGTGCTGAGCCTTAGATGGTAGAAACTTTAGTAATGGAAAGTGTTTAGAGAGGAGAAAAAATAGTGTTGCAGTTTTGGGTGGTTGTGGAGAAATTAAAGTGGTTTGAACTAATAGGGAGGCAAAGAGAGACTTAGGAAAGAGATCTCAAGGCAGTACGACTTTTAGAATTGGTGAAATCTATTTGTCAACGTTTTTAAGGTCCGGTCATTTATCTACGGTGATGAAATGCTAAATGCTTTTATCTACCATGACGATTTACTATTAATTCTATGTTTATATGATTTACAATGACAGCCAATCACAACCAACCTTAGCAGCAAACGAGCCCACTGTGGACGGCTTTGAAGATCTAATGTAGAATTATTGGTTCAGATTAGAAATGTAATGTATTTTGGTTAAAACCAACTATTTTTGTAACCAACATGTAAGAAACAGTGTTGGTTAGTTACAACAGCAATTTTTTGAAATTGCAAATAGAGAGGTTTTTTTTTATTTTTTTTTTTAGAATGAATGATTCATTTATTCAAAGAAAACCAGATGACAAAATATGAGAGTAATCGATGGTGCACATAAAATCTCTACTCACCTCCCTACTACCTAAACCAGTTATGGGTCCGTCACCAACGATGACTTCCCTAAGCTAAGAGGGCCCAACCCCTAACCAAACATATCGCCCACTATTACGAGCTGCAAAACCTGCCAATACATGAGCTGCCATATTAAGCCTTCTAGGAACAAGTGAATACCTTGAATACCCATAGAACCCATTAAGAACCGATTCTATCTACCACCAATCCTTCAGCAGCAAGACATTCCTCAGTTCCATTAATCAATGGGCCATTAATCAAATGGGCAGCTTCCAGACAATCTGTCTCGACGCTCACACTTCTCCAACCTTGATCCATGCTCCACTCTAATCCCATCACTATTGCCATCAACTCTGCTGCCACCGGGCAAAACCTGCTCGTCAAACGCTCGCCCATTGCAGCCACCAACATACCCCCACTGTCCCTACAAACAATACCCACTCCAACATTGTTGCCATTATGGACAACGGAGGCATCACAATTAAGCTTTAATTGGCCATCAATAGGTGGCACCCATCCACTTGATGCATTACCATGCACGTTACTACCCCCAGGTTGATTCAAAAACCTGGTTTTGTGATATGCCATTCCAAACCGCCGCACTCATTGCATAAATAACCTCTGAGGCCGTGGATGCTCATCATGCTTACCAAATTGCACCGCATTTCTTTCCTTCCAATTACTCCATAGCAACACCACCAGAAACCTCAGTTCATCCACCGTCAACACCTTCCTAGCATCCTCCAAAAAATTAATAAAAGAATTCCACGTACCTTGGCCCAACTTGGAATAGAAGTTCGCCTTTTCCAACACCGCAATACTGTATGAGCATTGATATATTGCGTGTAAAGGTGATTCCTGAGCTTGTTGACACCGAGAGCACGTAGAATCAGTAACCAATCTCCTCAACGACAGAGAAGCCTTACATGGTAGATAACCTGTAGCAAACCTCCACAGAAAATGGGACATTTTTGGAGGGACTTTAATCTTCCAAAGTTGTTTCCAAAATTCAGAAATAGTAGGAACTCCATTAGAACCACCTCTTGAAGCTTTACCCTCCTTTAAAGCCACTCTATATCCACTCTTGACAGAATACTTCCCATTACGATTCGGACTCCAAATAAGTTGATTCCTGCCTCCAATACGAACTAAAGGAATACCCAGGATTGCCTCCACCTCTTGGGACGTCCCTACTTGATTCAACAAAGCTGGATTCCAATTCCCATCTTCAGTAATTAGCTCAGCTACGTCCATAGACATATTCAACCCAGGCTTATAAGAAACTCGAAAACCATCCATCCCCAGCACCCAAGGATCAAGAAAGACCTTAATATTAAGGCCATTCCCAACCCTCCACCTCAATCCTTGCTGAAGTAACTCCTTCCCCCACATAAAAATGCACGCCAAACAGAGGATGGATTATTCCCCACTTCAGCCTCCAAAAAATCACGATTCTTAAAGTACCTGGCCTTCAACATTTTACCAACAAGAGAATTAGGATCCCGCAACAGTCTCCGCTTTGCCACCAAAGCTTTATTGAATTGCTGAATCTCTCTAAAGCCAAGTCCCCCTTCACTCTTTGCCACCAAAGCTTGGTTTTTCCTCTCGAAAGAATAGAGAAGCCCAGTTAGTATACCTGCTTCTGCTTAGAATTTCAATTTTTAAGTAGATAAAGATACGGATGTTTCGTAAACAATGAATGTATAAAACTTTGGTAAGTGAACAAACTTCAGCATGGCTATCCCACTAGCATCACTTTAAAGTACAGGATAGTAACTGGATTGCTGTAGGAAAAATTGAATTCTTGTCTCACATACAAACATATAATAAACACATCACAGTTTGAATCTTTGGTTCAATTACATTGCCATACATTTGCTTCTGTTTCTAGAACTAAATTACCATACCTCTTTAAAGAAACAAGGCTTCCGGTGCAACTGAATACTTTCTTTTCAACTCCACTCCATGCATTTTCTATTCGTCTCATTGAATTGCGCTTCCAATCCAAAAAGTAGCAGACACTAGGATGATACTTCCACCATCCATCATCTTTTTGGACAAAAAATATGCCGTCATTCAATTCACCACATGTACAATATTTAAACCTGTCATACGGACAGCTAACATTGATTTTGTAATCCAACGCCCACTCTTTTGTTCCATAATTTTTCATCACCCAAATCAAAACATACATGCCTGGTGAAGCATCCACAAGGGCCATGGAACCTTTCAAATTGAGCAAGTGACCGTAATCAGAAATGAGCGAATTACAACCGGTGCTTAAGGTAGGATGAGGAGTCCAACAGAACTCCTCTTTTTTGAAGTCAAACGAAATGATGCGGCTTCTTCCTCCAACCTTATAGCCTACTCCACCAACAAACCAATGCATGTCTCCATGTGCACATACGTTTTTGGTGCTCAACATACCCGGAGGAACAGCTTGTATTTCTCGCCATAAGCATGAACTTTGCCCCAATACATAAACAAAAGCCACCACCTGACAGGTCCGACTATCAACGGTAACACAAGCAATTTTGTAGGTGTTGGTGGCGGTATTATCAAATCCCATGCCGTAATAGTCCCGTGAAATCTAAAATTCCTTGGATTGATTTCCTTTGCTGGGATCTTCAAAACTTATCCCCCAAGAGGATTCAGTAAGAAGCATGGACCTCCATATGGAAGTGTTCTTTTTGGACCTCCACATGGATCTTCAAAACAAATTCTATCTCGTAGATATCGTCGAGGAACTCGAACATACGCTTTGAAATATGGAGATTGTAAGAGCTACTTTTTTTCAAGTCATGCTCGCCATTATATTTCAGTGATTGCAATTGTAATTCCTTAGGCCTAGATGTAGATCGAGAAAAAAGCATAAGTTGAGGCACTTCAGCTACAGAGACAGGGTTCATACCAGAGTTGAGCAATCGTGACATGTGTAGTGTAGCAAACAAAGGGCTGTCGATTATTGTTGAGAAGGTCTTCCCGCCTGACCAGGAAGTCCATACAATTTCGTTGATGTTGATTCCAGCCATCCTTTCAGAAATAATAGGTTTTGGGGATTTCAACATATCGTGCCTGTATATATACCAAGGATACAGAACCGAATCCGAATGGGAATGGGATTGGTGTAAGATGAGGGTGCAATTGTTGCTTTCCTTAATTTCCGATTTTCCATGTATAAGAAGAGGAATAAAATATTGGAATTGGACCTTAAGGTTACGACAATCTTATAGGCCTTATACATGAAAGTGTATGTCTTCCTATGAAAGAGTAGAAAAGCGTATATTTTTTAATCAAAATTTCAACGATTTTCCATTCATGCATTTTTAGAAGACGAGGAGTTCTCAATTTTTTTTTTCTAATCTCTAATTTTTTTCCTTACAAGGGAAAATTTAATCCTGTTTAAGGAAATCTCTATTTTGTGTTTGGTCCAAACTCTAGGTTACTTGACATAGTGGCAATAGGGTTATAATAGAAGGATTTAGAATCCTATTCAATGTAGAATTACTTTCCTTGTATATTCAGATTCTATGCATTATAATCTTCTATATAAAGAGGTCTCTATTATCAATTAGAATACACAGCAATTCTCTCTCAATTCCGTTTCTCTACAACACGTTATCAGCACGAGCTCTAACCCTAGCCCTAAAAACCAAAACCCTAAATCTCCACAGCCCCCGCAGCTGCCCCTGCAGCGACCTCGCGACATCCCCGCAGCAGTATCATCCCCGCAGCGGCCCCACAATAGTCCTCGCGACATCTCTGCAGCGTCCTCACGGCATCCTTGCAGCAACCCTGCAGTATCCCTGCACTACCAAGCCAACAACTTTTCCGGCCAATATTTCTTGCATCTTTTCGAGGTAAACTTTTCTAAAATTTCCCGTTTTTGAAGTTTTTCAATTTCTTCTTCTTTTCTCGGGGACTTCTAACATCCTTTCTTTTACCCCCCTTTCTTTTCATCAGAGAGACCAAAAGCCGAACTGTGGGGTTTCGTGCTCACTCCAAGCTTGGAGCTTGTAGAGTCCTCCAAACTTAGAGTTTGTTGAGAAGAAAAACGATCGACCACATACATCATTGTTTCGATCTAATCCAAAACCCCTATTGGAATCGGATTCTTGGAAGCGACTACGCTCAGAAATCCCTAATTTCTTGGAAGCGACTACGCTCAGAAATTCTTATTGTTTTCGTGGTAGTCTTTTATGCTCCGAAACTAACCCTAATCTTGTGTTGTTTTTCAGGATGAGTTACCTAAATAAGTTGAACTTTGTTCCACTAGAGACAACTGGCACAGGATACCATAGGTGGGTTCGAGATGTGCGCCAACATCTTAAAGCTGATGGACTTCTGGAAACCATCCAAGAGCCTAGTCAGAACGTGCTTTTTGTAGAGTAAATTCGTGCTTTCGAAGCAAATAAAGCCAAGGCCATAATTCTCATGACAAGGCACATGAATGATGCTCTCCGAAGTGAATACCTCAATGAGGAAGACCCCAGAAAACTATGGGTGGAACTTGAGCAGCGATTTGGCAACGTTCGTGACTCCCTGCTTCCTGATTTAGAAGTGAAATGGCATAGCCTCTGCTTCTGTGACTTCAAGTCCGTACTTGATTATAACTCGGAAGCCCTTCGTATCAAGTCCTTGATGGAGTTCTGTGAACAAACCATAACTGATACGATGTTGATCGAGAAGACTCTCTTTACCTTGCCCGTCTCTGCCCTGATGATTTCGAAAGAATTATAGGATTGATGTGAATGCAGGACGTATCACAAGGTTTCATGAGCTCATTGGCGCCATGAACGTAGCTGAAAAGCACGACAATATCCTTGTGAAGAACTATAATGCTAGACCTGTGGGAACTAAGTCTATTCCGGAGTCTAATTATAGTCGCGCCTCCAATGGATGCCGCAAGGAGCGAAACCCTAAGAGTAGGAACAATTATGGACGTTCTGGACCATATTCTCGCCCTAAAGATGAAGGAAATCACCAAAATAGGTGTGCACGGAACCATGGAGGTCTACATGTGAAGAGAGAGAGAGGCGGAGCCTCCGGCCATGATGGTGACACCACCAAGAACAATGGTCGTCCAACTCGTGCATCAAATGCACCTCGATCAAGGGAGCCTGACCATAAAGATGTTTATCTTCGATGTGGATCAAGTGGACATTGAGCAAATAAGTGTAGTGCATCCCAGAATGTTGCAAACGCATACAAAATGTATTGTGAAGCAAGGGAGGCCAACTACATGGAACAAGAAGATTAAGATGGCAATCTCGATCTAAGGGTGGAAGACTACAAAAATCAAGACCCAGAAACTGGCGATTTTGATTAAGTCTTTTTATTTTCCAAGAGATGTAGGCAATTGCCATATTATTTGTAGTAGATACCAATGGTTTAATCTTTCTTCAAAATAGGCGTACTCCTTGTAAATGTGATGTCTAGGAAGGTTTTGAGATAAGTGGTACTTAAGAGAGCCTTGCTCCACCGACGTTTTTCTACTCACCTAGTCACATTTGCATTAAAATTACCGAATGAAGTTAGATGACTACCATTGTTTTGCATTCGCTAGTTTATTGGATTAGATTTTCTTTGGTCAAAGAGACAATGATGTAACTCGTTGGCTTAAGAATAAAATATCGAGTTCTTTTCATTATGACTCCATTTTGATTCTGAGCATATTACATTGTGACTATGATGGCTAGGCCATCAGTATTAACTCAAGGACATGGAATAGCCCAAGTTCACTTTGCCAAATGGCACCTTGATTACTGTCACTCTCTACGCTCCTAGGGCAAATCGCATCTATGAATAGCCAACAGATACCATGCGAAAACGCATGTAGAGAACGAAAATGAGTTCCTTTGCAATACCTCTAATGACTGCGAACAAATACGCATCTTAGAGAAGTTTATGTGTCTCTCTAGTAGACTCTATGTCACTATTTGAACTATTAATCCAATAAAAGTTATGAGAGAAGATATCTTAGATTTAGACAAATATTGGCTTTGTCACGACAGGATAGATCACCCTAGTCATGATATGATAATCCGTCTATAAAAGACTTCACATGGACATCCTTTCTCTTGAGTGAAACAAAGCATGAATCAAAAGTTGATTCTTAGACTTAGCAAGACCGCAACAACTACAGCATCTAGCACTGCAGCTGTCTTAGGCCGCCATAGGGCCTCCAACATCCCTTGTGATGATGCCATAAATGGCGCCAACCATGAGCATGACACCATGGTTGTTCCTCCTAATGGCCTTGACACTATACATACTAATTCCTATGGCTCCAAAGCCATGATGGGAGATGTAGTCACGCATTTTGCTTTTAATAGCGCTACAGACACTCAAGCCCAACCAAAATCCTCATTGGTTGATTCTAAGGCCTTTCACTCGTTTTTCAAAGCTGTTCCTTAGGGAAATTAAGACTGAGACCGTCCTATGCAAAGGATATAAAAATACTCATTATGTTCTTACCTAGAATCCTTGGGGATTCTGTGGACTAGTTCAACCAACTTGCGGACGTTTAAATATCTCATGATGTTGGTTGACACGTAAACACGCTGGTCATGTGGTGTGCCATTGTCCACTTGTAAATGCTGCTTCTGCTACACTCTAGCACATATCATATGACAACGGGCTCACTCCCCTAATCATCATAATTCCGTCAATTGGACTTGACGATGCTAGAGAGTTTACATCGAAGACTTTCGATGGATATTGCAATGGGATTGATGTTGGACACCCAAATGGTTTCGCGGAAACGACTACGATGGTAGTCAAGGCATTGGTAATGCACACCAATCTCCCTATATTCGCTTGGGGTGATGCAATATCGCATGCAACTATGCTAATTTGTCTACGACTTACCACCACTCAATCTCTGCGTTACAGCTAGTGACTGGGTACAAGTATCATACTTACGCATATTTGAGTGTGCCTTTATGTGCCAATTGCGCCGCCACAGCGCTTTATAATGGGTCATCACAAACGAATGGGCAACTACGTTGGATTTGAGACTCCAACCATCGTCCACCACTTAATGCCCTTGCTAGGCGATCTCCTTACAGCTAGATTTGCAGGTTGTCACTCTGCTGAGATAGTCTTCCCGTCGTTAGGGGGAGATAAGAACATGGATGTTCAACAGGAACGACAAGAATTGTCGTGGTTTGTCCCCACTATGTCTCATTTCGATCCCTACTAAAGTGACTAGATCACACATATCTGCTGCAAACATGCCTGCAAGGATGGACGTCCTTACTAGAGGACGTAACGCCACCCTACACAGAGGTAGGCATGGCGCCAATGCCAAAGAAAGTGGCACTCTGGCGTTACAGGCCATGGCTCCAGCTAGGATGCATGGGTGGCCCGTGGGTTCGAAAGGATACTTTGGCACAACCCAATCCTTGGATCATCGACACTCAAAATCCGTCTCATAAGAATCTTCGAGTTATGGTTATCGTTGGGGGACGTCTCAATGTCAGAACCTATTCCTGAGAATATAGAGCTCTATGAAAATTAGACTAGTGTACATGAGATGTAGGATAAAAACTCCATCAAAATTGATGATGTAGTCACGCATTTCATTGTGCATGAGTTTGTTGAGTCCGATGAAATCGAACCACGCTCCGTTGAAGCATAAATACCAACGTAGAGAAATTTGGCCTAAATGGAAAGATGCGATCCAGGTTAAGTTGGATTCTCTAACGAAGAGGAAGGTTTTTAAGCCAGTGATGCCAACACCTCATATCATAAAACCTGTTGACTAATGGGTCTTAGTTAGAAAGCGTGTTGAGAAAAAGATATGGTAATCTCGCCTTATGGCACAAGGCTTCTCACAAAAATGCCCTGGAATCGACTACGATGAGACATATTCTCTCGTAATGGATGTCATTGCACTCCACTACCCTGTCAGTTTGGTAGTTTCCAAATAACTGATCATGCAGCTTACAAATGTGGTCATTACGTATCTATACTGGGATCTAGATACAGAATATACATGAAGGTTCATGGTGAACTTCATCTACCCAAGTCAAGTGGCTCTAGACCACGGAGCGAGTTTACAATAAGGTTGAAACGCTCACTAAAGTGACTACTTGATTGGGAAGGGATATGCCCGGGCGTTTCCATAGCAAGTTTCGGATTCTATCGTGGTTCATGTTGGACATGACCTTCATTAGAAGCCCTTAATGAGTTAAGAGAAACCGCTGAACACTTGAAATCCGAATTTGAGATGAAAGATTTTGGGAGAACACGATTATGTCTCGGTTTGGAACTTGAGCATCGTGTCGATGGATGCTTAGGCATTTTGACAAGGTCAAGCCTTCAAGCACCCCCATGATCGTCTGTAGTCTTGATCCTGAAAGGATCCTCTTCGTCTAAAGGATGATGGCGAAGATGTGCTAGAGGCGAAAGTACCCCACTTAAGTGCAATATACGCATTATTGTACTTAGCTCAATGCACAAGACCGGACATCTCATATGTTGTGAACTTGTTAGCTGGGTATAGCTCTGCGCCAACGCGACGCCATTGGATTGGTGTAAAAGATATATTTCCGTACTTTAGATGTACGATCGATATGGGCTTGTTCTATCCCTACAGAGAGATGATGGATTCGGACCCATCACACACCAGAAACGCCTCCAACGCTGGCCTGAGTTTCCTATCCCCACCCCAAAACAGCATGTGTTTTGGAAGGTTTTGCTGATATTGGGTATCTCTCTGACCCACAGAAAGGTCATTCTCAAACTGGTTAAGTGTTCACCATAGGTAAAGACCGTGATATCTTGGAGGTCTACAGAACAGACCCTAGTCACTATATCTTCGAACAATGCAGAGATTATTGCTCTTCACGAAGTGGTTCATGAATGTATATGATTGGATCCATAATTAAGCATGTTCGAAGAGTTGTGGTTTGAAGTCAACCACAGATGAGCCTACAAGCGTTTAGGATAATGCTGTTTTTGAAACAAGACTACATCAAAAGTGACAACACCAAAAATAATCAGCAACAACAGATTCTCCTCAAGATCAAAGTGAACTAGGTTCGATCTGAGGACAGTATAGCAAACTTGCTCACTAAGTCATTGCCTCAATTCCACTTTCGAGAAACATATTGGTAGCATTGTTTGCGGAAGTTATCCGAACTCCAATTACCGTAGTCGTTAGGGGGAGATGCAGACATCAGGGGGAGGTGTCTACATGTATGGTCTCGAAATGTGAAGGGTGTGTTGTGCTCTTTTTCCCCTTCGACCGAGGTTATTTTTCTCCCACTGGGTTTTTGTTACTCGGCAAGGTTTTTAGCGAGGCAACGAGAGAAGCACCGCGTTTGGCCAACACAAGGGGGTGTGTTTAAGGAAATCTCTATTTTGTGTTTGGCCCAAACTCTAGGTTACTTGACCTAGTGGCAATAGGGTTATAATAGAAGGATTTAGAATTCTATTCAATGTAGAATTACTTTCCTTGTATATTCAGATTCTATGCATTGTAATCTTCTATATAAAGAGGCCCCTATTATCAATGAGAATACACAACAATTCTCTCTCAATTCCGTTTCTCTACAACAAATCCAATATTATTTTAATTTTTGTTGGGAAGAAATTTAATGTCATGTCATTAAAGACAATTAATCAGGACCTTAAATGCTTTTATATCTAAGGGTTCAAAATGAGTGTAAAAAATTGTGTCAAATAATGTGTTCATTGATCGGACCCAGAAGTTATTGACAAAAAATGACTTAACAAATACATCCTCTAAATATAGAATTAAACGTAGTCCTTACAAATAACGATAATATGTTATCCACTTGCCACATGTCATGAGTTAATTTACTTTTTTACCATTAACTACTTATTTTGACTTCTAATCTTTATAATGATCAAATCTTACAAATAATGACAGCTCTCCACTTGTCATATGTTATGAGTTAATTTATTTTTTTACCCTTAACTATTTCTTTTGATTTCTAATCCCTTTATGTTACTTTTTTTTCTAAGAATAGTTCTTTATGTTACTTTTTTTTTAGAATAATATTTTTATGTTTTTTTTTTTTTCTGAGAAAAATTCGTTTATGTTACCTTTTTTTTCCCTTGGGAATAATCCCTTTATATTACTTCACAAAACCTCACTCTCCTACTACTCTCATCTTATCATCTAATCCTGCTATTACACTCGTCCAATCCTACTACTGCACTCATACTCGTCCAGTTTTGCTATTGCACTCGTTATCGCCTAATCCTGCTACTACACTTGTCCAATCCTGCTACTACACTTGTCTAATCCTGCTACTACACCATACTCATCCAGCTCTGCTACTGCACTTGTCATTGCCTAATACTGCTACTGCACTCATACTCATCCAATTCTGCTACTGCACTCATCATTGCCTAATCCTGCTACTGCACTCATACTCGTCCAGTTCTGCTACTGCACTCGTCATCGTCTAATCCTGCTACTGTACTCACTGCACTCATACTCGTCCAATTCTACTACAACACTTGTAATCGTGTTCTACTACTGTACTTGTTATCACTTAATCCTGCTACTTCACTCGCTACACTCATATTCATCCAGTTCTGCTACAACACTTGTACTCGTATTCTACTACTGCACTCGCCATCTTCTAATCCTGTTACTGCACTCACTGCACCCATACTCGTCCAATTCTACTACTACACTTGTAATCGTGTTCTACTACTGTACTCGTCATCACTTAATCCTGCTACTGCACTCGCTGCACTCATATTCGTCCAGTTCTGCTACAGCACTTGTACTTGTGTTCTGATACTACACTCATTATCGTATCCTGCTACTGCACTCTTCATCATCTAATCCTGCTACTGCACGTACTAATAATCTTCTAGTTCTGCTATGGCACCCGTACTGATCTTGATTTAAGAGTTTGATAATAAAGGACGCGACAAGACGAGTTTGTGGGAATTTTCGGGA